>CM044441.1:104500230-104539800 GCA_024363595.1 Xenopus borealis
ACTAATGTGATAAAATATGATTTTGAATATTTTTTTGGGGTGACGGGTCCACTTTAATACCATCTACTCTACACAATGAATTATTAGACCTGGTGCAAACTTTTAAGCAAACCCCCATTGTTCTTCCTAGAGTCTCCCAACAGCACAACAGAGGGATTAAGATTTATGACCAGTGGCAATAAAATGTTAAAATTGCTTAGAATACCAGGCAGTCATAGCAAGTACTTCTTAAACAGTCTAAACAGTCACGACTTACTCTTCATATCTAACTTAAAATCTCTCTCTGTTATGAGGTTATTAACTTTCTGCTAATTGCCAATGTCCCGGTGTTTATCTTGAGCCTATAATTAGTAACTGCTTTGCTATTTTTAGCTTTATGGGTAGAGATAAAACATACTCAGTATCATCATTTACAGTGATAATGTAAAATTACTTTGGAAAGTAGTAATTGTGACCCTCTGGCCCATCCCATTTAGACCCTAAATACTAAGACAGTTGTAATGAACAATAATGAACAATCTACACATTTGTGATTTTTTTTAATTAGAACAAATTATAAATAGAAAGAAGGGATTTATCCTTAGGAGTTTATATTAGAACATGCAAGGTGGCCAATGAAATTGAGTTTGGCGAGAACCTTGTTTGAGCTCTATATCATCTATTGTAAGTAAACTAATATCCAGCTACCCAAATCCAACTCTTGAGAAAAGGTACTGTTTTATTATTAAAGAGAAAAAGGAAAAATTTCAAAAATTGTGATAATTTCATTATAATGGAGTCTATGGGAGATGGCCATTCCGTTATTCAGAGTTTTCTGGATTGTATAATGGGTTTCCAGATAAGGGATCCCATACCTGTACTCAAAACTAATAAAAACTCTTTATTGACTAATAGTCAATTTACATTCTCTTGGTTCTGATCTGATAGTACAAACATCAGTCACTTCACAACTACTTCAAACATTTTATCCCTTGCATGTTACACTTATGTTTCAGCTGAAGTGTTCCTGACACCCCAGAGGTAATAATCACTGCCTTGGTAACACAACCCCCCAGTACTAGACAAAATTCACAGTGGGTTATTACTCTAGGAATCTCTTTATTCCTGAGCCTGACTGCTTGAGTCCATAAACTTGTCTGGTTTAAATTCTACTCACTATGTTTCATGAAGATTAATATGCATGTTGTTTTTTTTTTTATTTTATGCACTATAGTGGGTTAATGTTTCATCTTCGTATGCACTTTAGTGACAAATGTTTCTTATGCAGTAATAGTTTTAAAATGTATGGGATCTACGGGTGACACATTAGGCCCAACTCTCTTACTGAACTGCTAGGGCTTAATTTAAACCTGTTTAGAGGAACTGTAAAAAAATGCTTGAAGCTGCACCATCTGCATTAAGTATTGTGGATTGTAGATATCACTGTGCTCAAGTCTTATAATGTGTACTTACAATACTGTTTAGAGCATAAGAGGTGAGCTCCACAGACAACATAGGCATCTACTAAGGACAGTTCATGTCTAATCCTGTAGTAACGTTGAAGATCAGGACTGAGTATGTTGTCAGCATTTGCCCATTTGCTTTGTTAGATGTCCCGTAGTTTTACTTGGATTGAACTTGTGAGGCAAGCTTGCTTAAAATCAGCAGCTGTAACTGTAGATGATAGTAAATCAGTCAGTGCTACAACTTCTATATCCTCATCCAGTGTATCAGAAGCTGCAGGTAAAGGTAAACATGACAAACAATCAGCAGTAACGTTTTTCAAACCTTGCTTGTATTGTATTTTGTAATTGAAATTTAGTAGACTTGCTGACCATCTAGTTGTACACATTCCAGCTCTTCCTAGTCCCTTTGTTGTAAGCAGTGTAGTTAAAGGGCTATGATCAGTGCATAAGGTAAATTCTCTATCCCATAGGTAGGTTCTCCATTTTTTTGTTGCCCAAACACATACTAGAGCTTCTTTTTCAACGGTTGAATACTTACGCTCGGTCTCTGTAAGTGTTCTGGATGTAAATGCAACAGTTTTCCCTGTATGATCAGCATGGATCTGTGTGAGAACTGCACCAACACCATAGTCTGAAGCATCTGTAGTAACCATAGTGGGTAGTGCAGGATCAAATAGAGTTAGTGCTGGACTGTTCACAATTAACGGTTTCACTATTTCAAAGCTATGTTGAGCCGACTCTGACCAAACCAGACTTGAAGTTCCACGTAGTAGTGCTCTAAGTGGCTCCACAACTGAAGGATAGTTGGGAATAAACTTAGAATATCATGAAGTAAGACCTAGGAAAGCTCGTAAGGTCTGGAAATCAGATGGAGTAGGTTCTTGTGTAACAGCGATGACATGGTCAGAGTCAGGCAGTAATCCATCTTGTGAAATTATGTGACCCACTTCAGACAAACACAGCTGTCATTTCTGCTTGTCTCAAATGAATTAGAAATTTTTCTGAGAGAGATGAATATTGTGCATAGGAAACCTTCAGTGTATTACCCACAAGCAAATGGAGAAATTGAGCGATTCAACTGACGTCTGAAAGAAGCACTACAGACAGCAAACCTTACTGGGAAATCTTGGAAAGTATTTACAACCGGGTTTCTACATAACTACAGAGCAAGATGCCATGCAACAACCCAAGCATCTCCAGCTGAATTATTACATGGCAGACAGATGGGCACCAAGTTACATGTTGCAGACGTCAAACTTCCACCAAATACTGTTCCTACAAAATCATCTACTGCAACATCAACAAACCAAATGCAAGGCTTATACTGACAGAAAACGGAGTGCAAGAGAAGTGCATTTTCTTCTTCTTTTCTTTAGTCAGAATTAAGAAACCAGGAATACTGAAACAAGGACAATCTAAATTTACTGCACCAGTTGAAGTGAGACGCCAGCGAGGACCATACACATATGAACTGTCTGATGCACACATATGGAATGCAAGTCGTCTTGCTCCTGCTGATGAAGGACATTTTCCTACTCCTGATGCCAACTGCAATAGGCCTGCAGAAAGTTAACCTATAAGGTGTACTGAGAGAATAGGGCTTCCCGGATAAGCCTAGCTGAAGGAGGGGAGCTTTGACCGGGTTAGGCAGGCCTTAGTAAGGAAAGGTAGGATTGGTAGTTGAGGAATAGGGAGGGATTACCAGGCAGCGTGTATCCAGCTGGAACCGGTCGGAGACAGCCATTCTCTTGCAGCAAGGTCAAGCAGCATCCCACCCTCCCTCCCTCCCCTTTTTTCTTGTTGGTAATTTGTGGGGTGTCAAGTCACATTGTAATTGGCTATGGAAAATGGGGGGAGGGGGAATGCTTGCCAGTGTGGGGTAATGGGGCTGTAGTCCCCTATCTGTGGTGTGTTTGTGCCTTTCCGGGCAAGCGCCCTGAGAGGTAAAGTTGAGTGAGGCCATTTGCTATCACTTGCCCATTCAAGGCAGCGCCTTGGTGGCTGGCATGGCAGTGGCTCGGTCACTCAGTGAGATACCGGTTAGGCAAGCATTCCAGTGGTTTACTGTTATTACAGTTACATGTGGTTATTTACATATATTACTGTTTAATAAAGCTGCGGCCTTTAAACTCCGTCCTGGGCTCCAAGTGTCCTTATTTTTGGGTTAAATTGGTATGCAAGGGAAGTGGTCAGTTTAAAAGGTAAGACGGTGGCCCTAACACTGCCCGGGTCATCACAAAACTGCCTGCATGGACCAAGGACTTTGTGATATGAAGAATGTATATTATTGATTTAAGATACATCCTGTTTATTATATTTGTCCAAATGCTTTCCTACTATAGGGGGAATGTGGTGTTTATACAAATGGCCTGTAGATGTCACTGTGCTCAAGACTTATAATGTGCATACTTACTATACTGTTTAGAGCATTAGAGTTTAGGTTACTGTTGTGTAATGGCTGCAAGAGCCTGCTAATAAAGCACTGTTATATTCTACTAATTCTCGGCTATCAAAACAAGTATGTTGTAGGCTTAGGCTCCACTGCTCTAGGAGATAAGTGCTTCATTTTGGGAGGCTTAGTCCTCCAGTATTTTGAAAGAGATGGTTTGTTATTGCACACAAATGTATTTATTCTTTTGTTTAAAGATAGCGGATATTCTGCGTGTTAACTGCTATAGGCAGAGTTCAGGATAAGTGGTGGCGTTTTGGTAGCAAAGTCATGATGACAGTGTAAATTCTCTCTGAGCTAGTTTCCATATGAGTTTGGAATAATTAGCTTATGTGGTGTGTGTGAGAGAGAGAGAAACGCTGCTGGATTTGCTCAGCTTCAGGAGAAAGAGAAACATTTATTTTTGTGTTAGCCAGGAGGCTTGATATTTCTGTTCCAATTGTTATTTTCTACCCACTGCGAGGGGAAATTTCTGCAGCTGCTGGAAAATAAACTCGGGCAGGAAGCCCTTACATCAGTCTTGGTGTGTGAAGTTTCCTCATTTGCAGCCTACCAGCGAGTGAACCCCCAAACTTTATACAGCATTAAGTACACTGCTGTAATACTAACCCTAAGAAATTCTATGAATATATGTGACAGAGCCACTGCTAAGTGTCAGGAACTTAAATTTAGAAATATTAACTACAGGTATTGAATGCATTATCTGGTAGCCTGAAAAATGCATAGAAATACGAATTATTAACATCAAGTATTGCCATTAATACTTGAGCTGCTAGCAATTTTATTATATTTAAAGGAAAACTATACCCCTCAAACAACGTAGGTCTCTATAAAAAGATATTGCATAAAACAAATCATATGTAAAACCCTGCTTCATGTAAATAAACCATTTTCATAATAATATACTTTTTTAGTAGCATGTGCCATTGGGTAAATAGAAAATTGCCACTTTAAAAAATAAGGACAGCCTCCTGGGATTGTATGATTCAATGGCGCACACAAACATACCAAACAAACTATACTTGTTTGGTCATATGAGCCAATTAACAGAGAGAGTTCTGTCTTTTGCTTCCACACTTCTTCCTGTTACAGTTAGAGTAGATATATTTCTGGTCAGGTGATCTCTGAGGCAGCACACAGACCATCATGAAATGGTGGTTCAAGGCAAGGGATTTAAAAGAGCAACATTTACTTAAATATCTATACCAGTTTGGTTAGATTCTTTAATATGCCATTTGATATAAACTACCTGTTGCTTAAGAATTCATATTGAGGGTATAGTTTTGCTTTAATTCTACCAGACCCCCTCTTAAAATATTAATGCTTATATGATATTCATATTGCAAAATTTAAAAAATTTCAGTCCCTTCCCCTTTAATAAGAGGGTAATTCATTATTACTGTTTTTTCTGTGTGCTTTAGTTCCTAGAAAGAGAATGTTCCAGTTCAACCACATGGTGTCACTGTTGGTTCATTTGTTTTTACACAAAGTACAAGGTAGATTCTAGTATGTATAGCAGGGGTGTCCAACCATTTGGCTTCCCTGGGCCACATTGGAAAAAGAAAAACTGTCTGAGGCCACACATGAAATAAACAAACACTTTTGATTTGTAAAAGTAACAGAAGTAACACAGAAAAGAACAACAATACCAGTTAGAGAGCCAGATAGAGCTATAAACTGTAATGTGGGACACCTGGATCTTAAATAGACTTATTATTATATTATTATTACTAACTGGGCAATGGGCAGAGCAACCTCCCTATTATCCTTTGTGACATGATCGGGCTGGAGTGTTTCAAGCTGGGCCGCATTCATATACATCCTGGGCCACATGCAGCCCTCAGGCTGGAGGCTGGACACCCCTAATGTATAGTGTAAATTATTGGCGTATTTCTTCCTATGTTGCAATTTACGTAGCAGAAGGAATAGATTTAGGAAATGTTAAGAGCTGACAAGGTAATGATAATACAATACTAGGATCCAACACAAACATGTATTTAACTCACATTGCATTAATTTTTCTGTAGAATTCCAGAGCCTCCTATTAAAGAAGCTGTAAAGGCAAAAAGTAAAATCCCATTTTTATTTTTTTTAATGAAAAAGAAATCCATCTCCAATATACTTTAATTATATGGAGAGGGGTACTTTAAGCTTACACCCTGTGACGCAGCATGTAAGGTGCGTGATCTGTGGCCGCAGGGACCCGAGTTCAAATCCTGGGTGCTACTTTTCTGAATATATGGAGGGAATTCTTAATTTTGGCTACTTTTCTTCAAGTTGCTTTAACCAGTCCCGATAATTTGAATTGAGCTAAAATCAGTAGGTGCACCCCAGCTCAACCCAGTCTGCATTGTGGTGCACGTCTGTTACCAAAAGGGCTTTGAGTTCAAATCCTGGCATGTGATCTGGGTTGTGGATTTCAATGCACCTGTCACTTTTTTGTTTTGTGGTGGTTTAAAGGAACAGTAACACCAAAAAATTTAAGTGTTTTAACGTTAAGAAAATATCATGTAGTGTTGCCCTGCGCTGTTAAAACTGATCTGCTTGCTTCAGATATGCTACTATAGTTCATATAAATAAGCTGCTACGTAGCAGTGGCAGAAATTGAAAAACGGCTATATGGCACAGGATAAGTAATGGAAAACAGATAACATTATGTTCTACAGAGCTTATCTGCTATCTGCTGTGTAACTTGAGTGGCTGCCCCCATGGCTACACAAAAGCTTATTTATATAAACAATAGTCATGTTTCTGAAGCAAATACTGCAGTTTTACCAGTGCAGGGCAACACTGCATTATGTTTTATTACTTTAAAACAATAAAATTTTTTAATGTTACAGGCAATTTAATTTAACTGCTAGTATAATGTCAATTTAAAGGCACAAAGGTACATTTGGTTCTAATGGTCATATGGAGAGCCCTCCTGCAGGCTTACACCCTGTGACGTAGCATGTAAGGTGTGTGGTCTGTGGCCGCAGTGACTCAAGTTCAAATCCCTGGTGAGACTTTTCTGAATATATGGAGGGAATGCTTAATTTTGGCTACTTGTCTCTAACCTTTTCCTCAAGTTGCTTTAACCAGTCCTGGCTTACTGGCTAATTTGAGCCAAAATCAGTAAGTGCACCCGGGCTCAACCCTGTCTTCTCTGTGGTGCACCTGTCTAATCAAATGCCTGTTATCAAACGCACTATGAGTTCAACTCCCACATGTGATCTGGCTGATGGATGTCAATGCACCTGTTTTAAAGTGATTTATCACCTTTAATTTAAATGCTAGTATGATGTAAAGAGTGGTATTCGGAGGCCAGTTGCTGTTGGTTTTCATTTTTTTATTTGTGGTATTTAGCTTTTTATTCTGCAGCTCTCCATTTCACCATTACATTAGCTTGGTTTCTAGGGTCCAACTTACCCTAGCAACCATACATTGATTTGGATATGAGAAAGGAATATGAATAGGAGAGGCCTGAATAAAAAGACAAGTAATAAAATGTAGCAATAACAACCCATTTCTAGCCTTAAAGAGCATTTGTTTTTGATGGGGGTCAGTGACCCCTATTTGAAAGCTGGAAAGAGTTAGAAAGAGAAGGCAAATAATGCAAAAACAATAAAAAAGAAAAAATGAAGGTCAAACGAAAAGTTGCTTAGAATTTTCCATTCTATAACATACCAAAAGTTAACTTAAAGGTGACCCACCCCTTTAAGACTAGTAGTGCATTATCTACTGTTTTTATAAGATACCTGACTGTATGCAGTGAAATCCCCCCTTTGTTTTACTTGCTTTGACAGCTGCAGGTAGGACAATCCCTAACTGCTCTGCAGGGAAATTATCATAATTTCAAAGGGCATTATCATTATCAATCAATCTTGCTGTATCTGCTTCTATTGCAGATATTATTTGACTTGTGCTGTTTTGATCATTTATGATCCCTAAGATTAACCTCCCAACTGAAGCCCAGACCACACTGAGCATGTGCAGGGGCTTGGTCTTGCAAAGATTGATAACAAAGTTGCAAGATGACAGCCCCCTAAGGTCAACTTTGAAAGCATACATAATTTGTTAAATTAGGCTTATGGTGCAGTAAATTCATGTTTATATTTAGTGTATACAATACAACATTTCTAGCATTATTCTATTTTACACTTTGGTTCCCCTTTAAGTAGCAACTTTCATGTGATGTACCAACACAGGTACATTTTTTCATGAATTTTGGACAAGGTGTGGTGCACAATCTCATAGCAGGGATGGATAGGAGTACAAGATTTACACTATATCAAGCCTATGTTTTAAATTTTAGTTTTGTGTACATGTGTATTCTTCCACAACACATTTTTATACATATCATATAACTCCAAATCAATAATCTATAGAAAGCACCATAGAAATATCAGTGTAGAAATCTTTTTGAATTTTGTTCGTGACAAACAAAAACATTGTTGCAGATCCTAAAAGCCACATGGAATAAAGGCTTTTTAAATTGAAAATCCTCTTTGGAGCTGTGTCATACTTCACATGGGGTGACAAATTAGGTGACAGGGATGGGCGGGAGTGTAATTTATACATATGGCAGCACTAGGGATCATCCTTTTACCATTTTTTTTCTCCGGTCTCAAATACACTATAAAAACAACTGATGTAGGAGTAATGTGGTGTGCTATATTGGGTCTTAGAATTGCAGAGCTCCCTTAGAAATCTCTGTAGCAATATATTGTATGTGTTGTTGTTTAAAGAACTAAAAGTTCATTCTTGGTGCCTTTACAACCACAATCATACACTCGCTTATATCCAAAGTGAACAATGAGTAAGATTTCAAGTTTCCAAGAACCTGAAGGAAAAAAGTTACTGCATACACACTCCCTAATGTAAAAGCTACAGTAGCAAAATGTTATGATTTCATTGAGTTACTAAGAAGTGTTAGGTTGTTTTGTATTGGCTTACTTATATTCTTTTCCCAGTTTCAATCTTATCAGGCTTTTTTTTTTGTTTGTTTGCTATCAAACTGAAATCTTCCTGTGGATCATTATATATATTTTTATGAATAACGTTTACTAAAATAATATATTCCACGTAGCATGATTACTGTGAAAATCATAAATGGAAGGCTCTTGCTTCCCAGAATGCTCTATGAAACAGCACAGAGAGTTGTGAAAATAAAGGTTTGCTCAGGCGTGAGTGCCGATTAACCTCATTTGTTACGGTATGGTCTGCGAGTAGGCTATTTCCTCTCAGAGAAAAGTAAGAAACTGGAACTGTTCTCGAACTGAGAACACACTGCATGAAACAGTGAATTGTTTTTGGGGAAAAGGTCTGCTTTGTCAGCAAACCTGCTAATTGTTTGCTGTATTGAGGAATTTCGTCTGTTCAGGGTCGGACCAGATCCGCATCTAAAAACTCTACTGTGTTCCTTCTGTGACCATACGTTCACGGCAATAACACTCTGCGCGTGCGTGCGCACTCGCACATGCACACATATGGCAGAGGGGGCCGCAGCCAAAACCCATGTACATGCGTGTCAGGGGGGTGGAAGGGAGCCCAGAGGAAGCAGTCCCGGTGGGCCCCTGCACCCCCACACATTTTGTGTGATATAAAGCAAAGTTCTTTTTAAAATCCTGCTGCTTCTACCATAAAGAGTGATTTCCCCCCATACCACATACACAACTGCTCATCCAAATAATATAATTCCCCCCTGAACTAACTCATTTGCATTTTCTTTGCTTAGGTAGAACTACATGGACAATTCAGGTCCGTTTTCAGCAGATCCGTCGCTGGGCGACAAGATGGTTGCGACAGAAACAAGGTCAGTAATAGAAAGTCGGATGGTGTCACAGGGTTGATCTGACGTGACACAAATGTCGGATGCAGACGCAGCTTGCACCATTTGCATCCGACAGTCGTGGATCAACCCTGCAACACCATCCAACTTCCTATTACTTACATTGTTCTTGTTGCATCCGTCTGTGTAGTTCTAGCCTAATGCAAAGTGCAAAGCCTGGGAAAAAGACTGAAAATTTTGTGATTTGGGTTTTCACACAATTTGATCAAGTTTGTCCGTGATCCAATTAAATCAATGTTTATTATTAATAAATAAGATACAATTGGGCGTGAGAGTTTGGTCGTGTCTTTTTAAAATAAAATATGAGATAAATTTGGAGTTTAGTAAACAACCCCCTTGATGTTTGTAAGGGTCCTTCAGAGAATTAAAGGCACAGTACACTACAATTTCTCAATAAAAAACTTTTATTTCTTCACACAGCAGGCCAAGGTTATTCATGGCATCAGTTGGTCAACATTCTTCCACAGATGAACAGGTTCTTCAAAATGGCTCACATCAATCTGGACTTGCGAACCCTAGCCTAAGGCCTTTAACTGCACCACCTACAGGTCAGGTAGTCCGTTGTACACTCTACGACCCTCCACCTCTCCCCAGAAGGATTTTACTTTGTGCCATCACAACAGTGGCCCTCTGACCTTTCCGGTGAGGCTTTTCCCCTCACCTTGGCCTGGGTTGTCCACACTGTCCTAAATCTCACTCTTTTTCCCTACCTGTGGCTGGGCCACGGCTGCTGAGCCACTCTCTCCTTGGTGGGGTGCCAGCTACCCTTACTAACTAGCCCTAATTGGCTAAGGCACCAAGTGCCATACTTAAAGTTCTGTCTATCTACACCTGTCGGAACAAAAGACCACACCATGGGTGGAACCTCTCCTTTTATACCTTTTCTTACCTGTCCCACTACTTCCCTCTAGTGGTGAAGGGAAAAACTAGAGCTAAACTGTGGTCCCTTGCTGCCACCTAGTAACAGTTTTACACAATTACTACTACAGTATAACCCCAAATTTATGAATTTTTCTTTTTTACAGTCCCTCCAATCTCAGTGCATTCCTATGGGTGCATTACCCTCTTTTTACGTTTTGCTTTCCCGGAATTTACTTCGTTTTTTAAGCCTTGTCCCATGCTAATCGCTATATTTTTAGCTAAAAAAAACCTCCTTACTTAGTGATTTACAGCTCCTGAAACTTGCATATTCAGCTGATCGGTGCAGCAGTTAGAGGCGCATACAGCAGCAGCAGTGTGAGAGAGAGAGGGAGGGAAATGTGACTCTCCAGGCAAAAGTGAGCCCTAGTGGAGAAGACAGGCAAAGGAAATGTGACCTTCCATGCAATAATTACAAACTTTGAGCAGGGAAGGAAGAAAGCTGTGCCTTGAAGTGGAGCAAGGAGGGGGCTTCTATGCAGCTGTACTGTGAAGGAGCAGAAGTGGTGAGCATTGCTGGAGCAGAAGGGGAGCACTACATGTGTTTTAAATAAAATTATGACCTCTGACATTATTTCATTTGTATACTAAACACTTAAGGGTCTTTAATACATTTCCCTGATTTTAAGTTTTCCCTGATTTTACATTGTTTTTCCCTGGTCCCCTGAAAGACTTAAAATGGGGGTTCTACTGTATCACATTAATTCACTCTACATGCTCAAATACAACTCACAATTCTACACACACACGAAGAGCCAACATACAAAATTTCAACCACTTTATTTGCATACATTGCGGTTCACTCTCTTACATGTTGCTCAAAGCAGGTGCTTATTTTTGAATTCCTGGCTTAGAGACAAGTTTTGGTTGCATACATGGGCCGATAAAAGCTGCCAACAGACCAAGTTGGCAGCTTTTTGACCTGTGTGCAGGCCGCAGGGCCATCCGGTGGGCTTCCCTGATCGATATCTGGCCGAAAGTCGGCCACATCTCGATCGGGCAGGTTAAAAAATCCCATCAGATCACAGCCACACCTGTGCATTGATGCAGTCCCACGACCATTGTCTCCTCCATTCTGATACTATTGTTGGGCCCTTGGGCCTATGTGGGCATATTGGGGAGAGATCCTCTCTTTTGGTGACAAACAAGTGGATCTCCCTGTGTATGGCCAGCTTAAGAAAGAAAAAGTTTGCCAGCGATCGGTTTGCCGTTAAAAAATTATTATTACAAAAAATTAAGTTTTAGTACTACACTTTGGGAATATCTAAGCTCATGTGCCACATCAAGGCCCCTCATTTTACATGAAGCCTACACTGTTTGTGAGCATTATAAGTTTGTAGTTTATTTAAAATCAAGTCCAAGGAACCAGTGTGACCGAGTAGTAAGACAATTGTGCACTTACCCTTAGCTCAGGAGCTCTAGTGGGAACGCAGGGAGCTTTTAAGCCCCAGCCAACAACCATACACATGTGAATAAAGTCCTTCCTACACTATCTATTAGCATTTCACGTTTGTAATGCATTTAAAAGTCCCCAGTAAACAATGTGAGTAATAAGACTATGATGCACTTCCCCTTAACTCAGGGGCTATAGTGAAAAAGCAAGGAGCTTTTTAACCCAAGCCAATTAACATACATTTACAAGGGATTCCCTGTTTTAAAGGCTAAATGGCAGCCATAGACAATATTTGGTTACAATTTGTACACAAAACACAAAGAAATAGTCAGCGCTGGGTCTAACTCACGCTGTGGCGTTGACCAGCTGCCGTAGACACCATTGTCCCAGCGCTCAGTCTAACCCACATTCTGGAGTTGATCAGCTGCCGTAAATGATAAAAATCCAATATTTGTATACAGTAAGAAAGATAAAATTTGCCAGCACTCTAAAAAAAAACACACTTTAAAAAATGAGTACAAAAAATTAGGTGTTAGTACCACACTTTGGCCAAAATATGTCAGATCACTTGCCAGGTCAAGGCCCCTCATTGTATGTGAGTCCTACACTGTTCGTGTGTACTGTCAAACAGTGTAGGCTGCCAGTCCACACAGGTGGTCAGGTGCCCCCAGAACACACGGCAGGAAAAATGCAATGGAGGAAATCTGACAAATCTTTTCCTACTTTTATTTTGGCTCAATATCACCACTTTTGTGAATCCCCCCTAGTTGATAAAGTGCCCAGTGAGGATGAAACAAAGTCAATCACATCCTTTCATTGAACCTCTTTGCTGTGCACACCTTGAACACAAAATAATTTTTTTGCCAAAAATGTAGCTCTAGGAAACCTTTTACATGGCCTGTGCCGATCTGTAGTTCAAGGACTTGAACACAAGAGGGAGACGTTGTGCTATCATAAGGCTCACTCCAAGGACAATATCGCAGAGCATTCGTCACCAACCGACCATAAACTATTCTTCCTGCAAATCAGTGTGAAATCATAAACATGCATTTGATAAAAGTGATTTCATGTTCTGAGATTAAACAAGAGTTTAATGTTCTATAACTCTCACAGGTTCTTTATTGGAGACATTAGAAAAACAAGTATTGTGTAAAAACCAATATAAGCACAATATGTCAAACAAAATGCAACCCCAAAGCTGTTCCTATTATTATTATTAGTATCCTTTAAAACATACCTCCCAACTGTCCCTTTTTTGGAGGGACAGTCCCTCTTTTGACAGTTTAACCTGCAGTCCCTCATTTGTACTGGAAAGTCCCTCTTTTCTCTGCACTGAACAGCCAGAAAAAGAAACAAAGTTTCTAACTTAATTGGCTTTTGACAGAGATCCCAGAACAGCCAACACGTGCAAATAAGATACATTGGAATACTTTTGAGTTAAGAAAATAAGTACAGTAATTGTAACAGGAGAAATATTTTCAAACTTTCATAATCTGCTACATTTTGTAAAATGTACATGGTAATTAGGGTGTAGCCACAAAAATGGGCGTGGTCAAAAACTTACCCGTGCTACTTGCGAAAAAAAAATGTTGTCCCTCTTTTTACTTCCAAAATGTTGGAACTGGAAGAATGCACACAGAGATGCAGACTACAGGGCAGAAGTCAGCTTTATTCTTGGCTGTTGTCTCCACACTCTCTGCTCCTTTTCCTTAACTTCCCCTTCCAGTGTCCATAACCTCATTATACCACCCAGTGCTAAACTCTAATGCCTATTAAAATTAATTCTTCAGAACTCTTGACACATCCATTCATGCAACTCTTAAAAGTAACATCTGTGTCTAGGAGTTGCATGACACATTGGTAATCTTATCCCTGTAACTACACAGAATCAACACCTTTGTGAATTTCAGATGTCACCTTTCTGAAGAGTTACAATGTGCCGCTGTGATTGGATTGTTGGAAGAGTCTATATGCCAAGAACTCCCCTACACCAGTCAGTTGAACTGAAGAAGCTGCTTGGATGAGCAGTGAAACATCTTCATTAAAATTTCTCAGCAAGTTCAGTTGTTTTGATTTACTTGTGCTAGATATACCATAACCTGGATGAATGAGCATCTTCAAAGTCATATTAAAATTAACATTTGCCATTCTCACAGGAATGGATGGAACAATATTACGGGGCAGATTTATCAGAGTTTTTTTTCTTACCTCGAAACTCAAATGGAATCTTATTTAAGAAAAGAACTCCAACGTCTAAAATCCGAACAAATATTACTAATCCAAAAACTAGATTAGAATTCAAGTTTTTTTTTTGAATGTCAAGAATGGCAAATGGGTCAACAAACCTCTACCATTCACTTCTACGTGAACTTGGCAGGTTTTAGGTGGCGACCTATCAAGTTCTAGTTACTTCCAGGGTCAAGGTATGATTAATCTTGTGAGTTTTGACCAAAAATATAACTTCAAAATTTTTATTAAAATTTACCATTCAGACCTTAATAAATGTTCCACCCAATTAAATGTGCAATTATATACACACACACACACACACACACACACACACACACACACACACACACACACACACACATATATGTGTGTATCTTTCTCAAACAGGTTAAACATGCAAGAAGAAAAGAAGACTGTAATGGGTGATGGGTTGAGTTGGAAAGGTATTGCCTACAATACTCCTTTCCATGCCTATATGTTGATTCTTCTTCTCTCTGAACAGATCCCAAAGATTTGCACACATCACTGTATTCTCTGCATAATGACCTCTAGCAGAGCCTCTTCTTTAAGCAGGCATAAGATACTGAATGTCAGGGGCACAGATCTCAGGCTGCACTTCTGTACGTTGTGGTGCAAGACTTCAGTGTTTGATCATGGCACACATAAGTGACCTCTAGTGCTCCAGGACTTTTACCAATATACAGAGGATAGGCTCTAGTACAGGGGTGTCCAAACTTTTGGCTTCCCTGGGCCACATTGTAAAAAGAAAAATTGTCTGGAGCCAAACATGAAACACTTTTGGTTTGTAAAAGTAAAGAAAATGCACAGAAAAGAATTACAATACTAGTTGGTCAACCAGATAGAGCTATACACTGAAATATGGGGCACCTGGATATTAAATAGACATTATTATTACTACTAACTGGGCAATGGGCAGAGTCCCCCCTCCTCCTATATCCTTTGCAACATAACGTTTCCTCGGGAACCAAGCATTTCCAGCTGGGCCGCATTAATTTACATCCTGAGCCGCATGTTGGACACCCCTGCTCTAATACCTACTTGAAATTAGAAATTTGTATTTATTGTGTGGAAAAAGCAGCACAATCTCTTGTGTTTCATAAATATGTTTCTCCCTATTTTACAATATGATGATACAGGTATGAGACCTGTTATCCAGAATGCTCAAGACCTACGGTTTTCCGGATAACGGATCTTTCTGTAATTTGGAAACACAAGGGACTGTTTTTACAGAGAAAAGGGAAATCATTTAAAAAATATGGATTATTTGGATAAAATGGATTCTATGGGAGATGGCCTTTACATAATGTGGAGATTTCAGAATAACAGGTTTGCGGATAATGGATATGAGATAATGGATACCATACCTGTATACAGATTCAGTTTGAAGATTTATGACCTGTATAAAAGCATTTCAGCCTTTGGCCTTTTGCCTTTGTTTGGTCATTGAACTCCACAGTGGCTCCTTATATATTTATAAATATATCTTTATTCGGGTAACGCTCTCATGCCAGGAGGCTATAGCATTTGATATTATCAAAGGTAAATAGTTAGGGACCACCATATGGGTTTTACCTTGACGTGGTGTGGTGGCTTATCAATCTTATGATCATAATTTTGTAACTAAAAAACCCCTGTCTTTGTACACATGCAACTGCATAGATTACTTATATGACAGGGGACCAGGGAATGTGCATTGATCAATCTCTCCTCTTTTTCCTCTATGTGTATAGTTAATTTGGCCAGATCAGTAGCACTTCCATTGTATTTTAGTACATTTTTATTTAGCTATGGAGTACTCCCACAACCTTTCTTTTTTGCATTTTATATATATATCTATACTGTGATTTTGCACACTCAAAATAAAGGGGTCTATGGGGAATTCAGCTAAGTTCTTATTTGATATCAATAGCACTGTGATTCAGTTTGCACCATAAATGACTGCTTTCTACAATAAGGTCTGACAGGCCTAGTAATGTTGTTTGAACATAGATAGGGAACTGGCTACAGGATTGGGTACAGAGGATGGTTGTTAATGCTACATGCTTGGAGTAAGGTTGTTTGTGGGGTCCCACAGGGTTCTGTACTGGGTCCCTTTTATTTAATTTATTCATGAATCACTTAGGTCAGGGTATTATAAATAATGTTTCAGAATTTGCAGATTACATAAAACTATGGAGTCCATTAAATTCCATCCTACAGTATGTGTGGCATCCTTGCAGCAAAATCTTGAGAAACTGGCAATCTGGCTGATCCTTGTAAAATAAATTTGGCTGTTGTACGCAATGCCAGTCAGCAGTTGCAAAGGCAAAAGCTGTATTAAAAGGGGTATAGGATGAGAGGGTCATTCTTTCCCTTTACAGGTCCCACCTAGCATATGCAGTACAATTTTAGTCTTCAGTGCTCAAATGGAACATTATTGAAACAGGGAGGGTCTAAAGAAGGGTAAGCTGGAATGGGGCATTAAAAGTCTCAGTTATGAAAAAAGTCGGGGTAGGTTACACTGAAGAAGAGGTGCTACAGGGGTGATATGATAACTAAGTCTACATATATAATCATAATCATATCTTTAAAATATATCTAAAAATGTAATTACCAGTAGGTTCTTACAGCAGACATGAGGGCATCCATATTGGAAGAAGAGGTTGTGTCTGCATATGTGGAAGTGGTTGTACTGACAGATAATTTGGATAGCTTCAACAAAGGGGTTGGATGGCTTTTTAGTAAATACAGGGTTACTGAAAATAGCTCTTAGTACAAGTTAATCCACGGACTGGTCCAATTGCCATGTAGTAGCCAGGAAAAAGTTTCCCCCCTCTGAGGGGCTTCAGAAGGGTTTTTTTTTTTGCCTTCCTCTGAGTAGCAGTTACTGTATATAGTTTTTATATCAACATAAAATGTGGACTTCATGGATGTGTGTTTTTCCTCCTTCCTATGTTACTTGCTTGGTTGGATTTGTTGGGAGTTTAAAAAGGTTAACAGCTTTGGAATACAGTAGAACAGCGCTACGCAACAAGTTGGCGCTATAGAAATACATGTTAATAATAACCCCCATTTTATATCCCCTGATTTTAAGTTTCCCCTCATTTTACATTGTTGTTTTGTGGTCCCACCTATATATTATGCATAATACATTTCCCTGATTTTAAGTTTTCCCTCATTTTACACCATTTTTTTCTGGTCCCCTGAAAAACGTAAAATTGGGGTTCTACTGTATATTGGAAGGGGAGAATTGAAGATGACCGTATGGGGCATGGGGAAAGGCAAAGAGACTTGTAAGTTCATGTGTGTAGGAAGAAGGAGAAATATCTGGAAATAATAGGTAAAGCATCAGAGAACGAGACAAACAGAGTGGGAATGATTAATACATAGTTTAAGAAGGGAGAAACAGAGCACGACACATATATGGTGTGTATGTATGTATGTGTGTGTGGGGGGGATAGGAGAAAATAACATAATGAATGGCAGATTGTGATTATGAGACAATGCCCATGACAATACCCATGAGGAGAGAGGAGAAAGGCACAAAAGAAGACCAATGAAGAGAAGGATGGTATATGGGGAAATGAGCAAAGCATATAACCTTCAACAGTGTTCAACAGCCCTGGTGTGGGCCATGCAGCCGGCCGGCTGTAGCAGGTGCAAGACTGCCGGGGTGCGGACCCTGGCCTATTTGCACTCCCTGCTCACCCAGTAGTTACGCTCTTGACCTTCAAAGGGGCGGAAAGGAACACTGGGAAATAAGAAAATGGTACACCAGGAATAGAGGTAAAAATGAGCAAGGAGAGGAGAAAAATAATGAATGTATATGGGGAATTTATCTATGTATGAAAACAGACAAAAATTGTTAATTAAATAGGTTGTGCACTATTCCATATATAATTAATATATGGGCAGATACCCCCCTTTTTCATTTTAACACTTGGTAGTTAGGTGATGATTTATTAAAGTTTGATTGCAGATATTCATACTTTGGTGGAATGTTTAGGAATCAAGTCAGCTAGCAAATCAATTGAACATGACATTTTAATTAATTAAAAAACATTAATATTTACCAATGCAGGCCCATCTTTTTACAGTGACATTTGCATGTCATTGAGCCATTGGCTGAATTGTGCTGCCAATATTTGTAAAAATATTCAAATATAGAAATAAAGTGAAATGGAAGAGGCATGCAGCGCTTAATGCCTGGAATTCCATATTCATCATCATGTTGGCAGGGGCAGCAGAAACAGCTTGGCGGTGGCGCAACAGAAACTTTCATGATCAGCCAAGTCCTGTTCCAATGGTATTTATCTAAAGAGAAATTATTTTAAAAATGAAGATCATTTGGGGAAATGTTTTTAATGACAGCGGCTGTTCATGTTTAGACACTTGTCTGAAGTTGAAACATCCATGAAAGGTTTTTTTTTTACCTTTCCGTTAACCTTTAGTACAGGTATGGGACCTGTTATGCTAAGTCTAGCAACTGTTCATTGACTTGAATAAGAGACTGAAATATGAATAGGAGAGGGCCTAAATAGAAAGATGAAAACAGTGAAACCCTGATTTTAAGTTTTCCCACATTTTACATTTTTTATTTGTGGTCCCACCAATTTATAATGCATTTCCCTGATTTTAAGTCATGTTTTCCCTGATTTTACATCCAAATTTTGTCCCGCTGTTCCCAAAAACAGCTTTTGTTCCTCTATGAATGTTATTTGTGAAATAAAGAGGTTGAAAATACTAACCAGATTCTGCCTGTTCTACCTGTAAATGGTCAGTTCCAATGAATGTGCCCCTTATACAGGCCTGCACCAATCACTTATTGCTTTAGGTTGTGTGTGTGATTGACAGAGAAATAAAGTTACTTTAACACATTTCCCTGATTTTGCATTTTCCCTGATTTTACATATGGTCCCCTGAAAAACGTAAAATAGGGGTTCTACTGTAATTACAAAGTAGCAATAACAATAAATGTGTAGCCTTACAGAGCATTTGAAGAAGGCAAATAATTCAAATACTATGAAAAAGAAAAAATGAAGGCCAATTGAAAAGTTGCTTAAAATTTGCCATTCTATAATATACTAAAATTTAACTTAAAGGTAAACTATCCCTTGTGAATTATAATTTCCTTGAGAGACTAAGAACTATAAAGTTTCAGTTGAATCCATTTTTTTCATAGGATGGTGAGATAATTGTGAATTATGGGACAAATTCCTACCAGTCAACATAGTTGTGTGTAGTGCAGAAGGTTCAGGTAGCACTAGACATTAAACAGAGACATTTGCTACAGTGCATTTGGGGCCTGCTATCCAGAATGCTTTGTAATTCAGGTTTTCCAGATAAGGGTTCTTTCAATAATTTGGAACTCCATACCATAAGTCTACTAAAAAATCAAATCAAATATTAAATAACCCCAATAGGATTGTTTTGCCTCCAATAACGATTTCTTAGTTGGGATCAAGTAAAGGAAATTGACGTAAAAAATGTGAATTATATTTTGAATGATTAAAATAGAGTAATAGGTTTCAGTACATGTATCCCATACCTGAAGTGATGGCCGAAGTTATTCGGCAGGTGTGAATTTGCGGCGAATTCCCGCAATTCATGAAACACCGGAAAAAAGAAGAGCGACGCACCTCAAAAAACGTGCTGCAACACGTTTCGAAAACTTTTCGCCAATTTGCGAATTTCTCTGGAAATTCGCAAATTTTCGGCAAAACAGTATAGATTCGCCCATCACTACATACCTGTACTAGATGATGTAGAATCATCTCATCACTTTACAATAAATAATTTATAAAATAATCTGATGAAATCATCCATCTAAACTACAGCCACATGGTTTAAATAATTTGTAACATATGAAAATACAAAAACACAAGTGGAATCAACAGATTTAATAGTTACAAATTCACAGTTTATTATATTGAGTAGATGCACCATAAAAGGGATCTAAGTGTAGTGGGTTAGTGGTAGTCATAGTTCGTAGTGGTAGTTCCCCAATTACCACTATGATGTGTCCAATTACTTCTTATATCCACCACGTGTCTTTCAATGAAAGGTGGGTACAAATGTTTAAATCTTTAAATTCATTCAGCATGTAAATCAAGTATGGTGCTTTAAGGTTGGTCCTGGATTTAGGAGGTTTTTATAGAGCACATCAATCTCCCAATTAGGGTAGTTAAGCGTGTTGTTATGTTGGCTTCAGCTGATCCGTGTTGCCTCTGATATAGTTTTCATTGAATATCAACGGGTTAATAGCAACAGAAGGCAATGAAAAGCTGGAACACAAGAACTCTGGAACTTGGAAGCATAGGAACAAAGGTTAACCCAACTCTCGAACTTGGAATCACAGGAACAAGGTTATCCAGGACAAACCCTGATCTGATGAAATCATCCATCTAAACTAAAGCCACACGTTTAAATGATTTGTAACATATGAAAATACAAAAACACAAGTGGAATCAACAGATTTAATAGTTACCATTGCTTTTGAATAGCAATCAATTCTCATGGAATTCATGGTGATTTTCATGTTTGGGGTTTTATACCTGTTGAAAATGCATATGTTTACCATTTTGTCTGAATGAGTTTATTTCAATGTGTATTCATTATAGGCATAATTACACCAGCCACACATTTGCTAATAGAAGAAGATGGTGCCCGTGAACTCTGATGGCCCGGATCTGCACCGAGGGGTAAGTAAAGAGTTAGGGAAATTTACCAGGGGTAACAGCTTGGCTGGGCGGTGAGCAGGAAGGGGGAGTCTATGTAGGGTAGGGTTTTTTAAATTGAGGGTTAAGTTCTCCTTTAAGTCTACTAGAAAATCATAATAAACTCAATATACTGGGTTTGCTTCCAATAAGGATCAATTATATCTTGATTTGGATGAAGCACAAGGTACTGTTTTATTATTACAGAGAAAATCCTTTAAAAAAAATTTAATTATTTGGATAAAATGGAGTTTGTGTTAGACAGCTTTTTAGAGCTTTCTGGATAATGAGTTTCCAAATAATGGATCCCATACCTGTATATAATACTCTTGGGGGCAGATTTACTAAATTCACATGAAGGATTCGAATATTCGATCGAATTTTCAAAAAGATTCGAATTCCAATTTCGAATATGTAAATTAGGCAAATTCGACCAAATTCTACCATCGAATATTTGAATTTAATTTTATTCGAATATTCAAAAATTCGATGGTTGAATACTTCCCCATTAAATTTAAATTTGATCACCTACTTGGCCAGATTAAACCTACCGAAATGGGGATCACTCCCTAAGATCGAATAGGAAAAATTCGATTGATCGTTTAAAAATCGTTCGAAAATTCGTTCGAAAATTCGATTCGAAGTTGAGCCTTAGCAAATCTGCCCCTTGGTGTCTCTTTCTGGTTCTTGTATTGACACTTTTGTGTTTACGAGATGATGTGAATTGAAGGGTGGGTCAAATCAGACAAGAGTATCTACAGATTGGATATTGAGGGGTTTTAGGTTAAATGTGGGTCCAGGTTGGGTTACAGGTCAGCACAGGTCTGTAAAACAGTATAGGCAATGTCATCTGATTAGTCCATAGATATGTCAGAATCTGTTGTCTGAATTGTCTAAACACTGTTTGTTGGTGGATCACAAGGACCAGTTAAAGTAGAAAAGCAATGTTAAGAAACCTATGAAAATAAAATAAAACTTGGATCTACAGAAAAAACAATTCTTTTTGTTCATACATTTGGTCCCATTTATTATGAAAGATGCCTTTTATCTTAGCTTTATGTACAGCTTATTTCCTTAAAATACATAGTATTGATCGGTGATATACTTTGCAAGGTCAATATTTATCAAGGCCCGTTGGATGATGTGTACTGAAAGGAAAAAGAAAATGGGTGTAAGATAAACAGATGTGTTGCAAGCTGCATGAATAATGGATGCATGGTCAGAACCCTACACTCAAAAGGCTATCAGTATGAATTTAATGCATAGGAGAACTCTTTCTGATGCACATTTATCACGTCAACAATAATGTGTTTGCTTATCACATGAATGTTTTACAGGAGACTGGTGATAGGATTAGATGAGTTATTAGGTTTTATATTATTGAAAACTTATAAGCACTGGGGAACATCAAAAACATTTATGGTTTAACCCGGTCATTCATTTTAAAATGTACAGTTACTGTGGCAAAGTATGCTAGCTTTGCAGATTTGTAGCTTTGTTACAGATAATAAGTATAATGAATTATGTTGTCCTATATTGAACTAGTCTCTGTTAATAAGTTTATGCAAGGTCTTAAAATTAACTCTGTTTGGCAAATGTATTTTCTTTATTCAGGTCTGCTTAAAGGGGATGTAAAGGCAAAAAAATAAAATCGCATTTTTACTTTCTTTATTGAAAAAGAAATCTCTCTCCAATATTCTTTAATTAACAAATGTCTAGTGTTTTTATAATAAACCTGACTGACTGCAGTGAAATTCCCTATGCGTTTACTTGCTCTGACAGCTGCAGATAGGAAACTTCAGATAGTCCTTAACTGCTCTGCGGGGAAACGATCATACTTTCAAATGGCAGGGGGAGGCACTTCCCAGAACTTGAACAGCTTTTTTTGTTTCACTGTAGAACAGCTGGTGACAGTGTAGTATATGGCAGATATTATTTGTCTTGTGCTGTTTTGATCATTTATGACAATCCCTAAGCTTAACCTCCCAACTGAAGTAGTCTTGGTATTGCAACAATGTCTAACAAAGTTACAAGATGACAGGCCCCTGCGCCAACTTTGAAAGCAGAAATCATTTGTCTTATTAGGCTTCTGGTGCAGTAAGTTCATGTTTATATTTAATATACAAAATACAGCATTTCTAACATTATTCAAAATTTTTGGATTACAATTTTCAGGTTTCAAGGCCAAAATTGTCAAATTAGACTAGAGAATTGTTAAAATTCAATTTGCGTTTTTTAAGAAAATCAAATTTAATAAAAAAAATGTATCATACACTGGTCCTTTAAGAATTAGATTTTGACTATTCGCCACCTAAAACCTGCTGAATTTCTGTTTAAGTCAATGGAAGATGTCCTGGGATCAATTTGAAGTTGTTACAGTCTTCCTGGCATTCAAGATTTTTTCAGAGAAAAAACCCGAATCGAATTGGATTCAAATTCAATTCACCCGAGTTTAAAAAATTCTAAATATTAAAAGAGTTTATGGGAGTTTTCAAAAACTCCCATGAATTTGAAATTCAACCCTAGCTAAATCAACCTCTAAGGGGCAGATTTATCAAGGGTTGAATTTTCAAGCTGATCTAATTTGTACATTTGTATAAAGATGGACAGTAGTTCAGCTTTTAGTGTATATTTGTTTTATATTCATTTTCATACATGAATATTTACAGTTTCTGAGGGATTCACGCTTTTTGATTATTAACACATCAATCCATTATATATAATAATGCTTTTGTTTATATGTTTGGATACATTTGTATAAATTTGCATAAATTGATATATATTGTATAGTTTAGGTAAAATCCATTGCGGGGTAAGAATGAACATTTAAACTAAATAAAATTATATACATTTTTTAATTATTGTTCAAATTAATGTTTAAATTGGTAAGTAGTATGTTATTAATTTTAATTTATATTGATTGTTAATTGATCATTAGGTCTTCTTATATTATTAGGCTCTTTATGCTCCTCATATGTATTACAGCTGGAGTTTCCACAATTGTCAATTGTTTTTATAGAGGAATTCAACCCCCAGGCGCTAACCCCCTAAACCTGCTGAATTGCTGTTTTAGCCTATGGGGGACCTCCTATAACCTTTAAAGGAGAAGTTAACCTATAATGGGGTAAATGCCCCAGGCAAATGCCCCTAAGTTGCTACTTAACCCTCAGTGCAGGTCCTGAGCATGGAGTTTGCAGGCGCCATCTTCTCCCCGGCCGTCTTCTTCCAGGATTCATCTGCGTTTGTCGTCGCATGTGCAATATAGATGAGCCGGCAAATGCTCCTACTGCGCATGGGCCGCCAAACGAAGAAGAATCCAGGAAGAAGACGGCTGGGGAGAAGATCTGCAAACTCCATGTTCAGGACATGTGCTGAAGGGCTAAGTAGCAACTTAGGGGCATTTGCCCGGGGGGGAATAGGTCGGGGGGAGGGGTGCTTACGGTGGAAGGGGGGCATGGCATTTACCCCGTTATAGGTTGACTTCTCCTTTAAGGAGTGTTTCTGAAATTCAATTTTTTTTGGGGGGAAATCGTTCGAATCGAAATGGACCTATTCGATCAAAGACGGTCTGCTTTCGATCAAAAATAAACACTGTTAAAAAAATTTGGTGTTCGAATTTCTAAGTTTTTTAACTTTGAAATTCGACCCTTGATACACCCTTGAAACATGATGGCTGCATCTGGTGGTTCGAGGTGACTGCTAGCTTTTAGCATCACTAAATCACAAAAAACGTGCACTAAACTTGTTAATTTCTGACTTCTGTGCTAGACTTTTTCATTTTTCTGACTTCTTTGCTAAAAAATTTTGGCACAGCAACGGTTCATCATCTAATAAAAATATGCTGACACCAGTTCTCTTCTGCCGAGTCTGGTTATTCTTCTCTGTGCTGTGACAGCTGTACTCTGGTGCCAACCAGAGATCATTCCAGGTGCTGACTCCATGCTAAACACTTAATGCATCTCTTTCCTTCTTTTATTACACATATAGTGTATTGGCTTTCCATTAAAAATTTTCTTATGCAGAAATATTCTAGCAAACCAAAAACCATCACATTTCCCCCAACATTTTATAAAAATACAGAAGACAAGTGTAATAGCAAGCCAGTTACCTTTATTGGTACTTGGCTCAGATCTTTCCCAAATGGGTTGCTTGTGAATTAATTTCACTTTTCCTCTTTAACTACCCATAGAATCGGTATTACAATTTTCTGTAATACAGTTTATATTAAAAAAGAAACTACAAGACTTACTGTATGTAGGGCATGACAGAACTCTGATTGTTAGTGAATTTCTGGTTTACCAATTTACGGAGAGAGCAGACATGGTACTCTGCCAAACCACTTTGTGACCCATATATTTAAATAGGTCTGTGCTTCTGGCCAAAGGCAGTAAAGTTAGCACTTGTGATGTAAAGGCTTTCATTTGTGTTATCACTGTATAGAATTTCGTTGAATCTAAGCTTATGCTTTTAACATTGCAGACGTCTGATCTCTATACATTGAAGAAGTAAAATTGCAATACTTTGTGCAGAACAGTATATTATATCACATATTCACTCTACACTCTTTTTTTAATTATAAGAAAACAATATAGTGATCCATTACCAGGTTTGAAAACAATTGTTAATTGTCTAATTTCATGTTGAAAAAGACCATCAGCATTCTCACATAACTAAATAGGAGCCACATTCAAAAGTAATATTTTTAGAAAATCTAAGCAAGCATCCACCATATAATTACAATTGAAATCATAATCTGTCTGGGTGTCATGCCTTGTCACACTCTGCACTCCTGTCTCTAACTTCTGACACAATTTAACAAACCACAAATTACTGTTTGCAGAAATAAAGTTTTTGCATGGAGTACAGGCTGTTCTCTTTGAGTGACTTGCTATAAGCTATCTCATTACCTCAATATGGATTTGGATCTGGGTGAATGCTGAATCCTCTGCAAAATATGTAACGGAATAATATAAAACATGGAGGCAGATTGATCAAACTGCTAATTTTCTGGGGTTTTCAAATTTGAAAAAAAATCTCAAAAATCTTAATTGGACGCTTATTTATGATAAACCTTGTATCTTAAAAACACAATAACAGTAAAAAAAAAAATCACACTTTATTGCAATTTCAGCTAATTAATCAGAATGGAATAAAAAAAAACACCTATTGTCTTCTACATAAAGCATTTAGATACTGTCATTGATTGTCTTCATTTTGTTTTCCCTTTTTTCCGTAAAAGAAACTTCAATAAAAATATAGTTTAAAAAAAAAAAACTAGAACTTAGCTGCCAATTTTTACATTCCAGCTTTTTTAATTTAGTGAAACTCACGCTTGAAATTAGTTGCAATTGTGGGTTTTACAAAGAAAAACTCACTTTAAGAATATGGCCACTTCTGAAACCAGAAGAAAGTGGTGGGATTAAGCTGAATCACAAGCTAAAGTTCACCACTAAGAAAATAAATAAGTAGAATCAGAGGGTTCAGTTGATTTTATAGTAAAACTTGTTTTTCATTCTTATGCCCAGCCCAGACATAGAGCAGAGTAAACCAAGTGCAGTGTATCATGAAGAGGGAAGGCTAGAAAGAGTAAAATGAATATGTCTAGAAAGTTAGTGAAAGAAATGTTGAGCAGATCAGTAGTAGTAGATTCAGAAATAAGTATGACGGGTATGGTCAGGCCCAGACTGGCAATCTGTGGGTTCTGGCAAATACCAGAGGGGCTGCTATAATGTACCATAGAGATTCAGTATTTAGTGGTCTGGAGGGATTTGTGTGGGCTGATTGGGCCTCTGTGTACCTAAAATGCCAGGGGCCTATTTTGACTCTCTGTCCAAGCCGGGGTATGGTCCCTATAACTTTCTAATGGGTGGAGAGCAAGCAGTGACAAAAGCCGCCAGCTCTTGCTTGTTTTTATGTATGGCAGTCAGATGAACTCATCAAGGGTGATAAAGTTTGTAAATGGGCTGTGATCAGCATCTACATCTGATCTGTAATATTAAACCCCAGGCATGAGTGTATCCTACCTTTGAATCAAAATGTACTCTTTCAGGATTCTTATAAAATGGTCATTTATTTTACTTCTTTTTCTGACTCTTTCTAGCTTTAAAACCCCTATGTCCTGTACATTCTGGTCCCATACTTGTATAAAAGAAATAGCATGCTCAGTACAGAAAGGGAGCCTCTGTTTAACATCTGGTCAGTGATAGGCTTGCATGGCAAACTCTTACTCTTTATTCACACAAACTTGTGTGGGATTATGCACCTAGAACTGCAATGTATAATGTTATTATAATATTAAACAAAATATTGTGTTTCCTCCACAACAAATTAGGCTGCATTCCTTGCATCGATTTTGTAAGCAGTAACTTGCCTTGTAATTTTTCATTTTAAGTTATGGATATGTTAAAATGATTCCAAACTCATTAACCATACTGTAGGAACTCCTGCACCATCAACAAAGCATTAATCTTTAAAGGTGGGAGTGCCTACTGTCGTAATGGCCATGAATACTGATCTCATTATTTATTCTCAATCACAAAAACAAGTGCAACAGGAAATAAACATGTTGCAGGGAAAAATTTTCATAGAAAATTACATAATATTTTTGGTAACTAGGGGTGGATGGGTAGTGTGTGGATCACAGAAGGTACTTTGATAAAATAGGACATGACTGGGGTGGCTTAGTGACATCCGCAGCCCATCTTTTTCTTTGGGCCCCCACTGTACTGGTTATAGGTCAATAATTGGGTCTCGGGGTGGGGGATGGAAGATTGCTCATGTATTCCATTTCAGAGGACCATACAGCACTTAGTCCCTACTTTGATGAACACATTGCAACGCAGCATTTAGGAAATGCATTTACACTTCTGACTCTCACCAGCTCATACCATCTAACATGCATGCACATCCTCCAAAGTTAATTTCTCTCTTCATATTCATTGTGTTTATTGCCTGGGGCTGAACACTCTACATATGGAAATAATGCTGGACTGGACAGTAAAAGGCTTAATGGGCTCCATTAAATCCTGTAAGACAATAGAGTGTTCCTGCTTATGTTTATAGCTGAGATCCCGCCATAGATGGTGTAATGTGTGAATGGTATCTGAAAGCCTGTGAGTAGATATGTTATTGTATACATTTGGTGGAAGCGGTTTTACATTAATACAGTTTATTGCTCTTTTATCATACAGAATATTTTGAAAAAAAATAGATATTGCACTCTGCACTGCCACACAGGAAATATTTTGCCAGTAAATTTCAGGCTTTACGCTTTAGGCCTGCAGTACATTAATGGCTGTAATTATGGTTGTGCTGCTTCCCCACTGATTATACTGTTTTGTGTATTGTTGTTGTTATAACTTTAGAATCATAAACATATAAATCTTGGTGTGTATTCAGTTTTCAGTATGAATGATCATGTATCATGTATGAATGATCAATATCTTGATGATTAAGTACTAGTCAGTTATGAAATGTTCATGAAGGTCAATAAAATTATGTTGCAATGTGTATTGATGAGCAAATCTGTCCTGTTTCACTTTCCCCGAAAAAATGTGCAAAACATTTCACGAAAAGGTGAAAAATTAACGAAACGCATTGAAGTCAATGGGCGTCAACAATTTTTTTTACACACAACAATTCTTCTTGCTCCAAATGCATTACAGTTTTTTTCTGTGGCAACTTTATTTGTCCAAATGCATTAAAGTCAATGAACGTTTTTCTTATGGCGACTTTTTTGTCTAAATGCATTAAAGTCAATGGGCATTTTTCTTATGGCGAATGTTTTGTTGTGGAAATAGTAGATGGTGAAATTAGGAATCTCTCAGCAAATCCATGGCAGGCAAAAAAAATTGCTCTTGAAGTGCAGGGTTCGTTGAATTTCGTAGGATCCCTGTTGTTACTCCACAGTCCAGAGAGACTCCCTTATTATTATTGAAGCCCAGTATGTCTAGGCCAAATCTGACCATGTGATACTGAGATCCCTTTCATTAGAACCTTATGGCCATCCTTTATTTTTATATCGCCTGCATATTTCACAGCACTTAGTAAAGAGTATAACCCACTAGTCTCAGCCCCAGAAAAATTTACAAACTAAAGGTCAGCTTCATAAGGAACCAAATAACCAGCTTGTGTGAGTTACAGTATAGTAGGAGACTACTGCAAATACATGAACAAAAGAGAAACTCCACGCTGGTACCCAACCCCATATAGCACTCTACTTGGTGATCATGGACAAATAAAACTCTCTTACAATAATCTTCAGAGTTGATACAATACATACAATATAGTCAAAAAAGAATAAAATACATTTATGGCATTCCTACCATGAAATGTAATTATTAAACTGTGTACATTATACAATGCAAATAGTTTAGATGTCTCAGATGTAGAGTGAGGATGGGACCCAAGTAACCAACAGGGTGACATTAGTTTAATCTAAAAATGGTACTTGAATCTAATAAGTGCCAAGTCATCTGAAATGTACACATTTCCCACCATATGCCAAGTCGGAACTGTGCAGTGTGCTGGTTTGTAGTAGAAATCTATTTAAAGGTTAATTGATTCCCAGCTGTTTAACCCTTGTCATAGAGCTGCTGTATGCGAACAGAAGTACAGTAAACCTGCAACACTGATGAAAACATCACCCTGTTAATTCTTTGAATAAGGTAAACTGGCTTTCACTGCTTAGCCCCTCAGTGGTCAGTGGATTCTGGATCAGGTTTAGTGCAGACCTTTACATGTCCTAATGGTAAGTGTGGAGGGAACAGTCAAGAATGGGTTGCTTTTGGGGTACATTGGGGTGGATTTAGGAGGTTATCAAGCTGTTTCAAGAGCACCGTTAACAGACTTCAAGAGAATAATGACAAGCTACATAAATAGAGAAAAAAATAAAATTAGAGACACTTTTGGTATTTTCAAAAGAAGCATTCTTTAATAATGAGGTTTTTGACAAGCCTGATATAAGCACCCACCCACCATACACCCAACTCATTAAATATTTAATATTTAATGTAAAAGAAAAAATACTTGGAAACAGTCTGGTTTCTTATGGCAATTAAGATTTCCCTTAGCTGCATTTAAACAAAGAGCTTTGTACTTTTGAAGCAATTACCAGCGGTTAAAATATTCTACACACACTCACACATATACTAAATATATATATATATATATATATATATACGGTCGCAGCATGGAATGAAATATTCCTGGGCAAGTACCTCCCTTGGTGAAATAAGTGTCTTTTATTTATACACACATTTTTTTTCAGTGCTCCAACATTTAGAGAAAGGTCCCAAGAGGGACCGAAATGCTGGAGCACTGAAAAAAATGTGTATATAAAAATTAAAGACACATTTCACCAAGGGAGCTGCTGGCCCAGGAATGATTTATTCCATACTGCAAATATATATGAATTAAAAATGGCTGTGCACCCCTGAGATTGCCTGAGTTGAGTGCGGATACTGAAGATGTATCACTATATAGATATACTGTATATATACTGTGTATATATATATATTTATTTGTATATATGTATATATATATATATATACAGTATATATATGAATATATACCATAGCTTGCATTAAAAATAAATCCACAATGAGAATGAATCTGTAACCTAAATATTAATAGAATTTAGGCTGATGTCAGAAGGAACATTTTCTTTGCTGGTATTTTTCAGCCTTTATCTGTGTCACCTCTTAATGGTAACCACCTGTCTTAAGGTTTTTGGCCTAGAGAATGCACATACCAATACTGTGTGGTTTCTACAGTACATTAAGCAGTAATAAATCCCTTGAGTCTGTGTATTTTATCCCTTATACTATTAGCATTTCAGTACTAATCCTTTTAAGCAGAGGACCCAAAAGCCTTGGCATGGATTACCTCCTGGTCTCTAGTTTCTTCCCACAAAATACAAGCAAGAAGTTTTACTGGCTCCTAATAAAATTAACCCTAATGTGTGGGAGTACACTATTTGTGCCTGTGATAAGAGACTTAGATTGTAAGCTCCACTTATCCAGGGACTAGATGTGATTTATTTTCCGTAAAACTCTACATACAGTAATACGCAAGTGTTATAAATGAAGGATAATATGTATACCAAATACATCCAAATCTAATCAAATAAAGCTAACTCTGTATCTGTGCAACGTTGTCATAACAAACCCACATCTTTGAGAGAACATTGCCAGAACCCTTATAAAGGGGGCTTGACATTTCCCTATAGAGTTTCTGCAGCTTCACATGAGACAATACAATTTCAACAACAAACAGTTTAGGTCTTTATAAATGGTGATAAAGAGAAATCAGAAACATTTTGAACTTACAAAAATGCATTTAGCCAGATAGATACAAGATATAACTATCTAATCAAACATTTGAGAGATGCCATGTTTAGAGGGTCCTGCTTGATACAGACTATCCAGCATTCTACTGTTTCCTGATTATTTGCCACTGCAGAGCACTTTTTATTATATTTTGTGGAGTACATTAATTTTTCAGAGCAATAATGACTTCAAACATGAACATGTACATAACTAAGGCTGCCTGTGTAGAATACTGTTATGTTGCCTTAAACATGTATAGGGAATTAAAATCATATGCCTATTATATTCTGTCTACAAGAAGAAAGAAACCTTTACATATAGGTATGTTTTTGAGAGTATACATATTTAGTTTTCAGTACAAATTATAACCTTATGTTTTTATACGCATATGGAAACTTGGGTTTACTTTAAATATGTTCTTTCTAATAATTGGTGCTGGTGATAGTACACCTCTCTGATTGGCTGTTACTGACATCTATGAACAAACTGGAGAAAGTATGACCAGATGAATTGGCTTGCCCCTCACATATTGGGCCAGATTCAATTCAGTGAGAAAAAGGTTTATCACGTGAAAAGTCATGGACAAGATTCAATTTAAGATACAACTCAATTCAGAAAAACTTATCTCATGGCTTATCAATGAGATAACCTTTTCTCACTGAATTGAATCTGGCCCATTGCATTGTGCTTTCATAACATCTCTGTGCCCCTTGTCGGTTTCCAAAAAACTTTAGCCATGACAGCATTGTGGAAAGTCCTCTGGTGAACAGACTGACAGCAGTATTACAGACCATGGTCGGAATGTGCTGACGGGACACCGGGAACTGCTCCCCGTTCAGCTGGCCCAAAAATAGACACAAATTGTGGGCCAGCACGGCAGCAACCATGCATGTGTGCATAGACGCCTTCGTTCGTAATCACCGCGCATCTGCCTGCATTTACGCATGTGCACTGAGTGTTGGCATTTGCCAGAAGTTTGGAACCAGGTGAGCCCCCAATCCTCCAGTCCAACCCCGCATTAGACAAACCATGTGTGGATCTACTTTGTCTTGTATATGATACCTTTTTACATAAGCAGAAATGGTTGTTTCTTAAAGGTACAAGGTACAAATTTATGAAAAGAGATGTATACATTTACACCTTCATTTTATTCTGTCTCTACATGTATGTACCATCTGTTTAATATGTATTATACAATCCTTACCATGCAGTATCTGAACTTAACCAGGCATGATTTGTCTGCTTTCACACTCATGACACCTAAAATAAGGCTAGTTCCACCCAATTGCGTCAGACCTTGACAAAGTTCCTCATGTTATTCTTTGGTCTTTTGTTCCAATCCATTATTTAGTAAGATTCATGTAACAGCACTTCTATACAAACAGATATTCCTTTTGTGATGGATTATGCATAGCTTGCTTAAATTATATATTACTTTGAAACACTAATGGTCATTTTTATGTTCATTTGCTAATACAGTATGATGTAAACCTAAATTATTCTCAGCACTAAGCATAACAAATATGTATTCTGAGTTGTATTTTAAGTCATGGGGATATCAGTCTTGTGCTTCTTTTCTCAAATAGTCTTTGCACTTTAATGCAATAAGCAGTGGATAAAAATACTTTGGTCAGTCTTGTTCTTTGGTGAGTTTCAAGAATCAAATCATTTCAGTTTATTGATTGTGGCATTTAGTGCATTTAGAAAATGATTCTCTGAATATTGTTAGTATTAACTTCAAAATAATAGCTATTTATATCAAGCTATTGGATGTTTGACATTGTAATTGGATTACAGAAGTAAAGCTTGGAGTACTTGAGGTAGAATGCACACCAATCACAATGCAGCAGCAATGCTTTTTTAAGCAATCTGTAAACAGTATTTGTATAGTTTTCAAGTTGCCACATTTAAATTACATTGGAATTACACTCAATTTTCTGATATATACATTAGGAACTCTCCATGATTTACATGCTGTGATTAAATATTTAATTGGTATAGGTAGAGATTGGATTACATGATTCATCATGTAAAACCTAAGACTGTATGTGTTCTTTTCTGGATGCATAGTTGGTCACAGGGACATACAGGAATCATTTGCTTGTCTCATCTCTCATCTCTACTTTTTATGAGAGAGTCAGAACTGGACCTGAGTTTGTGGGTGTCCAAGGCAAGCATCTCTTGGCACCCACTTGATCATTAGTCTCCTGGGCATGCACACCCAGCCCCCAGGGAGCTAGTGTGTCTAACATATGCACCTGATCTGCACACCGAATCACTGATTTTCTAAACTAGGGGCAGGTAGTAAGAAGATAGACATGCCCAGCACCTCAAACCAAGACCTAGGCATGTTACCAGGCCTGGATTTCTAGGATGGCAACAAAGCCCAGGGCCTAGGGTTGTAGGAATTTAGCGGCAGCATGCTGTCCAGCCATATCTTATTTTTTTTTTCAGAGCCCAAGGGGTGCACAGGAGCGTTCATAGCTCTTTTAATGTAAAATTTACATTGCAATTGCCAATGTAAGAAATGCTAGCTAGAATCTTGTACAAATTTCAAGCTTGTGGGCTGTCTGGCCTTGGGAAGCACAATTTAGAAATGCAGCCTCTTCTGCCTACTTCTAGTTCCAGCCCTGGTAAGAGCTAAAACCTCTGTTGTTTGGTTTTAAGAGAATGATGAGCAGGTAGTGTGTCAATAACCCCTGTTATAAAATTTATAACATACTTTCTTTTAGATCCTTTTTACCCTCCTTTCTGGTTCTACTGTCAGAATCAAAAGGATAAGACATTTCATGTATTTTCAGCCCTTTAACAATATCTTAATATTGTCCTTCCATGCTACATATATACTTCGCCATAAAGAATTTGCCTGATGATTTTACATTGCCTGATGTTTGTCTATGAGGAGGCTGCCATATTTGTGCAGCAGGAGTCCGTTAGCATAAGAAACTCTAACTGACAGGCTGAGATGGGACAGTCAGGTTGGCAAACAGTCAGGTTTAGGAACTTCAACTAACACTTACCTAAGAAAAAGACCTCTCAGCATGAAATGATCAATATGACCTATAGGAAACTTTACATGTACATTCATATTTTAAAAAGTAGTTTTTTAGTGTCAGTATCCCCTAACTGAAGGACATGACAATGCCCAAAAAAACTTTTGGCAAAATTGTGAATTAAAGATGGAATCCACAAATATGCCCATTATCAGGACATATCGGGTCAAGAAGACTGATGAAATTCCATCATTCAGAAGGATAATACAATCAGAACAACCTACTGACTAGTACATGAAGGTGAGGACCCAAGTAAAGGATGTGATATTGTCCAAAACTAAACATAAAACTGTGACTAAAGATCAGTGGCCAGATACTGTAAAACACACCAACATGTACATGTGTATAGTGAGCTCATCTATGTCTGCCGGGCTTTTAAAAATATGTTCAGACTTTGTGTGGTGTCATGGTGGTGCCAGAGAATGTCAGAAAAACAGATAAAATAGAAATATAATGCAATCAGAGCTTGAACACTATTGACCTGCAAATATGACATCGGTAACCAAGTAGATATTTTAATGTTTTTTTTTTTACTAGATATGACTATAAAAAATAAGTTGCTGACTTTCAGGTTAAATGAATAGTTGAAAGGTGTCCACCTATGTTAATTAAATTGTCAGGGAATCTGAAATGAATATAGCTATTTAAACAAACAGCAGCTTGATGTTGAAGTACCTATAAAAAAAAAAAAAGTCTAGGATAAAATGCTAGATAAACACCAATCAGGGTTAGGTTATGAAAAAAAAAAAAATCCACAAAATCACAGTGACTAGGTAAAGAGAATATTAGTTAGAGAAGTAACTAAGAGACCAGATCAGGGCTTATGTGGGTGGGTCTATGGCAGAACAAGAGGGTTTTACAATTTTACCAGTTACCTTAGCTGGTGTTTTATAACGTGGTTTACCTGGTGGCAACACTACCTGAGACTGCAGAGGTTCCCATTCCACTTATAATGAGCCTAAATACAAAACTAAAGTTACACTGAAAACCATTCCTGAGAATCAGCTTACAAACAACAAAGTAGAACACCATTTAACTGTATATATTTATATTGCTAAAAAGGTTCTCTTAGGCATGCCAACTAAACTGCCTATCTTACTGGCAAACAATAGGCAAACATTAAGATAACCCCTTATTCCCCAGACCACAAAAGCCTGTGTATTTGGGTTTAAATATTCTTTTTCCTGGTGAGTCCTTGGGACATAACTGTCGGTTATATATAGATTGCTGTTTTCCCACAACTATTGGGCACAGGCAGCTTCTCTCAATAACGATAAAAAATTGAGGCAACTGGAAGCTATACAATCTTTCAGTGATTAAACCAAGTTGCATTTATGAGATTTAACCATAAAATGACTGTTACATTTGATATTACACACAGAGCACAGGTTATTTCAGCTGTGTGCCTTGTGCACGGGTCATCTATTGCTTTTTTTAAATGTGTTTTATTAAATCTGCAAACAAATCAGTGTTATAAACATGACATTTTGCAAAACATCCATGACAATGCATAAATGGAGAATCGTTATACCAGCAAATGCAATAGTGTCCGTCAGTTTTTCTAAATGTAACAGTTTCTTAGACATCCCATGACTTGGAATTCATTTTGCAGCTCCACAGCATTGCTTCAGCCATCTGGCAATGTTTAAATATGGCCTGTGATGTAAACAGCTTGCAAACAGTGGATTATTGCAGAAACTTATTGAATTACACAAACCACAAAAGTAGAAAAAAATTGAATTATTGTGGTTCCCAAGAGAGGGAAAGCATCTATCCTCCCTTCTTTTTTGCCAAATCAATAGTTTTTAACTCCAACTGGAGATTAATGCAGGAATATTGCTAACATTAGCGTTGCTACCAGTTGTACATAGTTTTACATGAAAAAATACTGACTTTGTAATGAGAGTTTTCCTTAAAAATGGTGAGTATTTTTGACTGTGATTTATGTTTATGTAGCCTCTATCCTTGCTGCCTGAGCTTTACCTTTAGTAATAGCTTGATTCCTGGTTCCAACATCAACTTTTCAGTTCTTCTGGCTGCTTATTCAGGTGTCTGTGTTACACCTTAATGTATACTAATAATCAACTAAGTTTATGAATCAAACAGCTCCAAGCAGTATTTCATGAACTGCAATGTGTCTTTTATTAGCAGTGTATATACACTACATGTTTCAGGCTGCTAATAAAAGACACATTGCTGTTCATGAAATACTGCTTGGAGCTGTTTGATTCATGAGCTCTACATTTGGCCTGTTTACTTCTGTCTCCTGAATCCCAGGTAATTCTGCATATTTTCACACACACAGTCCACTGTTGTCACCTTTCAGTGCAGGTGGCTTAGTTCTTGCAGTAGCTCTTATCTCTTTAAGCAGTTAGAGACCTGCAAGGTAGCTATCAACAGATTGGGGCCCATCTCTAAAATGTGCTTGTTTCCTTGACTTTGATCCTTACTGCCTGCTCTAGACCTGGCCTGACTAAGACCTTTTGCTTGTTGCTATGTGCTCTCCTCTAGCTCTCCTGTTTAAATATCCATTGTTCCTGAACCTTGCCCATTTTGATTCTTTGATCTGACCTCTGTTTGTTTCCCCAACCTCTATTCTTGCTGTCTGGCCTTTACCCAACCTGACCAAGTCTTTCTAATACTTGCTGCCTGTCCCGATCTTCTGCCTGTCAACTTTGATTGTATCTCCTGAATCCACTGCACTCCTGCATATTTTCACACATAACCAAGGATGTAAGTTTATATTGCTATTTACACAATTTTGATTGTGATGATAGCATTGCATTCAGGAAGATACATTTAAGTGGTAAGAGTGTGTTACATTAACATTTTGATGTAAAAACATTTTGGCATAAAAAATTGCCATTCCATGAGCTGTATGAAATAAAATGCAAATTAATCTTAATTTTATCTCGGGTAAACAAATTGGTAGAAATATACCCCCCATGTCCTACTAGGAGCTGGATACCAATAAGACAACAAGGAAGATTAAATAACCAAAACTCCATTGCAGCCAAAAGATTTTAGCCTTCCTGGAAGAGGCAGTCACTGTAGCAAAGTGTGAATCATAAGTTAAAGACAGTGTCAGTAACACTTTATATTAATTCCAGCCTCCACCAAGAGCTGCCTGGCAGGTAATACTAGGAGCTGGAGTTAAAAAAACTTAGGAATTGCAGACTAAATTACATATAATTGGGGCCCACCCGTATTACTTTGCACTGTACTACACCAGTTCTGGAAGATGTTTATACTTAAGAAAGAAAAAAAAAAAGTAACTGATTCCTGTGAGACTAGTTCAGAGTAATTATACAATGCTTACAGTATAACTTTATTCGTTTAATTGAGGAAGGTTCTAAGTGAGGTTAGGTAAATACAAGACATTTCCTGGTGCTCAGGAACGATGAATGAGACCCTCACATCAGGGAGAAAAGAACGGTATGTTTCGGAAAACTTTCATCATCAGGTACAAGTTAATAAAGGGAAAGAGTACATAGACTAAATATCGACATGAGCCCATAAATTGCTATAGACTGTAGTCAGTGGATTTCGGATATGCAGTGGTTAATATCTTTGATCCACCTGGCTAGTCAAAGAGTTGGTAGCAGAATGTTAAAGAGTCATTGTAGGCAAGTACAAATTCCCAACAAAAGTTGTTTTGTCGAACGTGAAGTGCTTTGGTCAACTTTTAACAGTTTAATAAATTATGAAGCAGCAGGGAATGTCTTGTATTTACCTAGCTGAACAATAGGATGTTTAAAGCGGTCCTACGCCCTTATTGATGTCAGAATTGGGGCAACCCTCCTAAATTGGGCTTGGGCTTCTTCTTGATATTCTACATTATCTTCCTTGCTTTCAGTTTGCTCTTACTGGGCAAATTTGTCCATTAGCGGTAACCCATGGCAACCAATCGAATTGGTGTATTCATTGTAGGGATGCACTGAATCCACTATTTTGGATTTTCGGACGAACCCCCAAATCCTTCCCAAAAGATTTGGCCGAATACCGAACCGTATCCGAACCCTAATTTGTATATGCAAATCATGGGAAGGGGAAAACATTTTTACTTCCTTGTTTTGTGCCAAAAAGTCCTGTGATTTCCCTCCCTGGCCCTCCCTAAGGCCGAATTCTGGCCGAATCCCCAACCGAATCCTGGATTCGGTGCATCCCTAATTGTTTGTTCTACCTGCTGTGGACTCGAAAAATCCAATCACTGATTGGTTGCAATGGGTAACTGTCCTCGGTCAAATTTGCCCAGTGTTGACAAATGAGCCCCATTGTCTCGTAAATGTACACTAAAACCAGGGTCACATGGACTAAATCACCCAGCATACTCCTAGTTGCTGTATCTAGTTGTGCAGTTCCTTAGAAGGACAAACAATTGCATGCAGACATATTGTGAAGTGCTTGCCAAAGGTAACAAAGCACAAAGTGTCATTTCATAATTGTTAAGTGGACATCACCTTCGTTGTTAAAAATCATAGCCATTTAGTTATATTATTATTTACATGTATTTCTATAGCGCCAGCATATTTCATAGCGCTTTAATTATGTTATAATAATTGTGCTATCAAAAGAAGCCAACTGGGAGCACAGAAGTATAGTCTGCTATCACTAAAATATGGAAAGACTTATGTAGTTGGTAAAGGAAGAAATGTTAAGTGCTCAGTGTAAAGGTGGCCAAACACGTAACAATTAAGATCTTTCCTACAGTACGTCCTATGGTCTTCATAAAAAAACTATAAGAGCGGAAATGTCAGTTAAAAAGGTAGAAATAATAGAAATCTAACTCTATCTGATGATTCAGCAGTAGCTCTTGGCCAATGAAAAATGTCCATCTTGACTGTTCGACAAGCTGGCCAATATCCAAGTCTTTGCCCATATCGGTCGGTTCGTCTCCAAACACCATACACATGCCAAATGTTGTGCGAATCGAAGGCCACCTTAACCTATGCTGTAGCATTGGCAAGCTGTTATTTTTCAGTGCTTGGACTAACCTACAGTCTGGAGTTGACCAGCTGCTACAAATGATATACAGAAAAAATATATGTTTGCCAGAACTCAAATGTGGGTACATGAACTTAATGACTGTAAATGCGCCTGAAGCAAAAAGTGAACATGGTTCTTCCACACAGTTACCCATAATAACATTAGCCAGACCAGCTCCTTAGTTATGAATGAATACTACCATACTATGCCAGCATGGATATAT
>CM044441.1:104541853-104558669 GCA_024363595.1 Xenopus borealis
GTAACTTTTAATAAGTTATGTTATAACCTGATGTCCAGTCTTTGACAATTAAGTTAAAACAAGGGTAAAGGCAAGGGGCCGGACTAACAGAAGGCAGAGCAGGTTGGCCTTAATTATGGAGTAATAGGTCCAACGTAATCACTTATTCAACCACAGATGCCCACCCCTTCACCCACAAAGAGTACCCTACCTTCCAGCAATGTGGTCAGAGTCACTAAGTAGCATGTGGTATAAGCCTGGCATCCATTTGTGGCTTGAAAGTCTGAACTGTGCCTCTCAGGCACTGATGCAAGCTGTCTGTCTGCTGAGCTATCTAGATTGTGCCTCAGGCACCATTGCTGTCTAACTGTCTAACAGCTGTAATGTGTGCCTTAGGCATTGCTCGGTAACTGATGCTCTGGACCACGGATCACCAACCAACCACTTTGCCCACAGAGAAACCCTCCCGATCCTTGGGTCCCAAGAGCTGCCTGCAAGTCTGTAACTGTACGCAGAACCCTGCCTAACCAGAGCTAAAAAGCGCCAAATAGCTCAGGTTAGGCAGGGTTCTGTGTTCAGTTACAGACTTGCAGGCAGCTTTTGGGAGCTCTTGGAAGTCTGCTGGAGCAGCACTATTAACTGATATGTTTTTAAAAAAACATGTTTTCCAATGACAGTATCCCTTTAATGCATAGTAGTCCTTTATATAACTTAATATAAGGTACAATTGTACAAAATATTATCTGAACTATCGGATATTGTTCAAGCTTTGAATATTTTTCCCTTTGTTTACATTCATTGTTTCAACAGACACATCCTGGTGTTTGGTCATTGGATAGCATTATGCAGTTATAGTGCATTACATAAAATGGTGCTAATATGGAATGGAGCACTCAGTGGATTTTATTTATTAAAAAAGAAATCAATACATTTTAATCCATTTTAGGTAGCCTTTTAAACTCCAAAGCTTTCTCTTAAAAGCAGTAACCTTTACTTAGAGAGCTTCTGGCACCCATTAGAAACTGAAACACCACAACATCCCTATATTAATGAGCTGCTTGCTCAATCCCTTTTGTTGCGTTGGTTGGACTAGATCAACTAGGTTTTAGAAAGTACTGCAGAATCGCTACAAAATACAATTAAATTAAATTAGCAAATGTTGAGGATGACCAAAAAGATGATACTGTATGCTGCAACTCAAATCTTATTCATGAACACATGTACCATGGGGTCTGTATGTAGTTTTTTAACATTATTTTTTGAATAAATTATTTTTATGAATAAGATTTCTGTTGCAGGATATCTTCTTTGTTTTTTGTTGTTACCCCTTGGTTCTGGGGGACTACTGTACATATATATATACACTATATTATTGCGTGAGACATGACAATATAAATACATTTTACAGTGTTTTTTAAATGTACATCCATATATTGGGTATGCAACATAGGGGTTAATTTCATTTATTCATATTGGCATGATGTACAAGACAATTCAGTCTTATTTGCTATTATTTTAAATTTTTTGCTTTTGGCATTTTTTTCTTTATGCTCACAAGGTATTGTTGCACTTTATTTTCTGATTTTGTCTGATTTTGCACTGATAATATAGGTGTATTGTATCACAGAGTTTATAGTTCATTATCCCATTGAGGTGTCTTCAGTGGATGCCTTCTCATTTTGTAGCCATTTTTGCACTTAGAGTGGGTCACTTGCAGACCTGAGGATGGTCACCCTATGAGACCAAAACAGCAAAAATATTTTTTAAAAATACATAAGATGCTAAGACCTGTGAGTACAGTATTTTTTGCTAATTTACTTCCAATTTTTAACCAGAACCCAGACATTGACCTGAATAAATATGTGATAAACTGTCTTTTTTTTAATGCATTTGTCATTGGGTCATTGTATGCCATGAAAATCGATATGCATTTTATATTTCCATTAAATAAATAATTATTTATGTTATAAAACATCTGTATTTTTAAAATAAAGTTTAACTTCTGACCATACTCTGACCGTGCTCCAGATAAAAAAATCCATTGGTGGTTCAGGCCAGCCTTGTCCTTTACACCTGCCATAGGACAAGAAGTACAGGTACAGTACAAGTGGTACAAGTGCAGGACACCATAGAGGCATGCATCTGCCACAGCTCCCTAATTTATTTATCTGAATGATACCTAAGATAGATGATAGGATTAGGAGAATGGGGGTTGCCTACATTGCAACCCTCTTCTGGATACACTTCTGTTGGATGCAGGCAATGCTATATTCATGGGGACAGTTTGAGTTATTCAGCTCCAAAATGGACCATTCAGATGAGCAGCAATTTATATAACATGAAAGGGTGGTTACATTGCACTCCTTTTTGCACTTTGCATCCTGCGTTTAATGTCAAATATAGCCACCTTGTCTTTGGAATTGGTAGGAAAATAAATATAATTACACTTGTCTGTAGGGGTTGCTCTCCTAATTTCTTTAGCTGGTGTTAAAAATCCACAAAGGAGTTGTAAGAATAAAGTATCCATGTTTTGGTAGCACCCATATAGATAAATGAGCCCACAACACAGTTAAAGACGTAATAATTTGGTAACCTGAAACATTGACGACTACAATTGTAAACTGAAGGTACAGCAGTAACAGTACTGTATTTGGGGTAATTCAGAAAACAAATGGCAACAGGCTTGTAGCTGCATCACATATTTAAGATGATCATATACTGTAGCTACTAATGTGATAAATATCCACATTTAAACAATTGTCCCAAAAACAGATGACAATAAACCTCAACATGAGCTCATTACACAATTCAGTGTGTGTATTGGCCTGGATTTCCTCTGAATGATCCAACAGCTAGATGTGTGTGGGCACCATAACAACAATCATTCTATGCCTTACATACTGTGGTCGATTTACAGTACAGAATGTTAATCCTTGTTAGTAAAATATGTATTTAAAAATGTTCCACAGATACACCTCTTTGCATTATGTTCATACATTTATATATGCAGACGTGGCAGAAGAGTAAGATCTTATTTGTTCCCTACCACAAACTAGAAAGCACAACAGGCTTTATTTTCGGAAATGATTGCGTGTTTGCTGGGTAGCATAAAAGGTTTCCACACATATTACTTATTTATGACAGCAGTGCTATATATTTATTTGTAGGTTGCTATAATAGGCAAAATGGCTCTCACATCACCTCTGATATCAATTTCAATAGCTTTGGTACTTGTTGCTTATGTTATTCAAGCTGTTAGAGACAAGGGATTTCAACCAAATTAAGTGGTTGGTGAAATGCAGTGATAATGTTGATTTTTATTAAAATGATTAAAATTCTTAATCCAAGATGTTAGCCAGGTAAAATAGTAAAGTCCAGACTGTCACAGATTTGATATTATTGGCACTGCATGGACAGATTTATTAGGGAGAGAAAAAAAAAGAGAATGTTTGTGTTGTGCAGAATACAGGTTTATGGGAGCATATTTAGTAATAGTACCCATGGGGACTTGTACGTAGGAAATGACAATTGTAAAAACTTGGGAAACAGAGCACAGGCAGCTGAGTGACACAAAAACCTAGCTGTTACAGTATAGATTTCTTTCAAACTACAGAACAGGATCCAACAATTTTGGACCAGATCCAGCAGCATGAAAGCTGGGTCCTACTGAATATGGATGCAACTGAAAATCACATTCAAGAAAATCTCTGTACAAATGTAAATGCACTGTGGTAGGTACATGCAAATCAGATAGCTAGGGACACGTGAGGATATGATACTGTCTGCCCAACTGCTTAGACAAAGCCAAATATTTTTTCAATTTTGATGCAGTTGTATTGTGCCAGTCACTTCTCAAAGTGACTACTGCTACTGTGTGCAACTGTGAACCAACTAGCTGGCCCAGCTAACTGACTGAATCTGACTGCAATTACTGCTACATCTCTACTATGGACTGAATCAGCTAAGATGCTATTATCTGAAAGGTCAGTTGTCACATTAAAATATATGCTAAATAAGGAATGGGTCCTGCAACTGATTAAAACCCAGAATCTTATGTGCTCTCATGTGACTCCAAGTGCTAATCATGTGTATGAGCTGAATGCAAAGTAATATGGTATGGGATCTGTTATTTGGAAACCCATTATCTGAATTAAGGGAAAACCTTTTTTCATAGAATCATTTTTTTCCAAACAATCCAAATTTTTAAATATGATATCCTGTTCATCTGTAATAATAAAGCAGTACTTTGTACTTGATATAAACTAAGATATAATTAATCCTTTTTGGAAGCAAAGGCAACCTGTTGGTTTTGTTTATGTTTACATGATTTTCTAGTAGATCTATGGTATGAAGATCCAAAATACAGACATATCCAAGTCCTGAGCATTTTCGTCCCATCCCTGCTTAAGACATAATTATTGTGGAACAGTTTTTCCAATATCTTCTCATACATACCTTATTCTAATAAAATACAATAAAGTATTGTGGATTACTGATATTCTACAAGGTTTACATAAGTCATGCTACTGGATATACAGTATGTGGGTCAATGCAATGACAAGTTCAAAGGGGGTCTAGTAACCCACAGCCACCATTGAGTTGTTTGCTGTAAAACAACAAGCCAGTAAATTCTACCTACTAATGGTTGCCATGGGTTATGAGATTTGGAGGAGACAGTGGGGCTCATTTATCAACACTGGCCAAATTTGCCCATGGGCAGTTACCTATAGCAACCAATCAGTGATTAGCTTTTTGAAGCTAGCTGCAAGTAGCTACGCAACAAGTTGGCGCTATAGAAATACATGTTAATAATAAGTAGAACAATGAATGCAGCAATCTGATTGGTTGCCATAGGTTACTACCCATGGGCAGATTTGCCCAGTGTTGATAAATGACCCCACTGTGTCAGTTATAACACTCTGTTGCTTTTACTCCTTTATAAGTGTTCAACATAATCACTGATCACTGATATCTTATAATAGTAGACCACCTATTCCTTAAGATGGCCATAGAAGATTTGCTCATTTGGTGAGTGTGTTGTAATAATGGGATTCTGGATTTTGCAACATCAACTTATTTATTAAAATACAATGCAGGAAAGAAGCATGACTCTGACTGTACAGCTCAATCTCTGTGCATGTGGGCTGCCCCACCTCTGTGTTTCTTTTTCTATAACAAACTTTATTAACATCAACAATTATCAACCCAGTGAGGTCGCTAAACAAGCAAATCTTTCCTCCGTGAGGCCCAACTTGGGTGGGTGACAGGGCCGGACTGGAAGGAAAATTCAGCCCTGGCAAAAGTATCAAAGCAGCCTATGTATTTACAGGCATGCAAAGCATGATTTATATTTCCAACCCCAAGGTTAACTAGAATCAGTGTTTCTGAATAGACATTTTAAGAGTCAAATACCATATAATGCAACAAATATCTCCCCCTAGTTTCTATCACAACTATTAAATCAGTTGGATTAGAGGCCCTATACTTACAGTATATTCTAAATTTTCCTTTGTGTGCCCCCAAATAGACCATGCACCCTGGCAGATAATAAGACTTTAATTACCATGTGTGTCACAGGGTCAAAGTGTGTCATACTTGAAGAGACTAGGCTGTCTCATGCAATTAATGCTTCATATCACAGGTTTTTATATAAAGGTTGAAGTGACTGTTCTGAGCACAGATCCTCCAGTTGCCAACATACCCATCATAAGCATAAAGGATTGGGTATATAACAAGCAACTCTAATATTACTAACTGAAGTTGGTCAGAATTCCTGGTTCCTCCCATATGTCAGTACAGGTACGAGCACTAACAAATGCAGGCATCAGTTTAGCTGTGGCTGGCTATTATGGACAGTTTATTTACATTTCTAAAGTGATTGACTCATTTACATATTAAAGACAAACCTCATTTGCATTTTTAGGGGAGCAGCCCATTTACATTTGAAAGCCAGCAGCCCATCGAACCCACAGATTACCAGTCCGGCCTGGTGGGTGATATCGTGGTAATGCGATTGTTTGGTTCAATATCATACCTCCCAAGTGTCCCATTTTGAGCGGGACAGTCCCACTTTTGACAACTCAACCCGCTGTCTCGGGTTAGTACTGGAAAGTCCAGATCACTGCACTGAACGGGGAAAGTCCCTATTTCTCTGCACTGAACGGGGAAAGTCCATATTTCTCTGCACTGAACAGGGAAAGTCCCTATATATCTGCACAGCCAAAAGAGATACGATGTTTCTAACTTAATTGGCTCTTGGCAGAGAGCCCATGATAGATACTTGATATGTTTGTAACAGTTTTGTCCCTTGGGAGAAGAAGAGTCACAGCTTAAAGGGCAAATCAATTTCATTAGTAAAACTGTAATAAAACATAAAACTACAAAAATGTGATAAAACTTTCTGAAAATGGCAAATTTTGTAAAATTGGCATGATTAGGGGTGTGGCCATAAAAATAGGGCGTGGTCAATAATTTGCCACGCTCTGTATGGCAGATCTTTTTGTGCCTCTTTCCAAAATGTTAGGAGCAATATAAAAATAAAGCCAGCCAGCTATCAATCGGGGAGGCCTGTTGGAGTGCCCCATAATATAGCTGCCAAACAGAGTTTTCAGCTCCAGTGGTCTGAACCAAACAAATTCACTAAAGTGCGGAAATTGACGCCTTCCCGCAATTTGCCATTTTCAACAGTCCGGCGCTAATTCATTAAATTGCGAATTTGAGCTCAGGGAGGACGAAAATTAGCAAAGTTGCGCTACCGTTACTTCGTCAGGCAAAGCGCATTTATGCTAGCGATGCCTAATTTGCATACGGTGCGAAGTTAAAAGTATAATAGAAGTATATGTTACAGCCACTACATTCCACTACACAAGCCCAGGAAACCTTTAATAAATAAAATAAAGTTGTCCTATTGCCCTACATGTGCCCCCTGTATAGTTGAGTTGCCATATGTTAGGAAATGTAGGGGGGGAAGGAGGGTAACCCCCAAAACATTACGCTATTTTTCAGACTATCATCCTAAAAAAAAAGTAAGACACCAGCGTTTTTTTGGGACTTAGAAAAAACTTTTTTTGGGACTTAGAAAAAACTTTTTTTCAAACTCCTATCTTTTGTATTGAACTTCACCAGATCTGACCTGGCGAAGTCTAGCGCAAGAGGTAACGTTCAGTAAAATGGGCATCTTAGTGAATTAGTGTAGTTACGACCCTTCGTCAGTGCGCAACTTCACCTGGCGTAAGGGTGCGAAGTTGCGCCAGTCTATCTACTTTGCTAGCGAATTTTTGCAAGGGACACTGTTAGTAAATCGGCGAAGTTGCGAAATTCCATCACACTGTAGAATTACCTAAGACTTTGAAACCTCTTCAACAGATAAGTTGTCTTTCAATTCTGTACATTCTATAACTTTTTTGAAAAGCAAAACCAATAATGATCTGATTGCACAAAGGCAAGTGCATTATACACCGAGACAAGGTGAATCAAACTTCATTAGCTTTACATTAAAGTGCCAAGTACCGCTCATTCTTTGGTGATGGCTTCCACAGGTAGACACAACTCAGAACAGTCACTTTCTGCTGACTTCCCACTAATGCACTTGTTAGTCTTACATCTGTATTTGTCACGATCTTGAGGTTTAGGAAAGTGGTTATTACAAACAGGCAATGTCCATTAACATCACTCAAGGGTCATTGACAGTAATAACTGGAATGTTTTACAGCTTAACCTTTTGACAGGGAAAACATAATGAGCCATAGAAGCCCATATATATGTTTAAATGTACACGTTCAATAGGGTAATTGGACTTTTCTATGGAAATACAATGGAAATTATATTTAACACTTGACAGACATCATTACTCACTCTCGTTTAGGGGCCTTCCAAGGACTTGTTATATCCATGGCTGTTGATAAACAAGTTTCCAATGTATAGAAAATAAGAAACTGTTTTACTGGAAGTCTAAGGGGCACATTTACTAAGGGTCAAAGTGAATTTTCGAATAAAATTCTAATTTTTAAAATTAAAATTTCAAACTAATTTTTTGCTACTTCGACTATCGAATAGCCCAAAGTTCGATTTGAATTGAAAAAAAATTCAAAAATGTATATTTTCGAATTTCGAAGTAGTCTCCTTCACAAAATTCAAATTCGCCACTTCGCCACCTTAAAGCAGCCAAATTACTATTTTAGCCTATGGGGGACCTCCTAGAACCTTTACAGAAATGTTTTCTAAGTTCTGGAAATTCGAAGGATGTTTGACAAAATCGTTCGAATGGAACGATTTTCACTAGATCGGAAACAGACCTATTCAATCCATTTTCGATCAAAAATAGCCTTTAAAAATAATTCGATGAGCGAATTTTGAGGGTTTTTTTTTATTTGAAATTCAACCCTTAGTAAATCTGCCCCCTAAGTTGCCAATATTTCATTCTCATTTTTAGTTTAATGTAAATGTAAAAAAGAAGCAGGATCTGAAACATCTGAAATATAGATTAGTTTGAAAAACTAGAGTGCACCTGGACCCCAAGCTAAAAATCTTCAGAGGGGTATGGTGCACTGCAATCCCCAACAGCCTTCCCACCCGCCCACTCTCCACCAGCACCTGCCTACTCCCCACCCCACGACAGAGTCTCCCAGTCATTTGCATCCCCTTCCCCACCACAGATAAGAAAGAGGTTGGGTGGTATTCTTTAGGTCTCCTTGTTCCCAGTTCCTCCCCTCAACTGCAGGGTCTGCTTCCTATATATTTATGCCACTGAAAGCAAAAGTTGGATCAAACAGTTGTCTCAATTTAATAGCTCAAGGGCAACTCGTTCTTCTTTTTCCTATATATTATGTTATGTGCCAGATTTAATTAATGGAAAAAATAAATTTTCCATCAACCTCCACAGAATATTCACATGATAAAACATGAGATACGTTTTTCCCTTTTATCTCACCTAACTTATCTCGTCTATCTGGCTTTGTGTTTTATGTATTGAGTGTATCCAGTAAATGCAAGAAATAACAGCAATAAAAAGAATCACTGATATAAGGGGTACCATATTCACCACCACTGGGAATTAATATTAAAACTAAATTGGTTATGTGATAAAATACCTTGGCATCCAGCTAATCGTTCTCCTTTAAAATATACAATTTATCTGAATGGTCAACAATAAATAAATTAAATAATTACTACTAAATTAAAAAGATATTGTAAAATGAATTAATTAAAACTCCACAGACAACAGTGCTCTTTTGGACACTTTTGCCTTATATTACTGGCCAACAAGATAAATTGCAGTTTAACAGTGGATAATCCACTTTTACAGAGGATACTTGTCAAAGGAAGATTGGATACCACTAATTAACTACTCTGCTTAGTTTGATATTCAATTGATAATCACAGATTTTGAAATGTGTCAACATTCTATGGAGAGCAACAATTAAGCTTTCCATCTGTTATATGGAACTGTAAGGGTTCCTTGTGCTTTAGCTTAAAAGGAGGAATAATCAATGACATTATGAGATTTGTCTTTTGAGTTTTTCCTACTGAATTGGTTCTGATGAGAAGGCATGCACAGATCATAAAGGCACAGAGGTTACATGAAGCACTGTATTTATTGAAAAGGAGTTAGAGTTATGGATTCCTCTAATCAGAATGGTTTTGCTAAATGAAGTTTCATTGGTTTTAAAAATGGTTTGGGTGCCCCTGTGGCAAGTGAATATACATATGCATTCACAAATAATATATAAAAGCATTAGGAATTGATCCAAATAGTCTTCCAGCTGTCAGTGGCAAATTCCATAAGGCAAAATCAGGGGCTCTCTTTCTGGAATTTTTATATTTTTCACTGGAGAAACATTGATTGAACAAGTTAAATAGAGACTGAAATTTGTATACAGGTTTTCCTTTTATTTTCATATTATGAAAAGAGAAAGAGGAAGCACAGCATCTTGGGAGGAGGGTAATTCTAGGGGAAACACTTCTATTTGAAGTTAGATATGTTTGAATAGGTTGAGGGAGACATATATATCTAAGGAGGAATCAGCAACTTTTAAATGAGGGACAATGGCTGCAGAAGCAGTCCTCAACGGCCTGAAATGAATTAAATAAGTTTCCATGGACAGTTGCACAGTTCTGCCAACTGAAATGAATCCTTTGCATAATATGACAAATTTCTGGCCATAGATGCAAAGATCTTTCCCTGATATGCCACTAACTGGCAGTGCTATATCGGGGTAATCCGAATGTTCAGGCCTATGGCAGAACGATCGGATTATGAGAAGTGCAACAGACTTTCGATGGGTTGGTCGGAAGAAAATCTGACCTTCCTGATCAATATCGTGTCCAGATATCGGTCGGCAAGAGCCGTCTTAAGCCCCCATACATGGGCAGATAAACTGTCAAATCGGTCTAAACGACCAATATCGGCAGTTTTATCTACCCGTGTATGGCCAGCCTTAGATTGATTAGATCTGTACCACATCTATAGGTGGTAGATTTGTCACCTAATTGCCTTATTGAGACATCATAGCATAAATACCTTCAGAGCGTCTGGAGTGAAGCAATATAACATTTAAGTTTTACAATGTCTACATACAGTATGGACTTTTGTAAGGTTTGGGACCTGTTATCCATAATGCTTGCGACCTGGGCTTTCTGGATAAGTCTTTTTTTTTCCTTCAGACAGCTTTGGGGGTAATGTTGTGAGCAAAAATTTTAACTGCAAAAGCTGAAAAAAACATCAGTGTGAAGCTGACTTTCGATTCTGGGCACAGAGGAATTCAAGCTGCCGTCAACTTTTTGCCTTTTGCTATAGGGCAGTTTGGAAGTCAGATTCAAGCTCAAGATTTAAAAAAAAGAAAAGAAAAGAAAGGGTGGTTAAACCTCAGGAATTAAGTATAAAAAATGTTGGTGTTACTGTTCCTTTAAATAAACCTAATAGGCTAGTTTTTCCTCTAATAAGGATTAATTATAGCTTAGTTTGGATCACGTACAAGGTATTGTTTTATTATTTTTAAACACTAAAATTTTAATTATTTGATTAAAATGGAGTATATGGGGGATGGCCGTCCTGTAATTTGGAACTTTCTGGATAAATAATGGATACCATGCCTGTATATCAAACAATGTCTTGTCACTGGTGTGTAAAGGGCCCATTTTGCTTTGTTGGATTATTATGCCAATACTAGCAGGACATACGGGATAAGTAATTATTAGACAAGCTCTTGGGGGGGGTTCTTTTTGGATCTGAAGTCATTTCTTGGAAGTGATGAATTAAATATGCTGGAAATAACTATGCTATAAATAATTTCTTTAACTATGGGATTTAAGTGCATTGGGAAAAGTAACAGAAAGGGAAAAATGACATTTATATAATTGTTGTACTATAAAAAGCAACATGAGAGATCAATATGACATTATGGCAACATGACACTAATACACAAAATGTCCCAAAGGAGAAATATTCATACAAAATACCGTTGTTTCCCAGACAATAATATTGTTGTTGTTTCCAGTTTCTTGCACTTTAAATCTTGCTTCAAAATAATAAATGCGGCCGACCATGTAGAGATTAAATACAAGGTTGAGTAATTGACAATCAATCAGAATTGAATGCTCCTGGTTAAAAGTACAGACCATATGCTGCCTCTGGACCTTCATAGACAGAAAACTATAATATACTCACAAAAAGAAACCTTGGATCAGTGTCTGGGATTCTCTAGGGGTCTAGCTTAAGTTTTGGAATCAGCCTGAAAACCTACAAATTGGCTTACCATTAATGATTTGCTTTTACTTAATTACACTTTACTTCTGTAGGAACCTCTTTCATTGTAGTAGGGGGGGGGAGCCGCAAACCCACCATAAACAGTATGGGGACACATTTTTGTCCCAATCCATAAACTAAGAATACCTAAGGGTCATTAACAAATTCAGTGCAGTGTGCAAAGTGCAAATTTTAAACAAATGTAGAATTTTTTTTTACCAACAATGCAGCATTTCCCATCGGAATTCCAGGATACTTTTAGCCACCTGGGGAGTTGATCAAATGTATTATTATTGTTTTTGTGCTTCACCTTTTGAGACAACCGGCTGTAGGAACTCACTTACTGCTACATTTTGGTTGGGGGTAGCTCCAAGGTTCCTCAATGTCAATAGCACTTGTACACTGTTCAGTAGAAATGGTAGGACACACTTAATGTTACTCACTCCAACTATACGGAAGTGCAAGAAATATGTTAGGACACACGTGCCTTTTCTGAAAAGCACATGACCAGGAAAAATGATCTGAGATGGCTCCTTAAGCACCGATATTACAACTTTAAAAAAAATACACTTGCTGCTTCAGGAATTAAATGTTATATTGTAGAATTATTTTGGTGGAATAAATTCCTAGATTTTTATTCCAGAGCAGACCTGAAGAAATTGTAATCCATGAGATAATTATTCTGGTTAAAAAAAAGCAAATGTCTTTTCACCCTTAACTATAGAAATTCAAGACAAAAGAAGACAAAACAATGAAATCATAGCCCAGTCTGTGCTGGAAATAAATGGCTGGCTAGTATCCAATCAAAAGCTCTGGGGAGTCAGACAGCAAGTTGAGGTTAAGGCCAGGGCCAGACGATGATGGATTTCCACCTGCACCTGGAAGTATTGTTCCCACTCAGGCAGATGCAGGGGATTTCGGCAACAAAATGCAGCATTTTTACATTCCTCATCAAAATCTGACCTGCACCTTCAGATGATGTCCTTAGCAAAAGGAATGTACCACATTATATGTATCAGCTTCTAAAAACCCAACATATCTGGATCCTTTTTTATAAAGCATTGAAATAGTCTAATTAGTCAAACTCATAAGATTTCCCTACCTTTCTGACATTTTGGTAGTGTTTTAAAACACAGTGGGGCTCATTTATAAACTTTGCACAGGAAAGATTGATTTGCAAATTGAATATATTTGCCTGGTTATATTTATAAAGCTGAAACAGGTTTGCAAATTTGTTTTTCACTTTGCGAAGGTCTACTGTATAAGAGCTTTTTAAATATGGCAAAAATCGAAAATTGCGAATATTTATTTTTACATTCTGTATTTGAATTATGCCACAAATATTTGCAAAATATTTGCAAAACAGGTTCGCTAATTGCGAATTTAACTTACTGTCAACACTATTTTCATACACAATAACCTCACAAAGTGCCTGTACTCACACAAAAATCAGTCTTGTTTGAGAGTCATTTGCGAAAATTTATTCACAATGTGAATTCGCAAAAAAAACAGAAAGATGAGCACAGCAGTGCAATATTTTAGCATTCAGGAAAAATCATGGGCAAAACAACCATTTGCGAATAATTATGCGCTGCGCAAACTTTATAAATGGCCCCCAGTGGGTAAGTCTCTGCCTATAGGATATTACAAGAGCAGAACTTGGTTTTGCTTCCAAGAATACTTGGGGGTCATTTATAAACTTTGCACAGGGCAGATTGGTTCGCAGAGTGAATATATTTGCCCTGCGCCTGGTTATATTTATAAAGCTGAATAAGAGTGTGCAAACGGATTTGCAAATTTGTTTTTCACATTGCGAATGTCTATAAGAGCTTTTTAAATATGGCAAAAATCGCAAATTGCGAATATTTATGTGCACACTCTGCATTTGAATTAAGCCACAATTTGGTGGCGGAAAAAATATATTCGCAAAACAGTTTTCCAAATTGTGAATTTAAGTTACTGTCAATGCTATTTTCATGCACAACAAAGACCCGTCTCATTTGCGAGTCATTTGTAAAAATGTATTCACAATGCGAATTCTCAAAAACCAGAAAGACGGGCATAGCAGTGAAATATTTTAGCTTCAGGAAAAACATGGGCAAAACAACCATTTGCAAACAATTATGCGCAAACTTTATAAATTACCCCCTTCTGTTTTGCATTCAAATTAGGCGAGGGCCTCCTGATTATAAGAGAAATGCCAGATATTGTTTCCTATGAAAGAGTATGTTTGCAGGTTTTCAAATGCCCCTGCTGCTTCCTACTGAGTATAATAGAAACAGCCTTTCACTGATGTTACAGCCCTAACTACCACAAACAGTTTGAGCCAAAAACTTGCAAATACCATCTTATAAATATTAATACTAATATTTAAAACATCATGTGATTAAATTCATTGTTATATAATACCATACTATGACTTCAGTATGAGATGTGCTAAATATCAACATACAGTACTATAGTTTACTAAACAGTAATTCATTATTTAAAAGATTTATAGATTTTTGAACAGGAAATTTTAAAAGAGAGGCAAATTAAATAGTATAAATTATGCATGACTTGCTGATTCAGACAAGGTTGCTGTACATCTGTGCAAGGCAGGGGAAGTATATTAAGGGTTATGTAACTGTGTCACATTTGGTGGGTGGATGTCCTGATAACCCAGATATCACTGACAAATAATAGTACAGGTATGGGATCCGTTATTTGTAAATCCATTATCCAGAAAGCTCCGAATTACAAAAATACCTTTCCCATAGACTCCATTTTATCCAAATGATTAAAGTTTTTAAAGATTCTTTCCTTTTTCTCTGTAATAATAAAACAGTACCATGTACATTATCCCAGCTAAGATATAATTAAGCCTTATTGGAGGCAACACAAGCCTGCTGGGTTTAATTAATATCTAAATGATATTTTAGTAGACTGGAGTTATGAATCCAAATTATGGAATGATCCACTATCTGGGAAATCTTAGGTCCCAAGCATTCTAGATAATAAATTGGATACATGTAACAGAATCCCTAAGGGTAGGGGCAGATTTGGGGAGGTTTAGTCGTCTGGCGACTAGTCGCCTCTCCTACCGGTTGACAATCTCCCCGAATTAGCTTCTTCGAAGTTTCTTTGTGAGGCAACTTCGGAAATTGAAGTGCCATAAGTGCATTAGCGCAGGCGATTCTTCATTTTAGCAGACAGAAGGCAGTTCAGAGAGATTGTCGCCCGGCTGAAGAGGCGATTAGTCGCCAAGCAACTAAATCTCCCCAAATCTGCCTGTCTGCCCCTACCCTAAAGGTATAAATACACAAGAGTAGGATCTATGAATACAGAAGGGCATTTGTCTCCTATTTCTTGCTTGCTCCTTGCGCCACTAATTATGCCTCCTCCCTGTTCCAAAAGTATCCTTCCCTGTCCACCACCCCAGGCCTTCTTCTTCTCTCCTGCATTAAGTCCATTAATTCCATTACCTACTTTACTCTTCTGGGCTGTGGTCACTTAACTAAGCTGTAGAATTGTACTGGCAGATCTTATCCATTACAGCACCATTTGCTAAGCAGTGGAGGTTCCCTGTCTTGGTGGTTAATGTGAAGAAGTTGGTATCATAAACAGAGGCATCTTTACTCCTGAACAGGAAAATTGCACTTGCACTTGCATAATTCTTATTTGCTGACTTATATAGTTATTAAGCAGCCAAGGAGCATGCTTATGATGATTGGAATGTGCTCACTTGCACTTTCCCTTCCATAGGGAAGCCTTTTTGAGTATGCATCAGCTTTAGAAATGTTCTTAAGTCCAGAGACTATTAGGAGTATCCACACTGGAAGCAGCCAATGGTCTTGGCCCTGTGACCATGTTTCTGCTTACTGAAAACAACCATGAAACCTGGGAGTAGAAAAGATGCAGCTGCCAACACCACAGTGCACATAGGGGACACACCTTAAATGTTGATTATTTTTGACGGGGGGTAATTCCCTTTAACTTCTGTACACCACCAAAATATCATAGGTATTTCATGATTAGCTTTTAACTGTGTTGTAGTTGAGTAATTAGAAACAGATCTAAGGAACACAATATCCTTTTAGCCTTGACACCAACCTAGGGCTCTTTAATACTCTTTTACTGGTTCTCCTTTATGAAGAGATACTGTTACGGTGGCCATACACGGATTCAGGCTGCATCTGTTCGTTGATGCAGTCCCGCGATCCGACCGCCCATTGACACTTCATCCTGTTCCAATCGTTGAGTCTTAGGGTCCACGATCAGATCAGCCCAATATCTCCCACCTCAAGGTGGGCATATCGTGGGAGAGATCTGCTCGTTTAGCAACATCGCCAAAAGAACAGATCTCTCCGTGTTTGGCCACCTTAAGTAAGAGACAATGTGAAAGGTAATTTGAGATGGTTTGAAAGCCTAAAATATTATGGTCTGATTTTGGAACCATAATCATGGTGTTAGTCAGTGTGTTGGGTATTGAGATTCAGAAAAGTGCTTGTGTTTTATATTATGAAAATCATAGGCAGATGATAGATGCTAGATATATAGATAGGTCATTGATAGGTTCTATCCATTTTTAAAATTAATACCCAACATAGATCCATAGTTGCATAGTTAAATTGGGTTGAAAAAAGACAAAATCCATCAAGTTCAACCCCTCCAAATTAAAACCCAGCATACACACACACACACACCTCCACTCTTTCACACAAACCGTAGCTGCCCGTAGGTATACTAACTGTAGAGTTTAGTATCACAATAGCCTTTGATATTATGTCTGTCCAAAAAATCATCCAAGCCCCTTTTAAAAACATCAACAGAATCAGCCATCCACTGGAGGGCAGTGTTTTCTTCTTATTTCTTCAGTCTTCAGTGTGATACTGGATATAGCTGTGAAGGCACAGTAATTCAGTCATAATTTAAACAGCTCATTAAAAGATTTAAGCAACTAATTCTTATAGTATATTAAGATGATATAGTTCACACAGTTTTCTGTGTGCACAAGACACTACTTAAATGTATCTGTGACTGTCCAGCAAAAAAATCCCCCTGGGTCATAAAATGTTATTGCTAGAAGTCAAAAGGTAAAGTGGGGTAGAAAAG
>CM044441.1:104578307-104604773 GCA_024363595.1 Xenopus borealis
TTACTCATCTGATCAATACAGAAACCTTAAGTGTAGCATAAAACCTAATTTATATATCTATACAGCGAGATACTATTTTTTTAGCCCTCATTTGTTTTTATTAATCAATAATATTTGACTTCTAAATTAAAATGTTAAAAATGACTAGTTTACAGGGCTTGTGACGGGTTCTTCTTAGTTAAGACTGAAAAGCTGAAAAAATTGCCAGGAAAATGAATGAAAACTAATCAAAGTATATTGGCTGGCAACAAAGTCTGTTTTGGTCATTTTATTCCTTGAGACAAAATAAGCCCCAATAAAAATTTTTGAAGGTGAAAAAAAATGCCTAAAATTCAACAGGTATGGTATCCGTTATCCAGAAAACCCATTATCCAGAAAGCTACGAATGTCAGGATGCACATCTCCCATTGACTCCAGTTTAATCAAATAATTAAACATTTTAAAATTGATTTCCTTTTCTCTTTAATAATAAAACAGTATCTTAAGGTATGGAGGTCCATATCAACTTCTAGCGAGATTCAATTCAGTGAGAAAAAGTTATCTCATGGTTTATCACATGAGAAGTCATGGACGAGATTCAATTCAAGGTGAAACAATTTCTCATTTTTCCCCATAGATTTCAACTGAGTTTTCATGTAACAGAAAACCAAATACAAATGTATAAAAATACGATTCTTTAAAGCAAGAGATGCAGCAAGGTCTTGACCTGTCGGGCTTTCTTTAAGTAGTAGATAACAGATAATTTTTTTTTGACAGCTGGAATTCAGCTATAAATGTGCATAAAACATGGTATATTAATAACTGTTTTAAAAAGTAATATATATATATTTATAATATAAATATTTACAAATTAAAAAAAAGTTTTTAGATTCAAAAATAAATGATTGAAAAAACAATGTGTTTGCATGATTATGTTCTTTTCTTGGATATATTTAAAGATTAAAACGCAAGAGAATATTCTGCAGTGCAATTCTATTATGTATTGTTCATTTCACTTCTAGTTTTTCTTATTAACAAATCCATTCTTATGAAGCTTAATCCTGACAATGTACATTGCTGGCATAACTTCCTACTAGGAAAAATCACACACAGCTATAGAATGTGGGTTATAGCTGGGCTGGCTAAGGTCATGTTCAGTAATGTTACAAAACTGTTCATTTCAGCAGTCTGAGCCCACCCCAGGCGACAGGTTGGCTCAGACTGCGAGGTCTGCTGTATAGAAATCTGTATCCCCAGCCCTTCTCCTACATCAAATTGCAGAAACCCAGAAACAGAAAGTCACACTTAAATATTCACTGAAGAGCTACAGCATGCACCTGATGATTCAAAAAGCAGTATGTGTGTTTGTGCAGCATTACTTTATATGGTTACTATAATGCAATACTCACATATTTCTGTAGACACAACTATGGGGCAAATTCCCTAAAGAGTGCAATTTTGCCAGTGACAGCTTTGCGCTAACTAGACATGTCAAGGGAACCTTAATAAAGTCAACAGAGTTGTTTTAATGCCCTACATATAAGCCCACAGTTAAATCATGTGCAATATGGAAGAAAATGTATGGGGAAAACCAGGTTGCAGAAAAAATTTTTATGCCTTTTGCAGCCTAACACCCTGAAAAATTGAAAAGTTGTCAGTGTTTTTTGTACTTTGAAGATATTACACTCAAAAATGATGATGTAAGTAAATGAAGATTGAGGAATTTCTATGCAATCCAATGCACTTCAACCAGGTCAGAGCTGGAGAAGGCAAGTCTGGCAAAAGAGGTAACATTCAGTAAAATCTGCATCTTAGTGAATTTGTGGAGTTACGTCCATTCGCCAGAGCAAAGCAACGCTAGCGTACCTCTACTTCGCTAGCGAATGTGGCCCTTGCACTCGTTAGTAAATCGGCAAAGTAACGAAATGATGTCATGCTGGCGAATTTTCGCTTGTGTTAGTCACTTCACCCTTTAGGGAATCTGTCCCTATGTCTATTGCTGGATTTAGTTATTTAGTTTCATGCATACCAGGGTCAGAATGGCCTACCGAGACATGAAGAACATAACTGTAGCCCCTCCCCATCCTGTTGGGCCCCAGGCTTATAATTGTTGCTAAAAATCTATCAGCAATAATCTGTATAGTATTAGAGCATTAACTGTTTACAAATGTATCCAGGTCTTACTTTTGTTATCATTTGTTGCCACCACCTAGGCCCCCCCCCCTGCTGGTTAAACTAAACAGATTATGGTGATAGGAGTAAGATTCCGGGATATTGAGTAAGTGCCCATTCAGGCACAAAAAGTGTATGGCTTAGATATGTCTTAATAAAGTCTTTTTTTTTTAACTCAATAATATTTGGGCTACTGCTTTAGAAGCTAATGGGTATCACCGCATTTTGGATCTTACATATTGAAGAAAACTGTGGGTTGCCCTGGCGAAGAACCATTTCACAATTTACAATTTTTTCTTTTTCTTTATTTTGAATATATATATATATATATATATATAAATATATATGAATATATATTTTTTATTTATTTTTCAAAGATAGAGCCACACACCATTGCTTGTTTTTGTCAGGGGTATTTAACTTTAAAAACATCTTTCTAAAAGTCATTCTGAATTTAGCCAGTGACTGGTGAAACATCTTCAAGGAAAAAAACACAGCAAGTCCATTTGATTTGACTTATTATTATAGATAAACCATGACCTGGATGAATTAGAAACATCACAGACATACTTTGTCATGTTCTCTAGTGGACCTTTGGTGTTCAACACGAATGCTAACCCCATCTCAGACCCAACATTAGGTTTTTTTTACACTTGGGAAAGGGCTGTATCAAAATATCCAAATGCCCACATTTATTGCATTCTTCTCAATGCTCCCTATTAAAAATAACATTACAGTAGAGTGGGGATAAACAGTGAAATACTGAATATTGATGGTAACTACGTTTATATTGTTCACAAAACAAACTAATCGACTAGATTCAATTTGAGACGCAATGCAGTTAAAAAAATAAAGTATCTCATGGTTTAATCACATGAAAACTCTATTGAAGTCAATGGAATATGGAGAAAAAAATTTTCTCCTCAAATTGAATCTTGTTCATGACTTTTCACGTGACAAACCATGAGATAACTTTTTCTCACTGAATTGAATCTGGCCCAATCCATCCCATACCTGTACTATTATTTGCTTGGAAGATGTTCAATGCTTGTCAAAAACCATACCAAGCCATACTGTCCTATCCAACTTTTAGCACACAGTAAACCATTGATGCGATACATCCCATGTTTGTGGACAAGAGCATATTACCACAATAATGCCATAAAAATAAATCTATGACACCTTGATGAGCCAGGAAGCCATAAAATAATGTTGGGGGCCTCCAATGGTATATTAAAGCTAGCTGTAGTGATTTACACCAATGTCATACTCACACATCACCTTGACAAATAGAATACGTTTCATTTAGCAATATTGATACAAATCTTCACTATACGGATGGCATCTATACACCTTAACAACATACTTCAGCATCCTGACTCCTCAATCATATTGCACCTGCAATGAAAACTATGACAGAATATTTATCTTTCATTTGTGGCCAATGCAGAATCTGTATTCAATATTCTGACATCGCCATGAAACAGCTTAATCTTCTCTAGTGTTTCCTTATCTGCTGGAATGCACATCATTTATCCTCCTACTCTTCCCCCTATCTCCCAAGATGAACTTTAACTTGTGTTTATTCTTTTCTCTGTATATGTTCTGGTGAAACTGTTTAAACAAACTATGTAAACTGGACATCAATAATATAACAAATGTGTCAGGAAATAATCACGTTATTGGATTGTTTAGTTCATTAGTTTATAGCTCTTACAAACCAAAAGCTGAACTGAAGTAACAAGAAGCCTTTTATCTATTACAATTAAAAAAAAACAATTTAGTGCTGCTAATTTATTCTGCATTGAGTAGATGAACATATGGTTCCTGAAAAGAGATTAAATGTAGCACTGGAGCACACCAATGTTGACACAATATTGCTCTAAAATACAAACACCCAGTATGAGAGCAACGGGAAAGTGCTTTCAATCTGTGCATCACATGTGGCTTATTTATCATAGTTTTACTGCTATTGGCAATTTATGGTTCCACAGAAGATTTTCACCATCCTAGTCAGCACGTCTTCCCTCCAACCCCCCCCCCCCCCAATATACACCATGCACTTATTGGGATCAAAAGGCCAAATAACTTTTATTAAAGATCAATAAAATGTATTGCATCAAACAAGAGTTATCCAGCCTGTAAATCAGCATTAACATGGGATATACCACCTAGCCTTATATAAGTCCAACAATTTTAAAACAAAAAAAAGGGAAAGGAAGAAACTTCCTAGCCCTTTTATGCCCCTAATTCCCTCCACGGTGCTGTGGGTCACTGGTACCGTAGGAAATGTTCCCCTTGACTTCACTCCTACCAGTTCTGCCAGTTGGGTGATAGATTCCATATAAAGATTTTGTGCAGCCATGGTTTAGTATTAAGTGTGAAACAAATAACAGGGTGGGCAATTGAAGGAGACAGGTAGATGTTTCAACAGCAATTATATTCACAAACTGCTTTAAACCCCACTGAAAATGTAAAGTTGCTTAGAATTGTATTTTCTTTCATTAAGCAAGTGATTATTTTTTTTGGACAAGTTAAATCTAAAGGACTTGCCAGTTCCCCTTTGCGCTTACATGTTTTGATTCTTGCTACACCCCCCAGTGACATCAGATCTTAATCTGTTGTCACTCACTTAACTGAGAAGGATCTAGGGGTTTTTGTACATAACAAGTTGTCTAATTCTGGGCACTGTCATTCTGTGGCTACTAAAGCAAATAAAGTTCCGTCTTGCATAAAAAGGACATTAATTCAAGGGATGACATCATTTTGTCTCTTTATAAGTCCCTGGTAAGGCCTGGCCTGGAGCATGCAGCGCAGCTTTGGGCTCCAGACCTTAAGAGGGATTTAAATGAGCTGCAGAGAGTGCAGATAAATGCAATTAAAATGGGTATTGGGATGGAAGACCTAAGTATAAGGGTAGACTGTCAAGGTTGGGGGTGTTTTCTCTGGAAAAAAAGATGGGGACATGATTACAAGTACATTATAGACACATAGCAGGCGACTTTTTCCCCATAAAGAGGATCACCCTAGAACAGTGATGTCCAACTACTGTGGTACAGAGGGGAAAAACACAGCTGCAGCACCCTTTTGTTGCAAAATGTGAAAACTTGAATTTATTAGGTCAAACAACCAGGCAGGTTTACTCCTGCACTTTCTCAGTACAGAGGGCTGGATTTTTTGTGGCCTAAATGGTGGGGGGTCATTAATGGAATCTGTTTTTAAACCACACCCATGTTACTGCAAGAAGTTTAAAGACTATATCACTCATGTGAAAATGCATAATCAGATATACCCATAAAAATGCCTCCTCATCCCCTGTAGACAGCACAGCAACACCTTAGGGGCCCCAGGTAGCATAGGGTTAGTCAAAGTATGACCCACACAGGGAACATAAGGCAGGTAGAGTATGACACACACAGGGAGCATAGGGCATGAAGAGCATGGTACACACAGGGAGCATAGAGTAGGCAGCGTAAGTGACACACGGGGGGCATAGGGAAGGCAGAGTATGGCACAAACAAGGAGCATAGGGCAGGCAAAGTATGACACACATGGAGCATAGGGCACGAAGAGTATGGTGCACACACAGGAAGCATAGGGTAGGCAGAGTGAGTCACACACAGGGAGCATAGGGAAGGCAGAGTATGGCACACACAAGGAGCACAGGGAACTATTCAGAGGATTGTTCTTACGCTCAGGCTTTAGTGAATCCTAGGGCACCGCTCACCCTTAGGTGGTATCTCCAATCTGATAATTAAGGAGAGCACTTTGAAGCAATACTGCTGTGATTAGACTTATTATTCCTGGATTACCATTCACACAAAATGTTTCAAGCCTTACGTGCACTTTCTAAAGTGTGAAGTGGGAAGGCAGAATACTTTAGGAGACAGGGAAACCTATCAGCAGTTTGAGTGAGGTATGAATAATTTGGGCACTTTCAGTCTGGGTCTGGAGTGTGAACAGTACAGGGCTTTAGGGGTGTGAACAATAGAGGTATCATGGGTGAACAATGCAGGGGGATAACAGGTGTGACCAATACAGAGGATTACAGTCTGAATTTGAGGTGTACACAATGCAGGGTTATTCTCAGTACTGATACCTTTTGAAGTTTACACAAGGTACTGTATGCAGTCACAGCAGGCAGGCTTTCATGTGGGGGGCCCAGTGGCATAACTACTCCCTGGTGGGCCCGGTACAGGATGGGCACCTGGGCCCCCTGTCTGGCCCTTACCTTTATGAATCGGATGCTAGAGTGTTGATGGCATGTGTGCTGTAAAATCTCCCCCTAGATAACCGCCTGCCATAACCATTTTCATAGCTCAGATGGGCCCCAAGGGGGTGGGGGCCTTGGTGCAATTGCACCCTCTGCACCCCTGGTAGTTACACCTCTGGGGGGGGGCCGCACAAGGAGTGGGAAGTGGGTCAGATACGGACTGTGGGCCACCAGTTGGACAGTACTGGACTGGAGGAAAACAACTTTCATTTGAAGCATTGTTCTTCACAGTAAGGGCAGAGAGGTTTAGGAATGCACTCAGGGTCAGACTGGGCTGATGGGACACTGGGAAAAAACCCAGTGGGCCCTGGCCCTCATGGGCCCCTGCTGGGCCAGACCCGCTGTTCCCCGTTCAACTGGCCCCAAAAAACCCACAAAAGTGGGCCAGTGTGGCGGCATCCATGCATGTGCGCACAGGCGCCGCTGTTCACGCTTTCACGCATGTTCGCCTGAGTTCGCATATGCATGCAGTGCATTCCCGCATGCACACTGTGCCTTGGCATTTGAGCATTGGAACCTGGTGAGTCCCCAATCATCCAGTCCGACCCTGAATGTACTGCTGCATGATGTTGTGAGGGTTCATTCTGGTAATGATTTGAAGAGTGGCTCGGATGTATTCTTGGACAGGGTGTGGAGGGGTCAATGTGATTGTGCATGTGTATGTGTAGATGCTGGGTTTCATTTGCAGAGGTTGAATGTGATGGACGTTTGTATTTTATTCTCTGTATTATTATTTTCTCATTCCAATTTATTTATGTAACTATGTAACTTCTTCCCTGCTTCAAAGTCTCCTTCCTTGTCCATCATCTTTCTGACTTGCTCCATCAGTCCATCAGGCCATCTTTCTCTATCTTCTTCCATCAGCCCTTCCCCATCAGTCCTCCCTGGAAACAGCAGATGGGCTCATGGGCAATCACAGGAAGCTGATGGAGGAGTGCTGAAAATTTAAGGAATTATGGCATATACAAGAGGGCAGAGTAGGAAGGACACCTTTCTTCTAAAGAAAATGATAAAATACATTAATATATCTTGCAAACTTAAAACCTGCCAATATGCTGATTTTAGAAAACAGGGGAGGGAAAATGATTGACCATAAAAAAATGTTATAGTATCACAGTTGCAGTTGTTGGGCATAATCTGCACAATTTGGGCCAGATTCAATTCAGTGAGTAAACGGTTTATCCCATGAAAAGTCATGAACGAGATTCAGTTTAAGATGTAATTGAATTCGGAAAACCATATGTTTATGTGAAAGCATGTGAAAGCTCTATTGAAGTCTATGGGGAAAAACTGAATATGGAGAAAAGTTTTTTCTCCTCAAATTGAATCTTGTTCATGAGTTTTCACATGATAAATTGTGAGATAACTTTTTCTCACTGAATTGAATCTGGCCCTTTATTTCATACCACAGTATTGATACATGTAAGGTCAACGTAACAGCTCTGATGAATTTTCACCTCCCTGTATAATTGTGTGAACTTTCTCTTCTTCCGCAAAATGAAAATATACTATTCAGGTATGGGACCTGTTATCCAGAATGCTTGGGACCTAGGGTTTTCCAAGTAAAGGGCCAGATTCAGTTCAGTTAGAAAAGGTATCATGTTATATCACATGTAAACTAATGGATGAGATTCAGTTAAAGACTTTAATCGAGTTTTCACATTATAAAGGGTAAGTTTTTCTGAACGGAATTGCATCTCAAATTGCATCTTTTGAAACCTTTTTCCCAGTAAATTAAATGTTGCCCAATATGTATGGCGCAAATCTACAACTGCCCATCAAAAAACATACATAAACTATATAACAAACTCTATGGAATATGGTGGTGGTTGCATGATTCTGTTGGACTTTTTATTAACAGGGTCTCTGCAACAATCTAAAAATCCATACTATCAAAAAAGGTGCAGGTAAGAAGCTCACACTAGAAGGCCCAGAAGCTGATCACACTAGCTAGCTACCTGTCCTCAGGTAAGAACAGAAAGTATGGAGGGGGAAAAGCACCAATAATCATTGGGGAAAACTTCCACTTGGCACGCACACCACGACTCAGGAGGATACGGTGAATATAAGGCTTTTTATTTCCCAAATTGCAGCTTTCCCAACGCGTTTCGTGTGACCCCACACGTATTCATGGGAACGGGGCATGTGCACCCAGGCCCACTTAAACTAAGGGTGAGCACCGTAGGTTAAGGACAGGGAGCCATACCTGAGGTCCATTTATTAAAGAGGACTAGAGCTTACTACCAACAATTTATACAGATATTTTCAATAATCATTGGGGCTCATGATGCTCTATATAGGGAAGATGACACTGCATCCGGTAGGAAAGTTCTCTACATGCCTGCAAGTACCTGCAGATTTGTGCATACTCAGCAGCCTCTAACTTTCTTTATACTAGGCATTGTGTTAAAATAGAGAGAATAATTAATTAAGCTAAATAGTACTTTTAAAGTGACTCTTGGTTATCTCCTCATGCCCAGAAAAAATGTGATAGACTGTATTTGGAAATGTTCAATAAAAAGAAATATATTTAAAAAAAATAAAAGTGAATCTTGGTAGAAATGTTATCTGCAGGACCATTATTCCAAACACAAGGCCAAACTAACACTGGGCTGGTTTAGGAACAAAAAAGTTAATATCCTGCAATAGCCCATTCAAAGCCAATATCATAATTCAGTTACATTAAAAACAAATGTTTCAATGCTTTAAAATCTGTTATCTCGGAAACCCGTTATCCAGAATGCTCCATATTACAAGGCCATCTCCCACAGACTCGATTTTAATCAAAATCATTCAAATTTTTAAAAATGATTTTCTTTTACTCTCTAATAACAAAACAGTAACTAAGATATACTTATTCCTTATAGGAGGCAAAACAACCCTATTGGGTTTATTTAATCTTTAAATATTTTTTTTTAGATTTCAAGTATTGTGATCCAAATTCCTGAAGGACCTGTTTATCTAGATCCTTTCATCTAGTACCTGGTACCAAACCAGTACCAGGTACAACCAGTGATTCCCTTTTTTCATTTGTCATTGGACTGACATCAAACAGAAAGAAACATTTACAAGTATTTGGGGTTTATCCTTTTATCCAAAAAATACCCCAATCAGCCTTCAAATAAATTCTCCCCTCAGCACGAAAATGACTTTCCTGTAGATTCCTCACCAAGAAAGAATGAATATTTAATAAAAGGCAAATGGTTTGTCAGAGCTTGTGTAATTTAAGTGTCTCTTATTTAAAAATGATGGTACAGTAAAATCAATGGATAACATTTTCTTCCTTATTGATTTCTTTTTTATGCCAGTCGGACTTCCATAATGGCATTTTACCTCCATCATATCTGTTCATGTTTTACAAGGTTCTCTAAAGTAGAAAAGATGGATTGCTTTCTAGTGCTGACAAGACACTCACTTCCTATTTAAGTTAGGAATTTAATGGGCATTAAAATGACCTTTCTTTACAAAATGAGTGTGTTAACTTGTATTTAGTATATTTATTTCTCCTGCTGCAATTCAGATTCTTCCATATTATTTAAATTTTCCACTTACAGACTCATTGTGCTTTCTCTTTAACACTATTCAGGTATGGTCAAACAATTTAACAGAATGCTTTGCCTGCATTCTGCATCAGGAAGTATGGTGAACAATGCCCTTACCACCTGCTTAGGGCACACCCAAATGCTGCATGCAAAGTACACAAAATAGCAGAGTGCAGCCTTCTTTAGCACTTTTCACACTACACTTGGGTTTTCAAATTAGCCCTGTTATGTATTGCAGTTATGTACCAGCCCAAGGAAACCATAGTTCTTCAGCAGTGAAGATCTGTGCCTCTAAAGCTGCCCCAGTAGCTCTCCATCTTCTTTTCTGCTGATTCAACCTTATTTTCTGCTTGATGATTTGCAACAATCCCTAAGCTCAAGTTCTTAACAGCTGCTCAGATGCTACTTGTGCTGTGTCACTGATGCTCCTAACAAAATTCAAGAAGGTAAACACCTAGGACAACTTTTAAAGCATGGATCATTACTGTTATGTAGATGCTGGTGCTTGAAGTATAAACAATGTGGGATTTCAAGTCATATTGCTTTTTAAGGTTTAGTTCTCTTTTAATTACGGTTTGCACCAGTGATGCATTAACACACCAAAGAGCAGAAGAGTGTTTGATTGCTGAAAACAGATGAACTCGTTCTGCTGAACTCACACATCTATCAGCTTTGATAAAGGTGCCACTTCATTAAAAACTTTTGATGACTTATGTTCAGGAAAATTTTCCTGTTGCTCAGAAAAGGGTTAAGAAACTGTGTTAAAATTGAGACTACTGGGAATGCTAATGTCTGGTGCCATCTATCATTGAGATGAAGGGCAACCGTCTGTTAGCATTGGTAGAAGCAATCTTCAGTCTGAAAACACATTTACAGTAGGCCTTGTAGGGCTAAACAAGTGTGTTTATATCAGACAGGTGGCACCTTGGATTTGACAATAAAGTTGGCCTTCCCCTCCACAGCCCTAAATATTCGCAGACTATACAGCAACCTCTCCTTATCACATGACAATTAAGGCCAAAGGACAGTAATTACACTGGATATCGCCAAGGCATTTGACACTGTTGAGTGGCCATATATCTGGCAGCTATTAAAACAATTCGGATTTGGTCCAAATTATATCAACATGGTTAAGTTACTATATAAGGCACCCACTGCATCTTCCACCTTTATAGAGGCACTAGACAGGGCTGCCCGCTCTCCCCTCAATTATTTGCATTAGCCATTGAGCCACTTGCCTACCTCATCAGATCTCACAACAATATAACAGAGTTCATTCTAGGTGACAGGCAGGAGCGTATTCAACTATATGCAGATGACCTCCTATATTTAGTGGACAGAGGTGTCTCGCTAACCAATGCCCTGAATGGCTTGGTTCTATTTCCAGGCTGGTAATAAATCCAAATCCACTGCCCTTATGCTAGACCTGCTAATAGAAGAGGAAAGAAGGTCTGCCTTCCCTTAGTCTCGGAATGCACCTATCTGGGAGTTAGAATCACAGCCTCCCCTCAACAATACTTGACTCTTAACCTTGAATCATTGAATGATTGGATGTCCCAAAAGCTTAAATCTTGGGCTAATCTACCAATAGACCCTACAGGCTGAGTGCATCTCATAAAATGGTTATTCTACCTAAGCTACTCTATATATTGCAACAAGCTCCTGTATGGATACCAAAATCTTACTTCATCAAAATAAATGCTATATTTAGGCAGCTAATATGGGCCCATTCCAGACCAAGATTGAAGCTAGAAACACTAATGTGCGCAAAAAACAAAGCCGGTTTGGCTCTCCCAGATATGTATCTATATTATCTGGCAGCACAGCTATACCACTTAACGACCATGGGTAGAAAATTCACATCATAGAGTACTGCACTCTCTTTGGGCTCAGATGACTGGCTTTACAGATAATCCAGTGAGCTGGATTCTGGGTGAATCTATCACCACCTCTCAAGCACTACTCTCCCCTCCCATCAGTTCCCTACATAAGGTGTGGAAAATGGCAAACACTATTTTTAAATCCTCTGCTACAGACCCACTTACACCAATAATAATCACAAATACCCCTCATTGGCAAAGTTGGGCCCAATGAAGCTATGGTCAAACCACTTTAGGTTATGTTTAGCACAAAGTTAAACCAATCTCTTTTGCATAATTGAAGGACCAATTCCAAATCCCTCATAGTCAATGGCTGTCCTTCCACAAGCTCAGCTGTGCTCTTAATGTCACACACAAGCCCCACGACATATCACTGTCCACACCCCCCCTTCTGGTATATATTAAGAGCAGCCACACAAATGGTATGGTCACAATGGAAGGTTATTACAAGAACTGCATGGAAATAATCTGGTTGGGCTACAAAGCAAGTGGGAGGCGGATGAGGGCCCAATTCTAGATGAGGAATGGCATAGGGCCTACTATACCCCTGTTAGACTCCACTACATTAATGCTAACACCCCGGATATTTGTACCAGGTGTGCTTTGGAAAAGGGTTCGTTGATACATATGTTATGGAGCTGCACTAAACTTACTGAATATTGGAGGGAAGTATTAGACACTTTAGAGGGGGTGCTACAGGTGACAATCTCCAGAACTCCTAAAACATGTGTCTTGGCCATAATACAAAACCTTAAGTTAAATCAATACCAGTCTCTGTTTCTCCTAGAGGGGCTACTACTAGATAAAAGGTTAATTACTCAAAACTGGAGAGCAGTAACTCCTCCTACATTTGCTACCTGGAAAGTGATAAAGGGGAGTCCCCACAAAATTTCATAAAATTTGGGGTCCCTGGACAGATATTTACCCCCAGCAGTCGACAACAGTCTAAGTCACAACAAAGCCCAGTAAAGTTATAGAAATCTCCATCAAGGGCATATAACAATGTAAATGGATTGGAATGTCTGATGTATAATATCCTTCTACTGTATGCTATATACTGTATGCTATATATAGACGTGTAACATGTACCACAATGTCATACTTGTTCACATTACCATTGTGTAAAATGATTGCTTTAATTTATTCAATAAACTACCCAAAGTAAAAAAAAAAAAGTTGGAATTCCCTAAATGCAAAGTGTCCCTTATTTTCATTTTTCATGCTGCTAAATTTCCCTGATAAGTAGATTAGACAGTGTATGTGATAATATGGGTTAAATATCGGAACACTACGGCAATGCCAAATACATATGGGAAAAAAATATAATAGCATGATTACAATTTTTTTACAATTTCCATTACTCCATGAGTTACTATAGTGCAATTTTGCACTCAAATTAAATTAACAATACACATATCTATATCTCTTTACTCACAGCATTATACATTTTATACAGTTTGTGTATGTATATTACAAAACAATCTTATGTTAACCTTGTATCCTACTTATAGGATATATTGTGACATCTGGCTAATGCCACAGCTTTCTAATGCAGGCATAAATTCAGGAATACAGAATATTGAGGTGGACCTTAAATGGACTATGTGCATGACACCTACAGCCTAAATCTGATAAATCATATCATGATTTCCATTTATATACAATGAATTCCATTAGTATAAATGAAATAATAATTATGACGATGTTTAAAAAAAAATTTCCATACACATTTCCCAAATTATTTCCCACCAGTGTGCTACATCTGTATCTATTGCCTTTTCCCTAATGGCTCTAATTCAGCAAATAAACCTATTAATATTGACCTCCAGCAGTCTCTTTAATTATCTATTAGGTTCCAAGCCACTAATGTGTAATTATAGTGTACTGTTAAATATCCGTATTCCTATTTCTCTATATACACACAGAGTTATACATTTTATATGTGTATGTATATTACAAAACAATCTTATATTAAGCTTGTATCCTGCTTATAGGGGTCTAAGGTTGATATATTGTGACATCTGGCTAATGCCACAGCTTTCTAATACAGGCATACATTCAGGAATACAGAATATTGAGGTGGACCATACATGGACTATGTGGTTAAAAGAGTTTCATTGGATCCCACACTTCAGATTGGGAATCCTCTACAGTCAAAATCTGATAACTAATCGTAAGGACCCAACGGTCAGATCAGAATGGAGGCAATATAGCAGTCAGATTGCGGAACCGCATCAACGAACACATGCGGCTGCGATCCGACGGGATTTTTCACTCTACCCGATCGACATTTGCCTGACTTTCAGTCTGTCAGCAGCTTTTATATATTCTTTTCAATGTTTACCATATCATATTTTGCATATATAATCTAATCTGGTAAATTAGATTATTCAAACCAATGTAATATATATGTTATATTTAAAGTTTCTTTACAGGACTTGAATTTGCACCTTTAGTGACTTTGTGAAATATTTATTTTGTGTATTTATAGATAGTGAGCCTTTAGAGGACTGAGCATTGTACCACAAGCGATGGTTTAAGATGGCCATACACTACTAGAATCCTAGCACTTTTTGCTGGCTTTGGCCAAATTGTTCAGCCAAACTAAATGCAAATCCTTAAAGTCATGTGACATCAGAATGCAACAATTTATTTTTAAAGATGAAATGTTTTGAACCTCCTCAAATGTAAATACGCAGATCTGGTTTGGTAGTAGGCCATGTCTTCTAAGGATTTTATGGATTCAGTGCATCAAACCATCAATGTATACATTACAGCTACTGTATGTGATGCAAAAATACCTGGTCTGGGTAAATGATAGATGATATTACAGTTAAAAAGCATAACACCCCAATAATGATCTTTCAAGGTAGAACTAAACTCAAAAAATATGGCTAAAAATACCACACTAATTTCACCAGCCTAAAGTTTCAGCTTGTCAATAGCAGCAATGTTTGAAGGCTTCACACTTGTCACAGGGGGTCACCATCTTGGAAACTATCAAGCAGAAAATTAGGGTTGTCTGTAATATAAGCTGATTCTACAGGGCTGATAATTAAACTCTCATTCTCATTGCACGGGATGCTGTGCTGCTGCGTAGTAATTATCTGTACTAAGTACTAATCAGACATATTATGAAATGTATATTCTATGGGGCATATTTGTTATGCTGTGTAAAATTAAAATAACAGAAAAAACTGTGTAAAAAGCTGTATAAAATATGTGTGTGTGTGTGTGATTTTATGCCATGCGAATGACAGATTTGCCACCATTATTTTACAATGCTTCCAGCGGAAATCACACAATTTTTTACACAGTGCAGCCTGGCAAAGTGTGGTGTATTATCCTGCTAATTAGTAAACAGCATAATAAATATGATCAATTTTCAATTGAATTAAATTCGAATTAAAACCCCTCGAATTCAAATTTCGAATCCGAGGGGTTTTAATGCAATTCGATCTATTGAATATGAAAAATTCGATGGATCGATAAAATCTAATTTTTTTTATTCAATCTAAAAAAGCTGGAAAAACCCCATGGGAGCTTCCCATAGGGATATACAGCAATTCTGTAGGTTTTATCTGGCGAAGTAGGCCATTGAATAAAAATTTAAATGGCAAGTAATTCGTCCATCGCATGGACGAATGATGGAATATATTTTTATGCGATCTATTTGAAACATTTTATTCTATCAAACTTTACAAATTCAAAAATTCTAAGTTTTTAAATTCGATCGAAATTCAAATCATCATTCACACAAATTTAGTAAATCTGCCCCTATGTGTACTGTATATTGTGCTTTTGTGCCTAAGCGCACAAAGCTTTAGTTCTCCCATGATGCAATTATGCAAAAATTATAATACTTATAATGCTCCTTCAAAAAAAAAAAGTAAAGTCAGTTGAATGCATATAAATTCAGAGTTTTAATGTAAGTTCTTTCTGAAACTTGCCTACATTTACATATATTTTGTAGATCCAGAAGAAAAGCAAAAAATCTGCAGGCATGCAAAATTTGAAAAGAAATGCTTCCATATAGTGATGGGCGAAACGGGCGCGTTTCGATTCGCCGAAAAATTAGCGAATTTCCAGAGAAATTCGCGGATTTTTCGGCAATTCGCGAAACGAGTCGCGTCAAAAACAACGCACGACTCGTTTTTGGCGGCGAATTTTTGGCGGCGAATTTTTCCGGCCGTTTCGCGAATCGCGGGAATTCGCCGCGAATTCGCCCCTGCTGAATAAATTCGCCCATCACTACTTCCATAGCTTCAGTGCAAAAATGGCATTTCCTGAACACAGAATAGCAGTATGTTAAAAAAAAAGACAGGTTAATTGCGCATATAATAGGAAAGAACAGAAAAGAACCTATTGCTTCACAGAAATTATCTGGGGAATTAGGAGACCAGAAAATGATTGCTTCTTAAGAGGGTGGATGAGTTTATTGACACTTCTTCAAGGATTATTCCAGGGGCAAAAATGACAAACCAGATGGCTAAGTGAAAAAGATACAGGAAAACTCTCTATGCAAAGAGCAGTTCCTGAGGCCATGACAAGCTCCTCAAGGGACACTGTGCATAATTCAGTTGTAGGCAATATAACCCTGTCCAGATTCCAGTGGCAAGTCCAATGAACCTCAAAGTTTTCTTCACTGAGAACGAAAAAGACAATAAATATGTAAACACAAAATATGTTTATTTTCTAGTACACTAGTGTGTACAATATCTAATATTCAGTAGTATTATAGTCGTCAAGTAAAATCTAGTTACCTTATGCACAAGGTACATAGGAAATATTTTTATTGTAAATATAGTTTACAAACTCATAGCAAGTACACACATGCAATATTCCACTATTCTGTAGCTAAATGTGAACTTTCTCTACAAAATTATTTCAACTAGTTTAAATACAGTTCATAAACCCAGAAACTTGTTTGCTTGAAAAACAATATATGTTTTCCTCCCACTTTATATCTCAGTGCATGTAATCACCCATAATTAGAACATCAGCCATTTTGGGGCCTTTTTTTAATCAGTGGTCTGTTTCTGTAAAATCTTTTATATTTGGTGGCATTTCATTTACCTTGCACTGTTTTTTTTCACACAAATGTGCATTTGTTCTAAGAAAAACATTGCTCCTTAATTAACGAATGATTCCTGTGAGGCATCAGGACAAGCTATATAACTAGGTACAACTAAGCAAAGTGATTATTGGTGGCTTTATAGATTGCGTTGCTGCTTCAGCAAAACTCAAAAATTTCAGCTCCACAGTCAGTAAGCCTGCTACTTCATGGGAGGCAGATTGATTAAAATCTTGAATACGCATTTACTCATGGAAAAACTGGAAACTGAAAACATGCTCTTCATTTTCAGAGTGCTAAAGCTAAAATGACTCTTGAAAACAATAATTTGCATCTTAAAAATGAAACTCCCTTGTAAGACAATAATTATTTATATTGGAGGTTTTTTTTAGCTTTTTGCTCATAATAAATCTTGAATATCCAAGCTTCTGCAAACCTAGAAATTGTTATTTTTGCAGTGGAAAAACTTGGATCATGGTACAAACTTGATTTGAATATTGATGTATTTGCCGATGCTTCATTTTATCATAATCTAATAAAAATAACTACTGATTGAAACACATTATATATATATATATATATATATATATATATATATATATATAGTGTACAGATGATCAGCACCCACTGCTTTTCAAAGTGAAAAAAATGTGTTTATTCATCAAATACACATCATATATACTGTATTTCCCTAAAATCACAGCAGTCACAATAAAACAGTATACGTTGCCTGGGTGCATGCATAAAATCTTGCACACAATTCTCCACCGAAGAAGCTGCACTCACAGGACTTGTCTTCAAAAGGTAAATACTTTACTTAGGAAACTAACGTTTCGACTGTCACTCAGCCTTTGTCAGGACTCTAAATCGTATGTGGGTCCACCTATATCCTTTGTGTTGGAGTTACTTGATTTGGCATTAACTTTGAATCATTTTAATTTTGAGAACCGGTTTTACCTGCAAATATCAGGCACGGCAATGGGGGCGGCGATGGCACCTTCATATGCCAACCTTTATATGCACCAATATGAGCAACGATTTATACTACCCCGGTTTGGGGATAAGATATTTTTCTTTCTTCGTTTTATCGATGATATGTTTATCATTTGGTGTGGGTCTATGGAGGAGTTCTTATCGATGGTTAATGAGTTAAATGCCCTAGATAACCCAGTGAGATTTAACTACAATATCCATCCCATGAAAATACAATTTTTAGATGTGGAATTCAGTATGAATAATGACCATCTTGACCCTGTTTAGGAAGTCTACTGATAAGAATGTACTTCTTCATTATAATAGCTGTCATCCAGCTTCCATGAAAAGGTCTCTCCCTATTTCATAATTTTGCAGACTAATTCGCAACAATTCCGATAAACTAGTTACTGAAAAACAGCTGGATGAGATGTGGAGTCGTTTTAAGATGAGAGGCTACCCAGACAACTTATTGTTTAAAGCGCTTGAGACAGCTAGGAGAAGGACTACTGTTACAGATAATGTCCATAAAAAGGATTCTATACTCCCTTTTCCCACCACCTATAATGCAAGCTGTAATTTGCTTAAGAGATGTATTAGTGACAATTGGAGAATAAACGGGGGCACTAACTTACGTGACCTTTTGGTTAAGAGTGACCCAATAGATTTCTATTCAAAGAAGATTGACAGTTGGTTATGTGGCAGGTAACAGGGTTGTTTTCGTTGCCCTAGCTGTACCTCTTGTAGGTACATGTCTCCTGTTACCATGTTTCTCAACCCACAAACTGGTAAACGTTTTATGATTAAACATCACATTACTTGTACTACCACTCATGTGGTGTACTTAATTACATGTCCGTGTGGGTTGTCATATGTGGGCAAAACAGATCAAACGTTACGACTAAGGATGGATGGGCACTGTTCAGCCATTAGCACAGCGTTCAGGGATGGCCTACTGTTGCAAAGCATTTTCTTGAAATGGTACATAGACTCCCCACCTTTAGATACATTGGGATAGATCATATTCCCCCTCCACGACGAGGTGGCGGTAGATCTAAATTATTGCTATAGCGCGAATCCTTTTGGATACGCAAGTTAAACACCCTTGCCCCTTAGGCTTAAATGAGTAGTGTTCACTTTTGTGCTTTTTAAATCAACGATGAATGTTTAAATATGTTGCCAGACTGTAAATCTGCATATATTTCTGTAACAAATTTGTTTTTATTTGCGTGTTAGCGTTTAAAAAAACACTAGTGGATATACACTTGTTACAATGTATTTATTTCTGTTTCCTTGGTGCAGGGCTTTTCTTTTAGTCACATGACTGTGTGGGAGTGCACAATTGGGTGAGTGTCATGCTTTTTGGTTATTTAAACTGAGTTGCTGAATTGTTTTTATGGTCTTGATAAAGGTCTTAGAAACAGACCGAAACGTTGGCGGATTTTAAATGTAACTAATAAACTAGATTTTTTTTAATCCCCTTTTTTTTTGCTAAATCCTGGTGTGCACCTTAATTTCTCGTTTGGTATATATACGTTATTTCACAGGTGGCCTATAAAACAAGCACATTTACTAATGAGGATAGTGTGTTTAAGTTTTTATTGTCCCTGTGTAGTTGCTGAGTATTGGCTTCTGGGTGTTACAAAAAAGTGCAAAAAAGGAGGGGCGTGGGGTAACATTTTCTATCCTGTCTTGTGTATGAGTAAGAGTGAGACGTGGTGAAACCAATATTTGCCCATTAAACCACTGACCATTCCCTAATGGAAAGTTTATAATGAAATTGATGAGCCATTGCTATGAGGCAACCCACAATTAATACATTTTACAAAGGGACTAAGTTTTACCTGCAACTTACTTGCTGCTTTCAAAGTAAAACTCGCACACTTGGTTGCCCTTTTATTACACCAGTGGGATCACCTGACTATAGTTGGGAGGTAAGTAAGTAAGTTGCAGGTAAAACTTAGTCCCTTTGTAAAATGTATAATGAAGCAATAGAATTCTTAATGAATCTGATGCAATTTGAGAGTAGGACTGGCCAGATATGGGATGACTTTGACGTAGTTGGCCATCTTAAAAATAGTGCAATATATGGACAAACAATCCCTATTGTTTACAGGGTAAGGCATTTTTAGTAGCTGTATGCACAAAATGTCTCAATGTCATAAATATATTGATAATGGGTTGAGTGCAGAGGACCTCTTGTATTTGTCTATATATAAGCAGGAGATACGATAGATTTTTACATTTCCCATTGCTCTGGTCTTGATGATGAAAATTTGCGAATATAGGGCAGAGTATGGGGGTGACGAACGCAGTGGGCCTAGGGGCGCCTGCTATGTAAATCCAGCCCTGAGCAAGGTAATGCTCAACATTTTCTTATTTCTATATATGGTCTATACAAAGATTCCAAATATGTCTGGAAAAATACTCCTTATGAAAATGATATATAAAACCATTTCTTTCTAGAAAGAATACACTTTCCAGTCCTGCAATGGTTTTCCCATTGCTCCTTATTCTCAAACTTTCATATTAAGCCAAGTTCTCATGCAATTGTTCCCACAGCTGCAAGGCATACACACAATATCCATATTTAGGGTTTAATATAAGGCACACAGTGCATCTCTATTACTGTTTTTTTATGAAAACATTCCTGTTCATTCTGCTGAGTGTGTTCTGCTAGCTATAAAATATAATGAAGTATAATGAGAACATTGTTTGATTTGTGTTCTAAATATCTGGCTTGTGCAAACTTAATAGAAGAAGAAAGAGTAGGTGTCATGAGCATTTGTAAAATTCTTTGACTTTGTGCCACAAACTGTTTCTACTGGCTCTGCATACTGTTTCTATCACTTGATCAGAGAAGCCACCATACACACTTATTTTAACCTATTTTATTTCATTACTGAATCAGAAACTTAGGAAAACTATGATTTGTTTTGTACCTCTATCAGATACATACCATCTCACACATAAAAATGCATTTTGTATATTGTTTATTTAGCAAGAAAAGATCAGTTTTACAGTTTATGAGAAGCATTCAATAACACAGTAAACATTGTGACATAGGGCATGTTTACAATATATTGAGCAGCATAAGTAACAGAAAGATGCCTCATATATCAAATGATAGCTTGTTTCAATAACCAGTTTATGATTTCTATCTCATTTATAGCGACTTAATGCACTTTTAGGAGTACATTTCAAAGTGTAAACTAAAATATTGGCCTCCCACCAGTCATAGTATTGCACTGTAGTCAATAATTAAAAAAAAAAAAAGGCAAAAAAAGAGAATAAAAATCATATGATTAAGTATTTGGGGAAACTAAGGAAAACAAAAGACAGCAAGGTAAGGAGCAGGGACAGATTTCTAAATTGTGCACCCCCTGACCAGGCAGTCAACCCTTTCCCACAAATTCACATGGGTCTGGCAAGCTGGGGATTTTGTAGCGGCTCCAGAAAAACTTTAAATTCATTCTGCCCCTGAATTCCTGATGTCCTAGGCCCAGGTATTTGTGGTCTTCCAACAAATCTGGGCCTGTGAAAGGGAAAGATAGTGTTGTTCATCCGTTCCCAGTCAAAAGTAACAGTTTACATTTTGCTGTAAGAGATAAGATCTCACATCTCAACATTATACATTAGTTATATATTCAGCAATGCTGGTCTGAGTGAAATAATACCCATGTTGTTACAAATGCCTGTTTTTTGATTCATATATTGTAACCACCGCACACCTGTAGTTCACTCTCCCTACTTATGGTGGTGCTGGACTTTCTGTGGACCGGGCAAGGTCCCTTAGCAACAGTGAAGTAAAGTAATCGGATCCACACACACACAATTTTTAGCAGTTGGGGATTATCCCCTTTTATTGTGCCACCAACAAGATCAAAATTTTCATTAAGACCTTTTGGCCAAAGGCCAAGCTAAAATTTTAGCTTCACATGTTTCCTTTGAATCTGTATATGTATGTTGTGATATAATTGCAGAGGGGAATGTATAGAAAATTAAGGATAAGTAAAAACCCCAATGGCTGTGAGTAGCTACTATTTCTCTGTATTTACAATTATCTTAGATTTACTGAAATTAGATAGAAAGTAGAATTATCGGGATTATAATCCAGAATTGGACTCATACGAACTGTTTGAAAATGGACATTACCAAAAATGAGACTAATTGCTTGAAAAGTGTTATTTTTTGAAAACAAACAAATGGTTAATTTTTCACTGAAATGTGGGATCATGGGTAAAAAGGAGGGGCTAAGGGTATGAAGGTGTTTTCTGCACATGTACTGTTATCCTGATGAAAGGTGGGTTAAACCCTCCCTGAAGCATTGTGTAAAAATTGTGTGTGTGTAGATTGGGTTACTTTTCTTCTTGTCTCCCTTGTACATTGGTTAACAATTCTTCCATTGGCATAATATTCCTCGTCTAAAAATGTATTCTAATGTCTCCTAAACCTTACATCATCAATATACCTTTTAGCGCCAATCAAGGTACTTTTGCTGCTATCAACTTAATTTTAAAGGGGTGGTTCACTTTTGAGGTAACTTTTAGCATTGTATAACATGTCCAATACCTAGCAAGTTTGCAGTTGATCTCCATTATTTATATTTGTTTTTGGATTATTTGCCTTGACGTTTGCCTCCTTCCAGCTTTCAAATAGGAGTCACTGACCCCAACTAAAAAGTCAATGCTTTGTAAGGCTACAGATTTATAGTTAATGCTACTTTTTATTACTAATCTTTTTATTTGTAATTTGGATCCTAGCAACCAGATTCATGAAATTACAAACTTGAGAGCTGCTGAATAAAAATCTAAAAAAAAATATCTCAAAAACCACAAATAATAAAAAATTTAAATCAATTGAAAATGTTGTCAGAATACCACTGTCTTCATCATACTAAGAGCCAATTTAAAGGTGAACAACCCCTTCAAGTATAGTTATAATATTATATTAAATATACATGGTAAATTATTATACAACATTCCTTGGTGGTTCATATTTATCAAATGCAGAAAGAAAACTGTCTGCTAATCTCATGAATCCAATACCCAGATTATGTTTTTGTTCCATCTGTGCAGTTACCGGTAATTTCAATTCCTAAAAATTATTTCCTTTATCTTTGTAATAGCAAAACAGAATTTGTACTTGATGGTAACTAAGATTTCCTTCTTTAAAATCATATGGTTGCAACTGTGCATAACAACGTACAGGGATCTTGGGATCCTGTAAAATCTATAAAGCCAAATAGGATATACATTTTGATGATAAAGGGTACCTTAGTAGTAGGGTAACTTAAAGGGGTGCCTCCCCTTTTAGCTATATTTTAGTAATAGCTAATTCTAAGCAACTTTTCAATTGGTCTTTATTATTGTTTTTTTTAATAGTTTTTGCATTTGCCTTCTTGACTCTTTCCATTTTTCAAATGGGGGTCACTGACCCCATCTAAAAAGAAATGCTCTGCAAAGCTACAAATTTATTGATATTGGTATGTTTACTTACTCATCCTTCTAGTGGGGTCACTCTCTGATTCATATTTCCGTCTTTAATTGAAATGAATGCACGGTTGCTCGGGTAATTTGTACTGCTGAAATTGAAATCTGAGTTGCTGAATAAAAAAAGCTAAATAACTAAAAAATAATAAATAAAAAGAAATGAAAACCAATTGCAAATTTTCTCTGAATGACATGCTCTACAGCATGCAAAACATTAATTTAAAGGAGAACAATTTCTTTAATATTCAATACCTCTGCTCTGAACTATTGTGTTATTGGTAGAATTGTACAGATTTAAGATGCTAATGTAGAGTTATATATATATATATATATATATATATATAGTATATTCTGAAGGAAACATATCCACTGTCTCTGCTCAGCATGGAAGAGACTCTCTCTGTCTGGAAGAATAGTTAGACATTACTAATTGAATAGGAAGAAAAATCCACAAATGTATATAGAGCATTATATCTTAAATGCGCCTTGAAACAGACTCAAAAATTGACAATCATAGGTATTTACCCTTAATCATAATTAAACATGAGTGTGTGATTCATGTGGATCCAAGTTAAAATCATTGCTTGATATTTTTTGTTGGCTTGAATTGTTCTTACACTAAAATATTCTAACCATGTTTTGCATGATCCAAATGCCCAGAGAAGGAAAAGAATTATTTGTACATTTTTAAACACCTAATAAATAAAAAAAAAACTAGTGCGTAGGTTTCTCTGGACAAAATGTGCTACATGAAATTGTTTGCTAAACACAGAACTTTGCAGAGAGAAGACATTTGGAGCACAAATTTGTGTAAGAATGCACATACTAATTTAAACAAAAAACCCACTAATGAATATTGTTCCAGTCTTCCAGTTTAATGGAGCAGTCACAGAGAATGTATTTAGGCTATAAGCATATGGGGATGTTGGGTCACCATAATATGCCTCAGGGGAAACTCACAGTGATCCAACAGGGAAATAGCTACTAGTCACTTAACAATGTGGTCAGTGGGGTGTGGGGGACTTTTGGCTCATTAAAATGCATTCTCTTGTGATAGTAGTTTAAAGTGGAACAAATTCACAGCTAACAGATAACTGCAGATAATTTCTATTTTCATTATTTTCATTTTCTGTTTCATGAAATCATATAATTCCTTCTTAAATTACTGAACATTTCTTCCCATGTTTTAGGCACATTTTAACAGTCCATGTTCTTGGAATTTTACTGCCTAGAGAACCATTTCCATTGGAACAGCTTTGTTAATCAAACAAGTCAGTAATTATTGTGCTGCCACCTACTGATATGGTAGATAACATATAATTCTGAAATTGTGTAGCTAAGACTATATTTAGAAAGTATTGTATCCTCCCCAACTTGTCACTTTTTACTCTGGATCCACCAAATCCAGGATTAAATCTGGGACTTGGCTGAACCCTAGCACATTTCACAGGGTTCACTTTCATCCTTATCTTCAGTTGCTGTTGAAACTGAATGAAAAACCCTTAGGGTAAGGCCACACATGGAGATTTAAGGGAGATCTGTCACCTGGCGACTAATCGCTGCGACGAATCTCCCAGAATAGCTTGGTAGCGGTGCGCACCCGCTACACGTAAAGTCGCCTGCGTTTATTCACACGCGGCGACGCGATTTTAAAAGTCGTTCAAAATTGCGAGGCAATGAGCGACTTTTAAAATCGCGTCTCTGCGTGTGAATAAGTGCTGGCGACTTTACATGTAGCGGGTGCGCACCGCTACAAAGCTATTCGGGGAGATTTGTTGCGGCAATTAGTCAGCAGGCGACAGATCTCCCCGAAATCTCCACGTGTGGCCTTACTCTTAAAGGACAGTAACATATACACATTTAAGTGTTTTAAAGTAATAAAATGTACATTTTTGTTACCCTACACTCGTAACACTGGTAGATAGTATAGATATATAGTAATATATACATAAGTTGCTTTGTACTATATTTTTATCAAAGTACTATATGAACTAATTTTTTATAGCATACAAAGTGAAAGTCAGTGAGAAGTATTTTAGACCACACTCCGAGCCGGGAACTAATTTAAATGACTAGAGTTCCTAATATTTTAACATGAAGTAATTATATTTAAGTAAAATGCTATAATTTTTTTTATAGCCACAATGATAATGCATTTAACCTTTCCCTTTGACCACAAATATTGCTATTAAAAGCAGTAATATAATGTGGTTCCATGCTTGTCTGTAGTTATTTAATAGTGCATCTACGCCATGGCAATAACGATAAGTGACTGGGTAAAATTCGAGCGAGCATCCTAAATTGCTTCAATGACTAAACATAATGTTCTGTTGGGTAGCCGAGGATGAAGAGAGTATAACAGTGCTTTATTAGCAGGTTCATGCAGCAATTAGATAACAGCAGTAACTCTTTCTTTCCCTTTGAAGATGTCCTGTGTATGCACAGTGACAACCACAGGCCATTTGAATAACATCACATATTCCCCCTATAGTAGGAAAGCATTTGGGCAAATATAATAAACAGTAACAATTAAACAGTATGTTTCTTAAAGCAATATATACATTCTTCACATGACATACTCCTTGGTTCATGCAGGTAGTTTTCTGATTCTCTCAGTATGCCTTATAGGTTAACTTTCTTCAGGCCTACTGCGTTTGGCATTAGGAGTAGGAAAATGTCCTTCATCAAATCATTGGCAGTGCATATAAACTTGTCTCGAATAAATTTACCCGCTTTATCCACACTGAATACTGTAACATTTGTAGCAGTGAGTTCATGAACATCTTTAGAAGAACTACGGCAGACCGTAGCAAAGTGACCTGACTTTAAACATTTGCAGCATTGTATAGCGTTTGCAGGACATTAAGCATAGTTTGCAAGGTGTTGTGTTGAACCACAGCAAAAGCAATATTTTTTATTTGTATTTGCTGCACGGTTTTGCAGTGAATCCCTTTCCTTAGCACTGTATTTTTCCTGTGACTGCGCATTATTAAGCCACAGTTTTGAATTCACAATCTGAAAGTTCCCAGCAGTTCTCTGACTGAGAGTTTTAGCCTCTGCCACAGCTGTTTCAATTTGGTTA
>CM044441.1:104607543-104635461 GCA_024363595.1 Xenopus borealis
AATTTTTCAGCCTGTTTGCATGCAAGGGTTTTATTTCAAAGTTTTGGGTGTGCATATGTGCTTAATTTTATATTCCATACAAAAGGCCATAAATTGCCATCATTTTATAATCAGCACAAAGAAACTGAAACCCCACCACTCTCCATTTTAAAAGCTGGTACATATATTTAAAATCACCACTACAAAAGTACTTTTACCCCACAAAAGTTTTACAAAAGTAGTACAAAAGGAACGTCAGTGATTAATCTGCATACCACAAAGAAGAACATACATATTCATGTCAATATCTGCATAAATTAAGTTAGGAAATGAACTTGTGACCCAAAAGTTAATTTCCAACCAGTAAAGTAATATTTTCTATGGTCAAAAGAAAGTAATCATAGAAAGCTACCAGGACTTCAAACTTGTCACAGGGTTCAGTGGGCTCTGGGCAGCTGTTGAGAAGCAGAAAATTAGATTTGCCTATAATATAAGCTGATGCTACAGGTCTGATTATTACATTCTGATGCTAGTTACACTGGTTTCTGTGCGGCTATGTAGTAATTATCCAAATTACTTACTAATCAGTGTTATACTGTGACATTTATTTTCTATGTGTACTGTATATATTTTTTGGTCCCTAAGCTCAGTAAGTTACAGCAACACAGAGCATGTGCAGTGAATCAACAGAAAAGAAGATGGGGAGCTACTGAGGCATATTTGGAGACACAGATCTTGTCTGTTAAATGGATGTGGTTGCCTGGGGCTTGTACAGAAGCCCAAAACATTTCTAGCCGACTTTAGTTTAACTTTCCTTGTCCTTTAAACTGGCGGGTGGCTCGTTCATTCATGCAGTGTGCCAAAAAATTAGCCAACTTATATTTCTAGTATTTTAGTCATAATCTTCCTTTAAGAAAATGTAAAACAAAGAACCAAGAAATTGATTTTTGTTGTTGTAATGTATTCACATGCATTAGTCATTATTCCTTTCCAACAATCCTACATATATAACTTGGAATGCAGTTGGTACAAACAATGCATACACAGCATTTTTTGAAAGTGCAGATTTGCCCATGCATAATGAATGAGCTTTAAAGACTAATATGTTCGCCTGGTGAGGTTAATAGGTTTTGCATGTGAATAAAGCTTCCTCTGAGACCCCTCTATCCTGAAGAAGGGAAACAAAATATAAAAATAAAAAATTTTATATTTATATATATATATTCTTATTTGAATCTATTCGTTTAGCAAAACTAAATACAGGTTGTCAATCTGAAATCATGTTTCTGATACTGGTGTTAGGGGGGCCTTCCAGTTTTTTTCAGCACCATGGTCAGCAGAATATTACACTCAGATGTCCATGTTCTGTTCTATGAATATTGCAAATGTAATATGCCAATAAGATTAGTCATACATTAAAGGTTATAGAAACCTTCACCTCACCCTTATATTAAAAGGATTGAGGCCTAAGAATGATCCACAAAAATTAAACTGGCCATGCCAACAAAACTCAACAAAACCTGGCCATGTGTCATGCTAAATAGCATGGTCATTTTTAGAAATGGCAGAAAATCTCTCTGTTTCTAAAATTTGCTGAAACGCAGCCTACAAAAATAATTTAGATAGAGCATTTGTTCTCCTCCATCACAATAACTTGTATTTAGTAAAGCCCCTATCATGGAATGTATTTAAGATATATAACACATTATGGACTGGTATATGAAATTGTTTATTGACTCATTGGTATCTTAGTTCTCTACACAGGATGTATGAACTTTTGCTAAAACGTCCATAATTCAAAGAGATTAATTTGTGAACTATTGCTTGTCTTTAAATCATAAGTTTAAATTTATGATTATTCTTATTTTTGTTTCCAGCATTTCAGTGAAGGTACAATTCATTACTTGACAGAAGCTTTCCAACCACAGGATGTAGACATTTTTAACAAAAACTTAAAAAAATCTGCAGTTTTTTTTAAACTGGCACAGATAAAAAATACCTCTTTCATGAACCGACTCAACAGTTTGATATAGGTTTTCATTTGGGAGAATCAATTTACTCTAAGCAGCACAGCAGCCTTTAGAATTATCTGGGAACTTAAAAACAGATTTGCAGTTCTGCTGTTACTGTAGGTTTTCATGATTAATTGCATATTCTTTTTCAGATAGCTAATAACAAGGACTGCATCATTTAATTAAATTGAATGTTCACAATGTTTGCAAACCATTGTCAAACAAAGATATTGCTATTCCAGAAAAAATTTTGGTTATAAATTTTGCCTTGCAAATATTTAATGCATTCCATGGATCTATGTTGCTGGATACCGATTTGGGCTTTTGTTTGCAAAATTACTACTGGAAACGCTAGGCTGTCTCTCTTTCTCAATTCTCCTTCTCAATTTATACTTATATAAATTTACCTGTTAGGATGATGCCAGAGTAATATTGATATAATCAATGAATTCACTTAATAAATCCAGAACGGCTGACAGCAAGGATTAAGGCATTATATATCAAGACTCCATGAAATAACAAAAAGCAAACACATGCAGCTCCGTTCTCCTTTTTATCACCAACATCAAGCAGAGGAGTGATGTTCTGCACCTAGAATTTTATCCCCCAGGCCTGAGCCATTGTGTCCTTCCCACAAATCCTGGTCTGTTATTCCCCACAAGAATAAAGCCAATAAGAGACTTTAAGATTGAGGTTATGGGTGAATGGAGATCTGTGTAATAAAATACAGGATATACTTTCATTAAATTGAAAACACTTTGAGCTTAATTCATATACTACTGAATTTTGAGCAGTGAATAACTGACACTGAAGCGCAAAGCCTCTGGCAACTTTGATTAAGTGTCCAAGTCACTCCTAATCAATTGAATTTTTGTCTTATGTTAGTGGCTGATTTGTTAGCACATTTGGCAATGTTGTACAATGCAGTGTAAATTATAATTATGCCTTCAATCATAATCCTTGATAGTGGTGGTTTTGCACTGTGTCTACAAAACTGCAGAATAATCTGGAATCCCAATAAATGCTGATGGTTTTAAAGCCAATTCATAACTTGCACACAATATTTACTCCGTTAATGAATGTAAGGGCATAGATTATGTCTATTTTTCTTCTAAGAGATAAGATCAGTAGAAATGAAACATATATTTTTTGTCATGAACAAATACATGCACTTAGTAATTCTTAAGTGGTCATTAACTGTAATTTTCTTTTATCTGGCTGAAAAAATTACTGCAGTTACACTAACCTGCTTATAGATTAAAATCAGTTCTGATGTATAACTGTTGACTTGAGATTTTCTTTGCAGTTGTGCTTACTGGATGAGATTTCTTATCTTTTGCTTTCTACACAGAACTACACTACTTCATTTTCACATTTTCCTTCTGACAGGAGGATAGCATATAAAAGTCCCTTTTAACTTTTCTTACTCATGTCTGGTATATAAGACATCTTTTTTTAAGAGCATGTAGTCCAAGAGAAAGTGGATTTAGAAATGCCACTGACAAGACCTTCTGTCGGCACTCTAAATTCAGAACCAACACTAAGCACCCTGTTTTCGGCTCTTGCTTCTGCCTAACAGCGCCTTTCACCTTAGGAGGAGCCCTCGGCTAATTGGATGCCGCCAGGTCTTATTAAGAGAGGTGCAAAGCAGAGGGTTCTGAATGAGTAAAGTGGCACAACAGTAAAGCAAAGTCTTTTGGGCAGAAGGTCTCAGTACAAGGGAAAATCCAAATGTTAAAATTTTGCGTTATTGCGCGCTGATGTCATCACGCCAGTGCGCATGCGCCTATAAATAAATAAGATGTACTTTCATGATTCTCAAGCTCCTCATCGAGCTAAATTGAATGGTTCAATGTATGAATATTGCTGTAGAAATCCACTTAGCTCCAAGAATGTAATTTCACTACTCTATTCCCAGCTTATAGAAGCTCCACCCTCAGTAGCACACAAGTACATGACAGCCTGGGAAACTGACTTAGGTTACTCGATTACAAAAGAAAGCTGGTCCAGAATATGGAACTCTATTAGAAAACTCTCCACCAATGTAGGAGTTAAAGAAACTGCCTATAAAGTGTTATTTCGCTGGTACCTTACACCAAATCGCAAACATGCTATTGACCCATCCTTTCCTCCCAAGTGTTTTAGAGGATGCTCAGCTGGAGGAGATTACCTTCACGCTTGGTGGCACTGTCCCATTGTGTCAACTTTATGGACTGAAATATATAGCATGACTTCTAAAATTATAGGAGTGCCTATCGAACCATCAATAGAAACAGCACTCTTATCTTTACCTTACCTTAATTTAGCTCTACATCTACGTAAATTAGTTTCTCAGATATTAGCAGCCACGCGCTGGGTTATAGCCCTTCATTGGCTAACTCCCTCCCTGTCTGTTACAACGGTTATCAATAGACTTAAATTTATCCAATCCATGCATTATCTATCTGCTCTCTTGGAGGATAAGTTAGACTACCATACCTCCATTTGGTCACCCTGGGAAAGATTCCTTGCTGAACAACCATAAAATGCTTATTGTTCTAGATATAATTATGAACAAATTCTATACAAATTTTCTTTATTAAACCAACCCCCCCTTGGGTTTTTTTTTTCTTTCTTTTCCTGTTTTTATTATTGTAATATTTGATTTACATTACAGCTGTATTCCTTTTTCCCTTATTTTCCATCTTGTTATTTCTAATCTATGTATTTTAAGTTTATGTATTGGATGATGCATACTATAAACATCATAAATAAAGAGTTATAAAAAAGAAAATAAGATGTTTGCCACACACGCCCTAAGTTACTGGTGCAGAGGAAGAAGAGGAGTGGCGTGTCCGGCGTCCCCGCCACATCACTACACCACCAGGTGACAGAAAGCTGCCAGATGGCAGAAAATTACATGTTGCCAATAACCTGGTGACGCACAGAACTGTCCTATTTGTAGGTGCCAGAGGATCAATAACAATTTTTATAAGCTCATAGAGATCCATAAGGCACTGGTTATGAAGTCAATATCTATCAACAACTTCAGCCACACCTAAGCCAGCCAGCAGGACCCTTGCTCTACATAGCTTTGGGTGGGACATCCATGGGTGACAAGTGGAGATGCTAGCAACTACCAGTGGATCCTCTGCTGAGCAGTATGATGCAGCAGGGGAAGCAACAGCCCTTCTAACCTGTATTCTTAAGTCTCTTAAGTCATTTTCTCTTCTCAGTGTTCCAGGCACATGTGAGCCCCATAGAAGCCTGAGATTTCTCAATTATTTACCCCCAAGCAGCCAAGGAGTGAAGGTTTTTTATAGTCCTGTTTGCCATTGCCAAATTTACCATTAAAATTTCAGATCTGGGTCTTAAAAAAATTAGATGTAGGTTTCAGCGGATGGACAAGCATGCAGTTTTTCAGGTGAAAAGGCTTTAATGATAGGATAAAGAGTAATTCTGCCAGTTCAAGTTGGCGTACAGGAAACCGCAAGATAACACAAAAGTCTTCACTTGGTAAAAAGTTGAATTGCAAAAAGTAAGCCTTCGCAGCACTTTTTTTAATGGGCCAATAGGTAGTGAAAACAAAGGTAAATCAAAGACATATTGGTTAACGTAATAAGTGTTTAGCGCAATGAATTTAATAATGAACATATGAGAAGGCACACTTATCTTACGAAATATAACATATCTCATTAATTCTTTAATGAGTCTTTAATGTGCGGAACCACCCAATGTTGTGAAAAGCTCTAGTGGGGAGATATGAAGCACTGAGACAGAGCTGCTGCTTGGTATGGTATAATATTATATTGCTGATAAATGTTATATACTTCTGTAAAACTGTTACTGTTTGTGTTTATAATTGCATTCATATATTTAGAGCATTTAGCATGAGGCTAAAAGTTGGTGGCACAGCACTCCTCAAATAGTTCCCCAGACTGTGGCAGTGAATTTAGGGATGGCCACATTGGTCATAACTGTTGCTTTTCAATCTGAGCTGAATGCTGAGGATCAATTACAAACTCACTGAACAGTTATGTCCCATGTGGCCCCCCTTCAAGTTGCTGACTAACCAGATTTAGGGAGCTGAAAAGCAGGAAGTTGTGTTGTATTCTGTTATGTTAGACATCCAGTCACTCCAGCCTTTATACATTACATTTTTGGCTAACTAACTATATTAGAAACATTTTTTATTTTGCACCGCCTATCTATTTACCCAGTTTTTCTTTTTACCTTGAACTGTTCCTTTAAAGTTAGGGGGGCAACATAAATGTAGGATGGGCTCCATGTAGCTGATGATGATGCAGCTGCTTTGAGGAGAGGATGGCTAGAAGGTAGAAGGTGATTTTAAACTGGGTGCAGGGGAGGGGGCAATGATAGATTCGGTGGAAATCAGGACTGATACAGATCTGGTAATAGAAATAGGGATAGAAGCTAAGAAGCTAAGTTGGTAAAATGGTAGAGCTAAAGTTAATGTCGCTGGATGAAAAATGTGTCTGGCAAAATGGCTGAATAAGTACAAAGGCAAATATGTATAAAAGGCTATTTGTTGTTTCAGATGGATGTGGAAAAAGAAAAGGAAGTCTTAATGTCTTTTACTTACCTAGATAGTCAAAGCAGCAAAAATGTAGGCAACTTTATAAATTTGGTGCATGACAACTTCATATCATAGACTGTTGAGAACCCATCCAGAAATAATGTTATATTGGATTTAGTGATAGAAAACAACACAGTGAATGGATTACAAATTAACAAGTACTAGAATACCTGGCTAATAGTGACTGTATTATTTTTTAACTTAATGTTGGTTACAAAAAAAACAAACATAGACATAACAAACTTTAGCACCCTAAGATCAGTACTTCATAATTGAGACATCAGATTTATGGTTAAAACACAGAAATGGCTGTCGTTAAAACAATATTAAACCATTACTGTTCTAAATGTATTCCCTTAGGGCCATTCTATGTGTCTGGTAAGGAGGTTAACATCAAGGCATTTAAAATTACATGCCAGAGGGGACTGATGTTTTAAAGGGTGTATAAACACTACAACATGTGTTGTACATTAACCATTAAAAAAAAACAATAGAAAATGTGGAATTGGTTGCTTCACTTACAAAGACTAATTCCAATAAAAATGTTGAATAATATTAATAGTAAGAAGATGCTGGTTAATGTAGAGAATGGCTTTATTAAAAATGTAGATATTTTAAGCAAATGTGCTTTTCCTTGATGTACACTGTGGAGGAGTCAGGGTTAAGGGCCAAGTCTAAAAAATAAGCACATACTGTAGCTCAGCTCAAACAAGTAGAATACAATACTTAAATGTTTAAGAAAAAGGTAATGGAGACTGATGAAATACATCTTTGAGTACTTCAGTTTTAGCCACTTTTTCTGATTTTTCTGATTCTCAGTTTGACATCTGCTGTGGGCATATTATTTGAAGGTTTGTTAAGAGGTCACTGCTTGTACATTGACAGAAAACCGACTAAATGATTTTGTACACAGGGTAGCTGGTTCTTAGTTGGGTGATGCTAATTCACTAATTACACAGTTTGAAGAGTTGGTGTAGGGCATTGTAAGCAATAAATATGTGTTTTATGATGACACCACACTAAACTGATCAATTAATTCCATTCAGGATGAAACATCTTTTTAGGAGCATCTAAATATACAAACTGGCAATCTAGATATCTCTACGGCTGATGAAATTCAGTGTTGAATGTATGGTTTCAAATTTAATATTTGCAAGCCATGTAACACTAATAGGACTTAGGCTAATTCTTCATGGAGAAAATCATAGGGTACTTGGATGGATAATGAAATTAGTTATAGCAATGTATTCCAATCAGAAGCAGGAATAAGAAGATAACTATGCTTTATTCACCAGACGTTCCTGGGAGTGCTGCTGGTCCAATGGTTAGGCAGGTTTTACTTAGATAAAAAGGTTGAACTTGATTGACATTTGTGTTTGACAACCTCACCTAATGCTTGTAGGTAGCATTTGTATCTATAGTTATACATACATGAGTAATGGCTGTATTGATGCATCTGGGTCCTGCCATACTCCTTTCCCCATGCATATAAATTGTGAAATATCATTTATTGGGCCAAATTCAATTGAGTGAGAAAACGTTTTCTCACTGAATTGAATCTGGCCCATTATCAGTTAACTTATGTTTTGAAATGTCTAGTGCATTCTGAAAAATAAAAGCAAACATCTGATGGATTCTTGGAGGCTAGAGCAAACTTGTTAACAGTTCCCTTGATACACAGTCACTTGTACAGGAATGCACCTTCATGCTTGAGAAATTCTGCTGATGTATTTCCCATAATGCTCAGGTACCTTACTTAAATGCAGTTATTTCCAAAGAGAAAGTTTGATTGGGTCACAAACTGCAGTCCACTTCATGCTTGAACCTTAAACTCTATGTACTCTTGTTATGGATAGAAAAATGATGTCTGAATATATGTATTGCTTTGTAGCTGCAAATGCAGTGGCATACAGGTTCAAATAATTTGCTCCCTGAGACACAAGTTGCTTAGCATGGTTTAAGTGGAAGGAAGAAAGGGCATTTCAGTGCTATTTCTGAAATAAGATATAAGAATTTACTATACTCAATATGGATGACCACACTTCTATTAGAGAAGGCTCTAACATTAGCTGTTTTTTCCCATGAGGATTTAGTCTACTAATAAATCCATTAGCTTTTAATTCATGCCAAGGGGCCTCCATATAACATGCATGATAGTTTATTATAGAATTTTGCAATGTATATGTTTTTATATAAAATGCTAGTTGTCATGGTGAGTGTAACCACTGGGAAAAGCATGCCAGTGACTATATTAGCCAAGAAAACATATATTATCCCACTTGTATACATATCATATGGTTTTAGCAAAGCAAATCCTACTGACAAAAGGCAGATTTTCTATCAGAGAAGATCAAGTGGACTAATGTGGAAATGCTGTTAGCAGAGGCAACAAAGGAATATGGCAAACTCTCACACTTGTACAACTGGAATTGTTTGAGCAGCTTATTTTAAGTCCATCTGTACATTAATAGTACTTGGCAAAGATGTTCTTGTTTTTCTGGGATTACAGCATATGAGATCATTCCTATAACAACAGCCTGCTTTAGGGCTGGTGGTTAAAGTAAGCACTAAAGACCTTGTTCGTTACTTGACATACAGTACATACCTTACAGACATGAACTATTTGCTTCATCTTACCCAACACAGATGAATGCACAAACGAGACATCATTCTACTGTGCCTCTCTATTATTCCACAAATAAGTATTGGGAGGTATTCTACTGTTCCTATGTCTGCTGTTGCTAGTCCCATATGTTTTTAACATACCCCAATAGCATTATGCTATTCTTCACCAATTTTGTTTTCTGGATATTGCAGATTGGTTGTGACTGACAAGATGTCATTGAGTAGATAGCTATAGACTAGTTAAAATTCACAAACATATTAATATACAGATGAAACAAAGGTGAGCACCATCAACTTTTACATATTTTTTAAGCGTCAGATGATTAGTTCTGGAAGTGCTGAATGGAAAGTGAAAGTAATTATCTGCCCCGCCTCTATGCCTAAGGCACTGAAAACTAATTGGTAATTGTCTAGAAGTGAGCATTTCTGATTGGTGCTGCTTGCCGCTACCAGTGTCTGCCATGGGCAATACGTTTCCCCTTATTTTCAATAGGAAGCAATGAAAGGTGCTCATTGGCATATTTCAGCATCCTTTAATACTTGGCATTGTAACTGAACACAGCTAGAAGGCTGAGCATATTACATTTCTTTTCTAGTATTTGCAAACTGTACACAAATATTTATTGTTCATAGGCTTTGCATATATAATTGTATCATTGTCATCAAACAAAAAAAGTCACAAGACAGCCTTGTCTGTTTTACAGATGAAACCAAGGTTGACCCCAGCAGCTGATTTCATGGATAAATAATTCTCCTACACAAACTACTGAATAGACCTAGTGAAAGAAGGGAATAAAAGATCAAGCAAAATGGGTTTTACAGCAAATGCAAAACAAAGATATTTTCAGACTGAAAGGTTTCAAGTTTCACAAACCAAGTTTTAATTTATTTAATGCAGTGGCAAATTAAAACATACTTTTTTTAAATGCGGAAAACGTACTATTTGTAATTCAATTAATTTAATTGGTAGATGTTAATGTACAGGAGCAGAGAATGACACAATTCCCATTATTCGTAGATAAATAAAACTCAAACTTTTGAAAATATCATTAAATGGAAGCACAAAGCTCAAATTGTACAGAGCCACCCTCTATCCACAAATCTGATGATCTCTCATAAATTCCTATTATACAAGAATTATCAGTACAGGTATGGGATCTTTTATCCAGAGACTTTGTTATCCAGAGCCATCTCCAATATACTGCATTTTAATAAAATAATAATTTTTTTTAATTATTCCTTTTTTCTATGAAATAATAAAAAAGTAGCTTGTACTTAATCCCAACTAAGATATAATTAATAATATTAATTGAAAATATCATTAAATGGAAGCACAATGCTCAAATTGTACAGAGCCACCCTCTATCCACAAACCTGATGATCTCTCATAAGTTCCTATTATACAAGAATTATCAGTACAGGTATGGGATCTTTTATCCAGAGACTTTGTTATCCAGAAAGCTCAGAATTATGGGAAGCCCTCTCCAATATACTGCAGTTTAATAAAAATAATTCTATTTTTTTTTTAATATAAATGATTCCTTTTTTCTATGAAATAATAAAACAGTAGCTTGTACTTGATCCCAACTAAGATATAATTAATAATTCTTGCACACAAACCAATCCTGTTAGGTTAAATTCATTTTTATATGATTTTTTTTTAGTAGAAATAATGTAATGTGATCCAAAGTATGCAAAGATCAATCAGCTGGAAACCCCCAGGTCCAGAGCATTCTGGATCACATTCGAAATGATGGATCTGCAAATCAGCAGAACTACAGAAGGTGCGTCGGGTGCACCCAGACCTGCGGAAAGCTTCTGCTGACCTGAATCTAGCACAAAAATTGCATCCAAGGCCTGGGTACTCGACTTGCACCCAGGAACTACTTGTTCTGTTATTGGGTCTGAAAATAAGATTATTTCAATTGGCTGCCAGTCGAATACAGGGAGTGCAAGTCAACAATGTACTGGAGAGCTGCAGGCTGGATATACCCTCTATTCGTATTGAAATACCTTAAAAAGGGCCCCATGAAAAAAACTTCATAAACATCATCATCTCTAAGGTTATCCAATTTCAAAAGCTGTAATGACAACTTGCTCATTTCTAATTGAATATTCTCTGAATGCATTTATTTCTAAAGGTATTCTACTGAATCACATTCTTTCCCCATTTCCTAAATGTATTTCCTCTAAACGGGTTGAGGTTCAGTCATATTGGTATAATGCTGCGTGCTTTCTAATATTGATCATTGAATGTTCTGTTGCTTTGGTGCTGTGGTACTTAGCCTGTCTCAGGAAGTTGTTCTATTGCAGTGTGCTAATATTCCTCTGATGTAAGAACTGGAGAAAGGAGTCTCAGTATACCAAATCATAACTTCATTTATTTTCTTTTAAGGAATTCCATTTCCTCTCCTCCTTTTCAAATATTATACATACAGTACCACAAACCAGATAATCTCAAAACGCACACAGAAAGGTATTTACTCTTTAAATCTTTTCAACAGAAATAGTCAATATTACTAGGTCTTACGGTAGCCCTGAAGAGATTAAAATACATAGAAACTATACATAACCAGTAAGATAAACCCCCTTTGATACAGGCATGGGGCCTGTTATCCAGAATGCTTACTGAAAACACATCTACTAGGAAATCAGGTAAAGTATAAGATGCTGTTTTATTTGAACAGAAAAAAGGAAATAATTTTAAAACATTTTGATTATTTGGATAAAATGGAGTCTATGGGAGACAGCCATTCCGTAATTCAGAGCTTTCTGGACAACGGGTTTCTGTACTTATCAATCAAAATACAAATCTATCAAGTTCGACCCCAGTGAACATATTATATATAGGCATACTTATACCGACCTATCTATATTAATGTTTTCTGGTGTGCTGATCCTTTGTAAAGATAAAAGATCCCCCTATCTGTCTCTAGTGTCCTCTAATGTACTTATAAAGAATAATCACGTCCCCTCACAAGCATCTTTTTACCAGAGAAAACAACCCCAACCTTGACAGTCTACCCTCATAATTAAAAAATAATTAAAATCGTCCATCCCTCTAACCAATTAAGTTGCACATCTCTGTACTTTCTCCACTCGCAACAGCTCATGTATATCCATCTTAAAGTGAACCCGTCACAGAAACACAAAAATCTGTATAATAAAAGTCCTTTTCAAATTAAACATGAAATCCAATTTAAAATTTTTATTAAAGCATTCATAGCTGTTTTAAGCTCATTTAAAAATCTCAGCTGTCAATCAAATATTGTCTGCCACTCCTCTATGCCTTAAGCATAGAGGCGGGGCAGATAATTACTTTCACTTTCCATTCAGCACTTCCTAGATGTCACTGCTCTCCACACATTCCCCCAGTTCTCTTAACCATTTAATTGTGTAGCCAGGACATGGGGATAGACATTGTGTCCCCCATTCTGGTGCACAAAAATGATTCTGAGATGATGCAAGACTTGCCTTAATAACAGTGTCCACAAAATGGCTCCTGCCTGCTTGCTATAATTATGAATTCCCAGACTGAAGAAAACAAGATTAAAATAATTTATATATTGTAATTAATGTTCATTTTGCTTGACTAATGTGATAAAATATGATTTTGAATATTTTTTTTGGGTGACGGGTCTACTTTAAGGACTTAATACACTAGATTCATGAACATCCTGTGAATTATATCTTTATTAATTGTGCTTAGTGATTTCTAACTCACTAAACACATAACTCACTAAAATGTGTGGGCATGGAACTGCTTATACTATTCATATAATTGACACTATTTACTTAAGAGGGCTCATTATTTCCTATACAGTATAATCAGTGCTTAGAGATGTCATCAGTTATTATCAGCACTTACAGTTGCCAAGCAGCACTCCCTGATATGAAAGATGGATAATAGAAATCATCTCAGAGTTTCATGACCACCCCCCAACATGAAACATAGCAATCTTTTGTGGAAAATATCTTGTGTGAGGGTGGAGGAGAGCCCTGCTGATTGCCAGACTGGGGGAATACCCTCTTTGTTTTAGAGCATCAACTACCTAACTAATAAAGAGATTTGTTTAAAAGGGAATAACGGGTTTTGTATAAGAAAACCATTTAGGGCACAAGTTTAATTTTGGGGGTTTTAGTTCTAAACAGCTAAAAGGGCCACATATAGCAAATTCAACTTGATATAAATATAAAATGCATTTAGCCACAGGCCTCAGAAGGATGAGAAGGTAAAACTTGTTTATAAGGGAAAGCCATTTCATCCAAAGCTACATAGTCTAATAGCCTTCAGATTAGGCTAAAGAAATTACCCAAAGTTATAGATCAATTTAGAAAGGATGCGCGCTTGGTGTGAGCAAACTACCCAAATCTCTGAAGCAGTCAGCCCTTCTGTTCCCTTTTGATAACTTGGTGTCAGTGAGAATGATGGAGTCTATAGCTCAGTACCAGCAAAAGGGCTGAAAGGATGGATATTCTTTGAACAAAATACTACATATAACAGATATTGGTATAATTTGTCCTTTTGGCAATTTTATTTTCTGAGGAAAACACCAGAGCAGGACATTTGCCCCACAGCCAGGACATTTGCCCCACAGCAGTTCTGGCCCTGGTGCAATCTAAGATTGTGATGACAACTAAATTGTGCCCACAGCATGGATATCTTTTTGTACCCCTGTAAAAGAAGAAAGTTGCTGGTAATCCTCAATTCTTAGCAGGTGAAAACTTTAAGACTTCCTTCTTGTATGACACCTCCACCTCAGTATGCATATAATTCCAATATAGAGAGTACAAGAATTGGCTTCAAACTGCAGAAGTTAACTGCTCAAAGTGTTTATTTTCCACAAAACATGTTTCGAGCCATTGTGGGCTCTTTGTCAAGTGACAAAGAGCCCACAATGGCTCTAAACATGTTGAGTGGAAAATAAACACTTTGAGCAGTTAACTTCTGCAGTTTGAAGCCCTTTTTGTACCCCTATTGTAATATAGCCACAGGCCTCCAAGGTGGGTTTAAGGTTTTTTTTTTTGTTAATGCCAGGTATGTCACTGGTTTTGTTATAACAGCTGTCATAGTGCAGCTGCTGTCTATTAGGTTCTTCTGTTACATCTCCTGTCATCAAATCCTGATGCAGCATTGTTGTAAAGGGACACGCTTGCCTTGCACATGCACTTTCAGCCTTGCACTGGGAAAACATGGTATATTTGTTTGGGTTGCCAGCTGTACAGTGCATCCAAGCCTCTGTTTGTCATAGTTCTTAGCTGGGTCAATCGAGTAGAATGTGCTACATTATCTTGGGCAAAATTATCTTTTATCATACTAAAGGGATACTGTCATGGGAATTTTTATTTTCAAAACACATCAGTTAATAGTGCTACTCCAGCAGAATTCTGCACTGAAATCCCTTTCTCAAAAGAGCAAATAGATTTTTTCATATTTAATTTTGCTATCTGATGCGGCTAGACATTTTGTCAGTTTACCAGCTGGCCAAAGTCATGTTACTTGTGCTTTGATAAACTTTAGTCACTCTTTACTACTGAACTGCAAGTTGGAGTGATATCACCCCTCCCTTTCCCCCAGCAGCCTAACAACAGAACAATGGGATGGTAAAGAGATAGCAGCTCCCTAACACAAGAAAACAGCTGCCTGGTAGATCTAAGAACAGCACTCAATAGTAAAAGCCAGGTTCCAATGCATCATATTCAGTTACATTGAGTAGGAGAAACAACAGCCTGCCAGTAAGCAGTTCCATCCTAAAGTCCTGGCCAAAAATCGTCCAGATGTTGATCGGGCAGGGCTAATAATCCCTTTGGATAGCAAACCGCATCATGAACAGATGCGGTCCGCAATCCAACGGGATCGCCTGTACTGCTGCATTATTATCCAATCATTGGGCCCTAGGGCCCACGATCAGATCAATCTGATATTGAGGAGAGATACGCTCATTTGGCAACATCGCCAAGCAAGCAGATCTCTCGGTGTAGGGCCACCTTAAAAGTTGTAAATAATATGTTATGGCATGATATAATTTTGTTAGTGTGTAAATTTATAAATTGGTCCCGAATCTCTTGATTATTGCCACAATGTTGTCAAGAATGGCTGCCAGCCCATTACTAAGTATTGCAGTACTAGTTATATAACTTGCATTCACAAATCTACTTTAAAATCCAAGTACCTTAAATTTAATAGCAGCACATAAATAAATGTGAAAGGTAAAAAAATACCAGTGACCTCATATTTTGTTTTCTATTAATAATTCTGTTTTATTGCTGTTAAAGAAATTTTCCAATAATGTTAAGACTTTTTTTAAAATTATTATTATATTTACTGACAGTTGGAGGAGCTTCCTATGTATTTCTATGCTTTAGAACAGCTAAAAATGGTTCTTGCAAATTGTGTATCCATGTGGTCAACAGGTGGCACTATAACAGTAGGATTTCCTATAATGTATCACTCAGCATGTATTAAGTGCTGGAAATCTTAGTAACTCAGCTTAAATATTGGGCAATTTGCTTCACAAGGCATTTCAGACCTTATGTATTATATCAGCCAAAAATTCCCAGACTCCCTTGAAACTGTATAGTGGACCTGAAAAAAACCAAGCTGAAATAGTGGAAACTGGTACTCTGTCCAGTTCTTCTCTTCTCTGAGATGATACATGTTATCAAAACATGAGCCCAGTATAAGGCCTTCTATAGTTCCCTTTCTGAGAGTTAAAACCTTTCATTTCCATTTTTAAAGGAGAAGTAGAAAAATGAGTCAAACATGGTGAATCCACACTACACCATATTTACAATGCTGCAATATGATTCATGGTTTGCCTGCAAACATCTTTAAAAAATATTTGACATTCTCAGGTTCAGTGAAGGAAACTATTTTCATGCATGTACGTTACCATGCAGTGCTGGGAGGAGATGATGCTTCACTGAGTAAAGATGGTGACTACAATATAGCCAGGATCAGAATGCATATAAACTACAGTACGCATGGAAATTAATTAAAATAAATATAGTAGTTTAGACAGGACAAAATTGGTTACCATATAGTCATCTTTTTGTATGACTACCTTTCCTTGTCGTTTAATGCAGTGCTATGTGTATAACATGAGGAATGTGAATACTTCCTGTTTTAGAAGGTTTACACTGTCTTTCTTGTTCTATTCTTTTAGCCTTTTTCTCCCTAACCAACCCTGTTAGGGAGAAAAAGGCTAAAATAATAGAACAAGAAAGAAAGAAACCAACCCCGTTTCTCTATTTAACCTTCTCAGATTCTAGTAGGTAACGCCTAGGAAGTGTCTCTAAACTCGTTATTCTCTACTCAGGATCCCTATACCGTAAGGTAATATTGAGTTACTGGCTGCACTTGTAAGGACTGACTGACCCTAATTTAGCATTCGTCCTTCCTCTTTATTAGGGTTCTCACATTGTTACTGCATAGTAATGTACTGTAGCAATGTACTGTTTTAAGCGGCTCCATGTCTTGCAGCTTTGTCGCCAGGGCAGTCTAGCATTAACTTTGGATTTCTGACTCCTCAACCACACTTTGATGGACCTTTGGCTGCCCACTCTACATAGCTGATAATGACTTCAGGGACTGATGCCACAGTGCCACCAGAGTAATGCTGTCCCCACTAACCCCCTTGTGCTCACCTCTTTTGCGTTGGGGCAGACCAAGGATGGGGTTGCTAGCAAGAAGGAAAAAATTAATTTGGCTTTAACTGTACTAGAGGTGGCTTTTTCTGTCCTCAGTGAAGTGCTACCTGAGACAAGGTTCTCACTTTGCACCTGTATTGCCTCATATTGCTGCAGCTCCATCAACAGGACAAGTTAGGCCTCATTCTAATGCTCTACTAACCTCTTACTCTTTACCAGCAGAGTAATTAGAGGTTAGTGGGTCGCAAAACAAAATAATTTAAGAACCCCCTTAAACTTTTTAAAAACATATTGAAACTGCTTATCAGTCACTATACCTCCTGGGCCTCAAATACATGCAAAGTCTTCTTCTTTAGCTAACCCCTTGATCTTTACTGTATCCTTCCAAAACAGTTGTTTCCTAACCCTTTACATTAGTGGAGTAATCACCAGACTAAAAAATTGGGCTACTCTAAGAACATAGCATTAAAGGATTGCACTACTAATAACATCCATCCATGAGCAACACCCATGAGCAACATTCAGAAGAAAAAAGAAGTTGGGGAGCAACACTAGCATGAAAAATGTTCTTGGGGTGCCAAATAAGTGATGTGATTGGCTATTGGTAGCCCCTATCTGGAATTTTTGTCAGTAAACCTGGTTCTTATACAACCAAAAACTTGCCTCCAAGCCTGGAATTCAAAAATAAGCACCTGCTTTGAGGCCACTGGGAGCAACATCCAAGGGTTTGAAGAGCAACATGTTGCTCACGAGCTACTGGTTGGGGATCACTGCTCTAGTGGGTACTAAACCAAAGGTCACATAATAAATTATATTTTACCATATCCCTATTAGAACATCTTAGTATAAATTATCTGTGCCATATTCCAGAAGGCTGAAAAAGCTACACAAATCAAATAAAAATACATTTATACAAAAGGGCCAGAAATTCCTACCATGACAAGATTAATTCTTCTTGGCAAATTTTTATACATGAACCATACATGGCTTGATATTACTTGAGCTGTGGCATTCTTCATTCCTAAAGTAGTTAGCCTAGTTGCCTCAAGGCATAAATCTCCACAGCTGAGATATTCTTTATTTTAGTCACTACAGCTAATGAACTAGTGGACATCTGTAAATCTCTGTGGGTAAACAATCATCGGAAGGGAAAAAACCCACAGAACTTTATTGTTACAGTTTGATACCTAGGCTTCGCCAATTTTTTATAGAAAATCATCTGATACACACATATATATATATATATATATATCTTCATTAGAAATATTTTTTCCAGAATAGATGCAAGTAAAGGAAAACAAATACAACTATGGGATCTATTATCCTGAATGCTCATGGCCTGGGGATTTCTAGATAAGGGGTGTTTCTAGAATATGCCACATCATACCATAGGTCTACAAAAAATTATTTAAACATATATTAAACCCACTTTGCCTTCAATAAGGATTAATGATATCTTAGAAAGAAACAAAGGTGACACTCTCCAAGTGCCACATCTTTTCTGTTTTAACAACAGAAATACACTTTCAAGACTTTAACACTTGCACATTTACAGTATATCCTAGTACACTGTTTTATTATTACAGAGAAAAAGTAAATAATATTCTAAAACGTAATTATTTGATTAAAATGGAGTCTATGGGATATGGCCTCCCTGTAATTCAGAGCTTTCTGGATAACGGATCCCTAAACCTGTATCCACACCTCCAGGAATCATGCTGCTGCTCAGTCTGCCCTGCAGTCTGAACTGAGAGTAGACATCATTGTTTAAAATTGGTGCCTGGAAGTTTGAATCATCCTCATCATCATCCATTATTGGATGCCCATATGAAAACATAATACAGCATACAGTTGATTAAGTAGAATCTATATAGATTCCAGTTCAAAGATACTGTAAATGTGGAAAGGACTTAAAGAACTTCTTGGAACACACATTTCCTGCTTAATTCTTTGCATCATTAGTTTCTGACAAAGCTACAAGACATGCTGGACTTTAGCCATACGGAATCCATGAAAGACTTGAGTTTCTGTAAATGGGTCACCTATTCCATCAGAACAGTGTACATTACACACATCCCATAATGACATTGCTTAGTGATAGTGGAATACTACAACTCATCATGGTTTATCGTCTATTCTTCCTTCCTCATGAATATAACTTGTTTTTTTTGTAAAGTCTTATATACGTACTTTCAGTAAAGATATGAAATTATTATTCCATATATACGCTGTATATATATATATATATCAATGTCAGTGATTAATTGAGAACCTATTACAGTTGTGCAGGTTAAGTGATAGGTAGTGTCTAGTAGTCTCTAGCAAGTGCATTTGTTTTCCAAATATATGTATATAATAGTGTTGTAAGAGTTACTTACGTTTTTATTATTTGGGGCATTATATTAATTCATCTTTATTCAGCAAGCTGCTAGTCTTTGCTATATACAGATTTAGAAAACTGCATTGCGACCAATGAAACATGTTAATGGAATGTGCAGCCGACATTAACAATGTATTAGGCTTACAAAGTGCTAATGTGGACAGTTGTAGAACACTAAAATACTTCTGCTGCACTTTCCTGTTTGCGGAAATTCTTAAAGTGGTTACGCTCTTAGGAAAGAACACAAGTGACCAGTTATATAAGAAAATCTTTGTATTACTTATCAATAGGTTGATATTAAATTGGCAAATCATTCTTCTCAGTAACAACTTGATCTGTAATTAATATGAAAAGCCTGAGATCTTTCTCTCACTAGATCAAAATATTTTCCATTATGATAGTTTTATAGAATGTGCAAAAGTGAGCGGACTCGAATGAGGAGGTTTTTAACATTAAAAGGAATCATTTGATTTGCAAATCATATTCATATATTACATACAATATATTGCATTAAAAGAGGTTCATGTAATGATAACATATTAGGGGATTCTCTCCTGTGATGGGAGAATATGTTCTCTTTTGCTTCACTGAAAAATTTTCGAAACAGTGCAAACTTATTGAAGTCAATTGTCGTTGTGTGACTTTATTTTTTGCATTTTTCACTGCATAATATACTGCAGTTTATGGGGCAAATTCACTAAGATCCGAAAATTTGCTAGTGTTGGCTTCACTAGCGTTCGCCACACTTCGCCAGGCAAATTTTCGCCAGTGCTATGCAAATTCACTAAAGTGCGAAGTTACGATCAGGTCAGCGAACGTTACCCTAGTTGCGCTAGTGTTACTTCGCCAGGCAAAGCTCAGTTACGATAGCGATGCCTAATTTGCATACGGCGGGAACTGCCCTACATGTGCCCCCTGTATAGTTGTTGTGTTGCCATATTTTAGGAAATGTAGGGGGGAAGAAGGTTAACCCCCCCCAAAAAATATCTATCTTTTTCAGACTATCACCCTCCAATGGTAAAACACGCCAGTGTTTTTTCAAATTCCTATGTATTGTATTGAACTTCGCCTGGTCTGACCAGGTGAAGTAAAGTCTAACGTAATTGGTAACGTTCAGGAAAATGTTGATCTTAGTGAATTTGCGTAATTAAGATCCTTCGTCAGTGCACAACTTCGCCTGGCGTAAGGGTGCGAAGTTGCGCAAATCTGTCTACTTTGCTAGCGAAAATTCGCCAGAGTCAGTGTTAATGAATTTGCTAAGTTAAGAAATGACGTCACGCTGGCGAATTAGCACAAGCGTTAGACGCTTCGTGCTTTTAGTGAATTTGGGCCTATGTGTGTTTTTTTCTCAGCAAAACCCGGCGAAAAATATTTTGGCCTCCACTACTCTCTATATTGCCAATAACAGTAACTGTGGGCCCTTTGTGAGACAGCAAACCTGTTGACATCTGCAAAGCATGTTCCCCATTGTTTTATGTTTATAATACACAGAAATGTGTAGATGAAATGTGTTTTATCCTAGGAGAGCATTTGGCAGTCTGAATATGTGAGGGCTGCTTAAAGAAATTTATGTTAAAAGAAAAACTGGAATTCTACAATCACAGTTGCTGTACTGGACACAGAGGTGGATACAGATATTACCTTTAACTCACTAACCAAGAATATTACTGGCATACATAGATCAACAATTTGAACCACTCCCATAAAAGCTCATATATATAGGCTTAACACTTTACCGGGCAGATTTACTATTGGTCGAATGTCGAATTAAAAAAAATTCGACCATGGGAATAGTGAGGGAATTAAAATCCTTCTAATTCGAAGGATTTTACCGCAATTCGATTGGTCGAACGATCGAACTATAAAAATTTGATCAAACGATTTTAACCATTTGATCAAATTTTTATAATTCGATCAAAATTCAGCAAATCCACTTCGGCAGATTGAAACTGGCAAACTAGGCAGTCGAATAAAAATTTAAAGGGGAAGTAATTCGATAGTCGAGTATTCGAATATTCAAATAGAATTTTATTCGAATTATTCTAATCACTTGATTCGATCGAATTTACTGAATTCACTGGTTGAATTTACCTAATTTGCATATTCGAAATTTGAATCTTTTTGAAAATTTGATCGAATTTCAAATCATTCATGTGAATAGATGTGAATTTAGTAAATTTGCCCCTAAGTGTTATTAAAGCATATTACTTTTATATATAAGCAATATATAGGTCCTTACAGTGCCTTTTATAAAGCCTAGCCGAACATCTAGTTCATTAAAGAAAAGTAGGAGCTAAAAAAAAAGCTAACCTATAAAACACTAGGGGTAACAAAGTGCCAAGGAGTATAAGTTCAAAGTGTATAGAGACATCACATATTTTCTTTTTCTTATTCCAGAGTTCTTTAAATCAAATAAAGCAGTTAAGTTAAGAATCATATGGAACCTTAGTATACATATTAAGCTGAGTCATTCAATCACCTTAAAAGGCAAACGTCTACTCATGTTGCCCCACTGACTAGCCAGATACACCTCGCCAATGAGTCTACACTGTTGTTAATTAATGGGTTAAAACAGCACTTAAATTTAGATACAGCTCATGTTATTTATATAGCATGTGGGTTTTGAGTCAAGTAGTTTGGTCTTTGGGAGGTTTCCATTGTACTACTATGTGCGGGTCAACAAAAAGTAGACCCGCACCTGACCCTAACCTCCCTCAATACTAACACATGCCCAATACGATCTGGCAAGCATCCTCTATTTATAGATCTGGCCTCTCCTGCTCCATCTCTGATGCCACAAATTGGCCTGGGTAAGTTAGTGCGTCTACAGTATAAAAAGAAGCTGCTGGAGGAGAAAACAGCACAGTTAGGTTGTGGGTAGGGAGGGTGGAAGGAAGAGCTCAGCCTAAACCTGCCTGCAACCCACAAATATTGTGGTAAAATCAGCCATAACAAGCCCGACCAGCGGGTTTCGGGTCCGCCCACACATCACTACAGTGTACACCCCCTCCCACTCCCCTTTGTTGTGACTAAGCAAGAGTCTGTAATACAAGGGCATTATCTGTGTTAATTTAACTGCTAAACTCTACAGATTTTCTTGCAGGTAATCTTACCAATAAAACATCAATGGTGAAATCCAAGAGTCTATTCTGTCCATCTTGCTGCAAGCAAGTTAATGTTGTGTTTGTGGCATGGTACCCATTTAGGGGAAAGTGGTTAGTATGCTAATCCCTAATAAATGTAGCCCACAGTTATACACTATGTATATTTTATGTATATCTATGTTTTGTCTACTGCTTCAACTAACCTACTACAAAGTAGGTGCAGGTTACAACATCTGAATACATGAAATGTTCATGCAAAACAATTAAATGCAATTTCATAGGGAAATAAATGTTTTCATTTGCATGAATTTGCATGTAACTCCATATTAATGTGATAGTTGGACTAAATAATTAGATTCAGCCAGATTGGCTATAGGCTATAATAACTTGCGGCTATAATTACTTGCAGCAGATGGCAAGGTGTGTATGCTGGGATGCAGCTGCCTGTGAAATGCATTATACTGTGAGCTAACTGGTGTAACTGCTCACATAACAACCTTTAGAGAAGAAGTGCAGATGCAAATGACATACATAAGTCTCAGACTTCGGGGGCATCAGATTTAAGCTAATAAATGAGAACCTAATGAACATGCCAGCCAAGTGATTCAGCACTTGTCTGGGCAGGTTTAGTGCAGCTTAAAGTGGTGGTAACAGATATTTCACACCACAAGAGTAAAGACTCAAATTTAAGCCACAAAGTCTATTTCATGGCAAGTGGAGGTTTTACCCATTATTAACATGTCATTCATCACTTTCCCTTTTCAGGGAACAGCATAAACTTTAGCTAGCATTAACTAGTAACAGGATTGTTACAGTAAAATCTCAGTGGAAATCAGGGTCATAAATAAGTATGGACATCATATATTGGGCAAGTTTCAATTCAGTTAGAAAAATGTTTATCGCATGAAAAGTCATGGACAAGGTTCAATTTGAGATGCAATTCAGAAAAACATCTCACTTTTTATCACATGAAAACCCCATTGAAGTCTATGGAAAAAAAGTACTGAATTATTCATGTGATAAACTGTGAAATAACTTTTTTTTCTCACTAAATTGAATCGGGCCCTTTGCCTTATAAAAGTGGAAGCATAGCTGTCAGCTAAAGTGACAAAATACAAAGACTTTGAATAAAAAGGATACACTTCTTTGCTCTTTGCCCAGGGCCCACCAAGACCTTAAAACGGCCCTGCCTACATGGCTCCTCTAGGTGCAGTAAACACTCGGTCCCATTGCTGGGGGGGTGAGTTGGATGTTTAAGTCTTATTCCCATCTCATTTGGTAGAGGAATTTAAGCTCTGGATCCTCCTTCTGCAGAATCAGTTTACAACAATCTGATAGCACCCCATTCCCATATTTGCTTTCAGGACATAGGAGTTCCATATGTATAGTCCTTCTGATGGTTTTATAATTCTGGAGATGAGTTTGTAACAAATGGATGATCTGTAGCAGTGGGTATCTTGCATTGTCTGATAATTGGTATTTCCTTTGGATATCATCAAAGTGCCTCCAAGTATTAGCAAAATATTGTAGTTACACCTTTAATAATTGATTCATCTAAATTGATATTTGGAATCAGCAGTTTGGAGTGAGAGTGGACGGGAACTCCCCAAAGTTATAATGTTTGTGGCATTTATCCCAGCATTTAAGAAGAATGTCCATGGTTTGCAGTTTTTTTTGGTAGAGGTGATCTGGCCTTGAGGGGTACCCACAATATATCTGATATCATATGATGTGATAGATAATGCATTTCTATATCTACCCACGTTTTACGTCCAGGGGCACTGTGTACTCATTTTCGAGAAGAGCCGCCTTGTGATACAGGGAGATATATGCTTTTTGTTCAGTTATGTTTTGGGTGATCCTTTCTAGTACTGCTTTTCCTACTGCTAGTGTCTTTGCTTATGGATGCGATAGTGCACTGTTTGTTATATATGACTTTTGGTTGGTTGCTAGGTCTAACACTGGTCGCATGTTCTTTGGCTGGAGCCAGGACAAAAGAGGGGGAAGGGCTGGGAAGTGACAGAGGGAGGGAGGTGGGGGGGAGTGACAGAGGGAGGGAAGGGAGATTGGTAGAGTCAGGGAAGGGATAGAGGGACGGGAGAGGAGGGAGGCAAGAGCAGCACGGGAGTGAACCTGGACTAGGGGTAGGCAGAAGTCCTTTGAGGCAGGTGCCTCTTCTGCCTACCCCTAGTTCTGGCCCTGCTGTACTTGCTCTATGCATTGCTCCTTGTGTCTTCCATATCCATTGCATGCTCTTCTTGTGGGAAGTTAACCTGGTGGAGGTTTGTTAGCATTTTGAATCATGTGCTGGAGGCTGCTGTGCTATCCACAGGCAGGGTCGGACTGGCCCACCGGGGTACCGGGAAAAATCCGGGTGGGCCCCAGTCCTTAGTCCACTAGACTGCTCACTACCATACATCTATATTGCTGGTGCTCGGATCGGGCACTTGTATCCCGCAGTTTTGGGCTGCCTCCTGAAACCTAGTGGGCCCCGCTGCCTCGACTCCACCTGGTCCCTGTTGCGGCTGTCCCTGCTGGCTGTTCTTTGGTTGTGCGCCTCTTTTTCACTGTGCACCCTGATGATGTCACTCATTTGCACCTTCACGTGATGCAGGAATCAGAGAAAGAGCATTCAGGGAGGGAGTACTGCTGGTGTGGTTCCTGGGTGCTGATCGATCTGCAGTCTGCACCCTGCTCGAACTGTTCCCTCTCAGCTGCAGCCTGCTACCTTCTTGGCTTCTCCTCTAGTTAGTTACCTGAGTCACGAATAAAATACTTAGCTGGTGAGCAAACGATCTGGGGGGGTATGGGGGGGTGGTGGTGCAGCAGAGTCAGACAGTCAGTGATGAAATTTGCCTGTCTGGGGTGTAGATGAGGAAGCAAGCACATGCAAATGCACACTGAATTTTTACTTTTTGATTGATTAATTAAGTGTAAAATGAAGTTTTAGTAAATTAATTACAAGTTCATTAAATGTAATGCAATTCATAATGCTGATGGAGTACTGATGTGAATAAACTGTGTATCTCTCTCTCTCTTATATATATATATTAACGGAAGGACCAGCACTCCATGTCTTGTGAATAATCAATGTGTTTATTGATGCTCATCCAATATAAATAATTAATATATACAGTGAATAAAGTACCCCCTCTTGTAAAATATAAGGATATTATAAGATATCTAGGAGTTTCATGACCATATAAAAACACGAGGCCGAAGGCCGAGTGTTTTTATATAGGTCATGGAACTCCGAGGTAACTTCTAATATCCTCATATTTTGCAACTGGGGGTACTTTATTTATTTTAATACACAAGTTTCAGGGAGTCATGTGACAGAAATGACATCAGAACTCGTTTATAACTGATGACATCAGAACTCACCGTTTATAAGGATATCATTTACAAGATATTCACGGCTTTTGTGTATTATATATATATATAAAACATTCCTATCAGTTCTTGCCCTAGTGATCTTACAATATAAGGTTGCAATCGCATTTCCATCAGTCCTTGCCCAGTGAGCTTACAATCTAAGTCCTGTGAAAAAAATGTTCTCTAAGCTGAAAATACTAACACTTTGGTATGCATTTCCATTATTTTCCCTTGTCGGCTTTGTAAGTTAATTGGTGGGCCCTTCAGATCAGGTTCTCTGGTGGGCCCCAGGTGCCCCAGTCTGACACTGTCCACAGAGAAGTGTGAGGGGTATGGATTTAAGTGTATGTCTTAATATAACATAATACTTTTGTTTCATGAATGAGTGATATGATGCCACCATTAATGTGAATATTTTTTTTAAAGTTCTTGTGGTAATATGGGTGTGGTTTAAAAGGGGTGTGGTCAGTGCTGGGCCAAGGGGTAGGCAGGTGCCTAGGGTGCAACGCTGGGGGGGCTCATGGCTGGTCCGCTCTCCCAGTATTCTTCTTGCGCTTCCATTTGCCCCTACTTGTCGGCGTCATGTTGCGCATGTGTGCCAGTGTCACGTTGCGCATGCGCACTCTCAGCCGTGGTGGGCCATGTTGCCTAGGGTGCCTGGCTGGTGTGGCCCAGCGCTGGGCGTGGTAAACACTTCCATTATTGGCACTCCACCATGTAGGGCAGAAAAATTCCAGCCCTAGGTACCACAGTTGGACAGTACTATTTTAAAAGAAAGCTAAGAAAATGAAAAAAGACTCTTTGTTATGTGGCACTCTTCAAAAGGATTAGAATAAAGGGTCTGCCAGGACATGAGATGTTACAGCAAAATAACTTTGTACTTATATGTATATTCCTCTCATAACAGATCACTCTGGTGCTGGGGACCCTGGCTGGACATATACACAAACCAAAAATGCCGTATGTAAAATACGCACAAAATCCACTTTCATGGAGAAATGAGCAACCAGCAGTGATTGTTCCATTCCTTCTACTAGAGGCAGTTGTGAGAGACAGCACAAGTCACAACACGAGCAGCGCTTTATGCAATTTGTCTCCGTTACACAGCCGAGCCCGGAGCATCTGTCTGGCACTGCCAGTCTTTATACTGGCGGCTGCTGTGAAGCAAGGCCCCGTTACTTCTGTTAGTAGAGTTATTCAGACGAGGACCTCTACCTGAGTCTCCCTGAGCCGAAGAGCAGCCGACAGGGGGACGGAAAGCAACACCTCAAGCGGAGGACGCACAAGCTGTAAGCGAGAAAGTCCCACTAACAACTATCCTCATTCCTCTCTCTCAGAGCAAGACCCTTAGCCCCGCCTAACTCGTAATGTGATTGGCCCAGACCATTGTGATATACCGTTACTATTGGTCGTCGTCCTGCTCGTACAGGGCGGGGGTCTGCAAAGTTTCATTGAGGTGGTGGTGAAGTGTGGCAGAAGGCTCCTGAGCGAAGCCGGCGAAGCGGTACTTATTGGAGTCCAAGGGCTTCTGTGCTACCAAAGTGCAGCCCGTTTGCCCAGTCACTGCAGACGCCGCGCGGCATTCACTGGAAACCTCTGGATAGAATTCACGTTTCTGGAGGGCAATGGAGAGAAAAAGTAGCTCTTAGAATGCGATTACTTATTCCAGACAGCAGGGGATCCCCCTGGGAATAAGGTGAGGTGCCTGCAGCCCGTGGGTTGAAGGATTTACTGGATAGAAGGGGAGCAGATATATCGCAGTGTCACCCTGAGACTCCCTTTAGACTGCCCTGCATGCGCTGAAGAGAGAGTGTCGGTGCGTGCTTGTTATGGGAAGCCATGAGTGCGCCACTGTGGGCGCAGCGCCATAGATTGTCGCGCAGACTGAAGGGGAGTCCGCTTTGCTTGTGCTCTGAGGAGATGCCGGGACACTGCTTGTGACAGGACGTGTAGTAGCCGCAAACCATGCCAAACCGTGTCAGCTGCGCACTTGGCCTTACACACAGGTGATGGGAATTTAGCAGCAGGCGCAGATCGCTTTTTGCTTTTGCGACTCGAGCTTTAATCAGACGCGATGGCATCGGAAGTGGTGTGTGGGCTCATCTTCAGATTGCTTCTTCCACTGTGCCTGGTTGTAGGTAAGTTATTTCCTCAACAAGCAGCTTCTCCTCCCAACAAATTCTCCTTCATCCCCATGTACGTTCAACCTAGTTCCTT
>CM044441.1:104638774-104651640 GCA_024363595.1 Xenopus borealis
ATGTAGGTTCAGCCTGCACAAGATGCTGTTAATTCTAGGTTGGACATCTTTGCCTGCTATCCCTTCCTCTCACCAAGTATAAAGTATGCTACTAGTGCCCTGCAGCCCCCATACCATGGCTACTTTACTTTATACTGATTACAGTAAATTTTTGGATATGCCCACCAGAGACTAGAATGCCAATTAGCAGTGAAGGCACATAAACACATACAATTTCTGTTGTTTTCTTGCCCTTTTATTTCATTTTAGTGGTTTTGTTATGGTCACTTCTATCTAGTATTGCTGTTGCTAACTGGTGTCTTTCCAAGGCAACATAAAATTATATTGTTCATCATCTGATAAGTCATATTCTTTGGATGCTATTGCTACTCATGCCCTATTTTTGTTACGTATCATGCTGAGTTCGTTCATGTTGAATTTCAAAGAGTGTATTCTTTTCCAGCCTGCCATTGCCTATTATTATTAACATGCATTTCTATAGCACCAACTTGTTGCGTAGCGCTGACTACAGTTAAGCTCTACAGTTTGCAGGGTTAGGTGTTGGGAGTTGTGGCAGAGGAGCAGCAATAGCAGTCTTTATTCCTAAACTTTAGTCTTAGGTGGTGATGAGGATCATGACATCTGGATCTATGCAGGTGACCCATACCTGAGTTAGAGCATTGCAGGTTGGGCAGGGCTGATCCCGATACATCCCACTAAACCCTAGGTTCCATAAATTAAGCCCTTGATGAATAGATCATGGCTACTTGGTACACCTCATATATTTTAACTTGAAAATTATGTTAATATGTCTTTGGGGCAGTTTGTTGTTTTTGCATTTGTGCTTCATCCTTTTTTCCAGTGAAAGATAGGCCCAAATTGGTAGATAGCGTTCATTAAAGTCTTAAATATTTTATTATATAATCCCTAGCGCTATAGTCTATGCTGAATGTTTCCACACTTTCCGTGGTACAGTAATTCCTATGGAATCTTTTATCTTGCCAATTGGCTTGAACAACTGAGATAAAAGAAGGAAATAAATGCATGCATGGAAGTGGCGCGTAGCTGATTAGCGCAGTTCTCAAGAACATTAATATTTCAAAGCATACTCTGAAAGGTTCTAAGATATGCACCCAGCCTCTGTTCGGTAACAAGAATATTAAAGGTATCAGGAACATTCACTGGCTTGTTTTCTAATTGGTTTTCCTGTAATACTGTGCTGCAGGTATCCAAATAATTCTATGCTCTACCATACTCTAACAAAATATAGTATTTATTTTGATAAAACAAGGGTCATTGGTAGCAGTAAACATTTAGAACTAGCTCCATTGTTGCAGCAGAGAGGTTTCAATAATTCCCACATTTTAATATTTCCACTCTAAGTTTAGGAATAAAGAAAATCAAGAAGCAAAAAAATTGCAGCGTAACATCTGGAAGTTAATTGGTATTTTCAGTTTGCACAGCACAAATGGAAATGTAGGTAGTAGGAGCAGCAAAGGGGTTAAGGACAGCAGCACTGGTCCAACACACCATATGATTTTTTTCTACATGTTGTTAAGCACAATTAACAACATCTGTGCAGGGGCTGAATAGTCCGTGTTTCTCTATTCTGTATTGTAAGGTTTCAGGTTTACAGGTTGGCTGGAGTTTGTCGGCCAGACTTCCTGTGATTTGACCTAATCACTGCCCTTATCCCCCTTTTTCTGAAATTATAAGTTTCCAAGAACTTGTCTGACACAGTTTTGCTTCACTTGAAAGCTCTAACCACCCTGTGAGCCAAAAAATAACTACATATGGACACTGCTGAGTTACCCACGGCCAGAGCAAAACTCAGGCATTCTTATAATTTTCTTCAACAGCAAACGACCTCCTCTTCCGGTATGATTATCATATATTTATTAGCTGGGACCAATTCAAATTTCAGCTAATGCTCTTTAACCTTGCTGGATTTTGAATAGCAAAAGCTGTATTGAGCTGTGCACTATCCTGTAAGGTCATTTCCCGTACAGTAAAATGCATTAATGTATAAAGGTTGGCAGTTGAGATTTCTCTTTACCATAAACATAGTTTAACTATCAATACCAAATTCAAAGGTTTTTTGAAAGGAATTCTGTCATGATTTTTATTATGTATTTCCAAATTACACTGTTTACACTGCAAATATTTCACTCTACAATATAAAATGTAATTCCTGTACCAGCAAATGTATTTTTTTTAAGTTGTAATATTGGTGTGTAGGGTCATTTTGCCTGGTCATGTGCTTTCATAAAGACCCATCACTTTAGGATGGAACTGCTTTCTAGCAGGCTGTTGTTTCTCCTATTCATTGTAACTGAATGTGATGCAGTGGGACCTGGATTTTACTATTGAGTGCTGTTCTTAGAGCTACCATGTAACTGTCAGGACCTGGATTTTACTATTGAGTGCTATTCTCAGATCTACCAGGTAGCTGTTTTCTTCTGTTAGGGAGCTGCTATTTCTTTACCATCCCATTGTTTTGTTGTTAGGCTGATTGGGGAGGGGGTGATATCACCCAAACTTGCAGTACAGCAGTAAAGAGTGACGGGAGTTTATCAGAGCAGAATTCACATGACTGGGGGAAGCTGTGAAACTGACAATAGCCTCTGTTTGCTCATTTGAGAAATGCATTTCTGTGCAGAATTCTGCTGGAGCAGCACTATGAACTGATGTTTTTTTGACAGTATCCCTTTAATTAATTTTGGTGACTATTACATTCACTTAAGGGGGTGTTTATAACTTGAAAGTTTTAGCTGGGCTTGTGGTGGTTAGTGCTATAGTAGTAACTGGAATATATTCATGTGCTTGTAAGCAGCATATGGCTCTAATTCAAATACAGTTCAAAGAAATTGATATGCCTTCATCATCAAATAGACTGTAGTGCTTTATTTATGGAGCTCATATTTCTATGTAAAGTAGTATCCTGAAAGATTAAGAATTTCAAGAATGGGGTCCTACATATTTCAGTGCTTGAGAGATATCAAACTGAAACAACCCATTTTCGTGACCTTATCCAAACATGTTGTGGTGTATGGGAAAAAGGAAGAAGTCGAGGTGTTTTGCCTTTGCTGCCTATTGTTACCTGCTTTTTTAGCGCTACATTGTGTTGTCTGTGGTTTTTCCAATTTTATGAAGTATTCTGGGATTAATTCACAGCACAAGGCAATGTAAAATAAATACCTGATGAATAACATGGAAAAATCAGGTAACCATTATGGAGGACGATTTTTTACACACCACTGACCTTTTATAACTATTGTCAGTATCAGACAAGAACTACATACACGTCTATTGTTGGTTTATATAAGCCCCACTGGTGATCCACAAGATTTCCAAGGTGTGTCAAGGTGAAATCTTTACAAACGTCAATGTGATCCATACGAGAAAATAATCTATGAGAACACTTATAAAATAATGAATGTCTCTGTCATTTCTCGGTATAAACAAGATTAGGTCATTGTCTTGTCTAAGATAAAAGATATGCAAGATGCAATTTTGAATAAAAATGCTAAGACTAAATAATTTTAAACATATTCGTATCAGATCAAAGGTGCAGTTTGAGATGATTAATAAATTAAATGTTGGTATTTCAAAAACATCAGTAAAGTCAGTAAAAATTGTAGCATGAATTTGTGTTTGTTAGAGTTGGAAGACACATGCTTTGCATACTTTAATCCTAGCTAACTGGCATGTGTTGTGTCCAGATGCACCCTGCAACCAAGTACTTGAATGTATTTGTGCAGCAGTAGAAATATACTCCAATGTATCCCTCTGACTTTGGGCTGTTCCGTGCTTTCTACAGCTCATTATGGGCTGTTTACCCCTCCCATCAAAAGCAGACGCCACTTTTTCTATAAGTCAGGGTGCAGCCAGCAGATAAGGCTGCAAATGAGTTTGGATTCAGTTTCAGTAAACAAAAATACATTACTGAAAAACCACACTGGTCTGAAGCACTGATCATAATATCTATTTCCAGAGACTGGCCTTGTGTTTCCATTTGAAGTGAATGAAGGCAAAAGAGGTGTTAAGTGATGGGAATAAAATATGTCTGTCATCAGGAAAGTATTATACATGTCATGGGCTTTTGGGGTGTGGTGATATTTTTGGTTAACCGGTATTTTCGTGTATGTATGTTGCCGTTAACATTCAGATCCACAAATGCTTCTCTGTTTATTGGAGCCCAAGGCTTTTGTTACAAGAAAACCACAATGTATGATCTGTGTAAGCAGGGTGTGCTAGACCACCACATAGAGATACTAGAGATCCAAAGCAACACTTGGCTGTTTCTCGTATCCTTCAATTGTTAGCTTGCCATTGTACAGATGTTAACATGTGCATTCATTATCACATTTTATTCCCTTCTCGTTATACAAGGCAAGCCTTGTATATACGTTTTTCTTTCTTGAGAAGGAGAAAGTATTTAATTAGAAGTAAACTAAAATGCTGTTTGCTGTACATAATTTGCCTCGTAACTGTATTTTACACAAACACAAGAAACTTTTCTTGTATCTCTATTGTCACATTTCACATTATTCAGTAAGGTCAGGTGAGTTCAGATAAAGTTGCAGGGCAATGAGTCGACAAATACACACTTTTCTTTAGTGGACCAACATATATATGGTAGGCAATAATGTACACAGTCAGTATTTCTTTGTGAAAAATACTTTCTGTAATATTTACACAGCACAGACCTATCTATGTCAGGTTGGTGTAGCTTTTTCTGCAAATACCTTTATAAACAGATACATTTTGGAAAAGCTAAAGGCATTTTAAGACAACAAGGGCTGTTTTTCCCTTACAGAGCTAAGATCAACAAAGGAAGCTATGGAAGTAATTGTAAATTGGAGAGGCAAAATACAAATTCCCAAAGATAAGTCAAACCTACCGTACCAACAAGCATCAATACAGGCATTTTCTTGATCTGATTTTCCTGTAAAATGTTTTCTGATTCATTCATTTATGTTGGTACGTCATAACTTTTTCTTAATTTCCATTTTATTTTTATTTTTTATTTTGGCCAGCAAAATCAGACAGCTAAATTGATTCCTTTCAGCAGTGTGGTTGTGAACATAAATAGCTTGCACAAAAAACTTTGATCGATCAATTTTTCTTTTCTTTGAAATTGCATAGAACAAAAATACATGGAGTTGGTCAGTAGTAGATATATCATCAGAGTCTCATCATGAAAACATGAGTTGATCATTAGGCGTGATGTTATTCAGATCTACTTTCCATCATCAAAACACAAAAAAGTGGTTAGCAATACTCCCAGCCCTGGGGTGTCTTGGGATCAAACCTAAAGGAAACACTTTATTTATGGAATCTTGTGTTCACCTTGAGCTTCTGTAGATTTCATTGCTCATTCCAAAACATACAGGACGTTAAGCTGAGCCAGAACCAAATGTGTGCACATTTGTATGACTGATAAGGATATTACCCTGTAAGCTGTACAAGGGTATGATATGAATTATATTGGTGCTGTGCATTAAAGGATGATAATAAGCCATAACTGTAAGCCACACCCTAACTTTTTGTTGATTCAGAGCTGAGAAATAAAGGAAAAAAGATATATGCTGTTGCTACAGCTTGCCATGGGTGTTCACAGAAAATTGTCCGGGGGGAAGTTGTAAGCTAATATAACATAGGGTAGCATCCCATTGCAGATGAACCCATTTGTGAAAATGCAGTAGATATAGTGAATAAAGTGCCCCCTACTGTAAAATATAAGGATATTATAAGTTACCAAGGAGTTCTGAAGACTTTTATACAGGTCATGGAACTCCAAGGCGACTTCTAATATTCTCATATTTTGCAACAGGGGATACTTTATTTATTATAATACAGGTATGGGACCTATTATCCAGAATGCTCAGGACCTGAGGTTTGCCAGATAATGGATCTTTCCATAATTTGGATCTTCATAGCTTAAGACTACTAGAGAATTATTTAAACATTAAATAAAACTAATAGGCTGGTTTTGCTTCCAGTAAAGATTAATTATATCTTAAGGTGACCATACACGGTGAGATCCGCTCGTTTGGCAATGTTGGCCCTAGGGCCCAACAATCAGATCAGAACAGCACAGATACGGGCGGTCAGATCGCGGGACCGCATCATCGAAAAGATGTGGCCACGATCCAACGGGATTTTTAATCCTGCCCAATCAACTGATATCGATCGGGGAAGCTCGTCGGAGGGCCCCATGCAAGGGCCGATAAGCTGCCGAATCAGTCTGTCATGTCATGTGAGTCATGTGACAGAAATGACATCACTAAGCTCTGATTATACCCAATGACATCGTTAAGCACCATTTATAAGGATATAATGTACAGGATATTTGTGTATTATATCCTAATTAAGCCTTGCCTTCTGGTGGGAAGTATAAAAAACTTTTTGTGTTGTTGGGAATTAAATTTACAAAAAGATTCTTGGAGTCAGCATGGGCCTCTTGCCCATGTTAGTTGCCAGTAAGTTTTACACTGCATGTTTATACTGTGCTTAAACTCAGGCTTACTTCCTTCATAAAATGAAAGTTTTAAACCTGTTTTGGATAATGAAAGAAACTTATTCTAAGAAACTTTCCATTATACATTCATTAAACACTTAAATAGTAAAGGTTTAAATTTTACTTGTAAATGTAACCTATATTAAAACAGTGTCTGTTTGACTTGGGGGTAATTCACAAAAGAGTAAGCTGAAATTGGTGTAAGAAATATTGTTGGAGTTAATAGAAAGTCAGATTCACTAAAGCCTTTAGGCCACATTCACACGTAGCGAATCCTGCATTTGTAATACGGTGGAGAGAAGTGGATCCACTCTAAGCAGCTCCCTGTAGATACACTGACTGACAAACCTGAGTGCAATTTTAAGATAAATAAAAAGAGCACATAATTGTAGACAAAAAATTGACCTTTAAATTTTAACATTATGGGTATTATTTACTAAAACTGGAATTTATCTCATATTTCTATTAAACCAAGCTTGACCAATTTCCCATCCATGATTTTAGAGTACAAGGAAAGCCTTTGATGCCTATAATCACTAAGTTTATATTTCTGAAAAGAACATCATTCACTTACACTCTGCTAATTTGTTAACATCTATTCTTATAGTTTCCGGGCAGCCATGATTTATGTGATGTTCACAAGATGGCGGATGTGCTGTCATGCACCACCATAGGCCATAATGCAATGTTTATTGTATCTGCTAATGTGAACAGTCCGTTGCCAGGCACGACAGTTGCTATTGGATGAGGGTGGATATTCAGGAGGTCACTATTCCTTCTCTGCTGCCACTTAATTCATTCTGCTTCCCTAGAAGACACTAGTGTCTTGTCTCAAACTGCAGATTTAAAAGGTACAAGTGAGCAATTTGTTTCTCGGCATAATTTTTCTACCTGAAAATGACTACTGTTGATGGGGTTTGCAGAGCACTGTTTAAGCCTTTTCGTATAGGAAGAAAAGTTCAGTGGGTTTTCCTTGTTCTTAAACTTATTTATCAATAAAAATAACTTCAAAATGTGAGGTTGGGAAATAACTTGACAAAATCGATTGTTAGAATTTTTTTAATGGTTTGGGGAAAAACTCAATAAACCCGAAATTTTTTTCGGATTTAACACCCAATTCGAAGTATTTTCAGGTTATTAACCAAAACCCCCACATTTTTCGGATTATCGGATGAAACCCAGTGCAGACCACAGTATCTTCAAATTTTAAAAGGGACATCTGGCATTGACTTATACATGACCTGTTGTTTTTCCACAAAAATAAGTTGCCCAGAAAACCCTGTAAACAGCACTCTATGTGTTGATGCACCCTGAGATTTTGGCCATGTCAAATGTTTGCTTCAACATCTAATGCAGGGATGCACAATCTAATGTTGCAAGTTCAGCTAACTGAGTGACTGCTGGTATCTTGCAATTCCAATTCTACATGGATCCTGCCTTTTTTTACTCAACATCATGCTAAAAATGTTTTTTATCTAGATTCATAATTAAGCAGACTCCAGCATTTGTGTTATTAGGGGATTGTTGATTTTTATTTTTATCCATTTTATCTTATTCCTAGTAAATTGATTCTAGAAACCTCCTGCTCTATCAGTATTTACCTGATATATACTTATAGGGGTATGTATATAGTGATCAAGCATACATTATATACACAAGGGTGTATATAAGAGGTTTGTGCATAAAATAATTATTGCTGGATACAGTATATAGTATGTGTATGGGGCTGCTTGTATACACTGAGAAGGCCTAGGTATATACAGTATGCATTAGAGAATATAAGGGAAGGTATACACAGCAGGATCAGTTTAAATGTTTAGTAGTGTGTGTAAATATTTAGTAGTTATAGCCATAAAGAATGGATGCTCAAGTATGTTTATACATTCACATAGATAGTGAAGTGTTGGTGTGTCCAATTATTAACAATATAGTAACAACTGAAAACTGAAGTATTTAAGTACCAATTGGGCATTTGGAACATGAAAATGTAAATGCAGCCTTTAATAAAAAATATATTTTACTATACTCTATGTATATAGTGAAAAATAAATTTCTGCAGAGTGTTACAGGAATTGCTCATTGGTATTATTGGCATTGCATTACTTATTATTCCTTATCAATGTATCAGTGGGATTTTTCTATGTTGTTGTCTGCTCCAGTGACTTCTCCTGCTCTCATTGCTGAGGATGTGCTGCCTGTGGTTTCCTTTTGTTTAGTATTGTGATTTCTGAGGTACTGGCCCCCTAAATGGGCAATTGGCCATTATTAACCATAAATTGACCATGGAAAAGTATTATATTTGTCAGTTTTTTTTAACATAAAATTCCAGTTCTGTTTATTATTATTATTTCAACTATTATTTTATCTTTTTTTAGAGTGCCAACATATTGTGCAGTGTTGTGATTGGTTGTATTGACGACAGCTCATAATTGCACAAAGTTGAGTAGAAATAAGCCCCCTAGAAGTGCTTCTGGATTGTTGCTGTTGACTTCATGAAGTGCCTGTTGTTTGTGGCTGCTCTCTATGTACCACATTGCTCCATGTTAAATTGTTGCTTAAAGGGGTGGTTCACCTTCAAGTTAACTTTTAGTATATTGTAGAAGGGCCAATTCTAAGAAAGTTTTCAATTGGTCTTCATTATTTATTTTTCATAGTTTTTTAATGATTTGCAATTTTCTTCAGTTTCTTTGCAGCTTTCAAATGGGGATCACTGACACCATCTAAAAACAAATGCTCTGTAAGGCTACAAATGTATTGTTATTGCCACTTTTTATTACTTATCATTCTATTCAGTCCCTCTCCTATTAATATTCTAGGGTCTTATTCAAATCAATGCAGGGTTGCTAGGGTAATTTGTACCCTAGAAACCAAATTGCTGACATTGCAAAACTAGAGAGCTGCTAAATAAAAAGCTAAATAACTCAAAAACCACAAACAATAAAAAATGAAAACCAATTGCAAATTGTCTCAGAATATCACTCTCTACATCATACTAAAAGTTATCTCAAAGGTGAACAACCCCTTTAATGTCTTATAATGTTTAAGCAACAATATTCATTAATATAAAAACATTCTGGGGCACTGTGTAGCATGGTGCATCTTCTTGAAGACAAGTCTTGGAATCTACCGGCATCTTACTTGCAGGGAATCATATAAAAAGTAAATTTCACTAGATTTTGACTGTGTGTTCTCCTAAGCCCAAGAGAGCATAGCTCATTCACCAACGACTGGCCAGAAGGACAAACATTGAATTTTTAATTTTCCAAAAGTAGTTTTCTAGTTAGCATTCTAAGCTATCTTGTTATTTGCAGTCTCAAGGTCCTACATTTCAAAATGCATAAAAATCATTTTGGGTTTCATTTAGTACATTTTGTACATTTTAAAATGGTAGTGGCCCCAGCTCTTGGAATAGATAATAATGATAATGATGTACCAATAGAATACAATTGTAGGAAACATGTTCAGTGGAGCTTTGTTAAATATTTAATGCTATTTGTGTCCTTTAAAAAGACAGTTACACTTGCCAGACATTAATGAATTCTATGTTTATAATGTGATCAATAAAAATGGCTAATGCTATGTGCTCATTCTCTCACCAATATGCAGTACCTAAAATATTGCTCTTTTCAAAAGTACAAAATACTGGCATACTGGTCTGGATATTTATGATGTACTGATGCTATAGCCTAAAGGTGGATAGGATTAGACCACAACAAAGAACATACCTCAACTCAGGTCCATGATTAAAAGAGTAGCCAAGTTATTAATCATTTTTTAATTAAACTATTTAGTTTATTATTGACCAAGATAATCTGATGGTTTGGGTGTGGTACAAAATCTTCAATCTCATATGCGATACAGTTTCTGTTTGAGCATCTGTTTGACAGAATAAAGGTAACATGTTCGCTTCAAGTTAGGGTTAGGGTCCTCCTCTCAGGGGAGGCACAATTATTGATCTACCAATCACCAGTGCTCTGGGTGGTGGGCCCTGCCAATTAAGATATTACAGAAATATCACATATAGACATTTATAATCACGTTTTTTCACTATTCAGGTATAGTAATCATAATATTATGATATAAAGTCATTGCACTACATTGTAGAGGTTAATATGTAAATGCACTGCTTGAGGTCACTTAATTGGAAGGGTGGAGTTCCCTACTTTTTCACTATGTATACCTGTGGATTGAATTACTTGTTTGAGAACACTTGATAAAGGAGGTTATACCTCTGAAACGTTGTGTTGGAGATCGAAATAAAAGCACTAAGGATTTAGCATTTACTGTGTGCCATCCAATTTTTTCAGTGTATGTAACATTGTTATTATCACTGTATGAAACTTCAAGGACAGGGTCGGACTGGGGCCCCGGAGCCCACCAGGACTGCTGTCCAGGGGCCCCCCCGCTGGCACCCCTCTGACTCCTGCTCCCTTACTGTGTTGCGCCACTCCGCCCTGGTGTTCCTACATGAAGTCGCTGCTTGGTGCGCATGCACTGCTGGCACCACTTGATGCGCATGCGCTGCTGTCGCCGCGGGGCTCTGAATGAATTTTTGTACAATACAAAATTGGAAGAGGTGGTCTGGCCCAGTGGGGTCCCATGAGGGTCGGGGCCCACCGGGCTTTTTCCCGGTGTCCTGCAGGCCAGTCCAACCCTGTTCAAGCAAAAGAAAGGCTTTTTTGTCCCCACTGTATTGTACATGTGCCAGCCCAGAGCCACTGAAGAAATGAAGAAGCAAAAGAAGATGATTGCTCTTTGGAGCTCCTACAGAAATACCCCAAGATGGTACAGTTTCTTTAGACCAGGAGCACCAGCCTAGGGTATCATGTAGGTCATTATTTTCAATGGGGATGCCTAACATTTGGCACCCCTGGTGAGTTCACCTTTCCGTCTCCTTAAAACATATTGTGGCTCATTTTCCAAACCCACAGGCACAAGTGCTAAAGCCAGAATTTTATTTGTTTACATGGTCATTGTTTTAGTGGTACAAGCTGGAAATGAATGTTTCGTATTTGACGCTTGCTAAGGTGAAATTCAGCATCACACAAGCAAAAATTGTTATGACTTTCCTTTTTCAGCTTGCAGGTCTGTTGTGTACAACAAAAGACATGAGTGGAGGAAACACTGCTCTTGTGCAAAGAAATGCTTTCTCCTCTCATTTACACCTGGGGATTTTCTGCCTGGAATGTACGTTTTTTTTTTTCTCACAAAAGCCTGGTTATTGATTTCATTGATGTCTGGCATCTAAGCCCATAAGCGAAACATTCATCAAGCTGCATGAACAAATGTTACATTCTTAAATTAATGTGCAGAATCAGTATCAAACAGATACTGATACTCAGTATCAAACAGAAAGTCAATCACATATTATAAATGTGCCATAAAGTTGTAGAATCATGTGGCTGAAATATTGCAGGTTTTTTTTCTGTACATTTATTTTGGCAATCTGTAAAGTGTTATATGAGCCAAATGTTTAAAAAGTAAGAAAAAGTAATTTTTTTGGCAATTTTCATTTGAACTTAATATTTGAGCAGCAAAGCAACAGGCAGAAAATGAACAGGATATGATTGATTGTCAAGCCCTTTTCCTGGAATTTGTAATGTGTCGTTTTATTAATTTTTACAAGTTTCAAATATGACTAAATTAACTGTTTTGCTTGAACACGTTAGTCATAAAAATGTTGATTAATTTTCTAGCATTTTATTGAAACAACATGAAATAGCAGAGAAATCTAAAGCCTTTTAACATGTTGGGGAACTGAATATGTTTTAAAATATTTCATGTTACTTTTTATCCATCATAAATTTACCATACCACATTATATCACTACCAGTCATTAATATTTATTTCCTGTTATGTATTCAAATTATAGTAATTGTTAGTAATGGGATAATGATGTAAACCAGGGAATGCCACATTTGAGACTTTCATCTGCCTTGAGACTCTCCTCTGACACTTAAAACATAGGGGCAGATATATTAAAATGTGAGATTAGGGAACTAATTTCACGGGGAGGGAGAGGGGAAGGGGACAATGGCAGGTAGTTAAAGGGAGCTTACTAGGTGGGTTTAGTTCTCCTTTAAAGGAGAAGGAAACCCTGTTGGCGCAAGTCTAGGCCTTGGCCTTTGTGCCCTTGCCACAAATACAGGCTTGTATATTAGGGATGCACCAAATCCACTATTTGGGATTCGGACGAATCCCTGAATCCTTTGTGAAAGCCAAATACTGAATACTAATTTGCATATGCAAATTAAGGGTGGGAATGGAAAAGTGGAAAAAATCTTCCATATTTTGTGATGAAAAGTTAAAGGGGTTGTTCACCTTCCAAACACTTTTTTCTGTTCAGTTTTCAAATTGTTCCCCA
>CM044441.1:104653513-104689605 GCA_024363595.1 Xenopus borealis
ATCTATCTGAAAACTACTAGTTGTTTGAAGGTGAACAACCCCTTTAAGTGATTTCCCCTAGTTTACTTAGGCAAAGTAGGCCAGGCACAAGTTTTGTGTAACGTGGACTCTACACATTGGAGGGATGATGCACAGAGTCTGTGAAGTTGTGCAGTGAGAACCAGTCTGATCAAGTAAAAGTTCAAGTAAAAATTGTAGTTGAATAACCTCTGAAGGAATGCTAGTACAGGATATTTAGGGCTTGTATAATATATATATTTGCAGTGCCAGATTTCTCGGACGGGCGCCCCTAGGCTGCAAGGTCCTATCACACTGACCCAGCGAGCGGACATGCGTATTCCCCATAAAGTGGGCTTGCCACAAATCCAGGCTTGTATATTAGGGATGCACCAAATTCACTATTTGGGATTTGGAAGAATCCCTGAATCCTTTGTGAAAGCCAAATACTGAACTGAATACAAATACTGAACTGAATACAAATAGCCATGAATATCCTGTAAATATCCCATAAATTAAACAGTGCTTGGTGATATCAGTTACATTTGGTGCTTAGTGATGTGATTTCTGTCACAACTCATGACTGAAACTTTTTTAATATAATAAATAAAGAGCCCCCTGTGAGAATATTAGAAGTCACCTTGGAGAGCCCAGCCTGTGTAAAAGCTCTCAGCCTTTGTCCTTATGATTTTACATGGTCACGGACCTCCTCTGTGACTTATATTTTACAGTAGGAAGTACATTATTCACTATATGCTGCAAATAAGCCCTTACCATGAAAGACATTGAAAGCTATGGTAAATAAATATAACCTAATGTATGTAGTAGTATAAGTATGTAGTTATATAAACCTATTTTGCTAAAGATTATATGAATATATGATTATATGAATATATTTCATAATTTGCATTATTATCCATTAAATATTTACATTTTTTTCACAAATAAAGAATAGCTCTCCAGGTCCCTAATTCTACAGTTTGTTCCACTTTGAACTAGTTTATTGCATGATCCCCCCCCCAGTTCTGAAACAACACCAAGAAAGACTTTTATAAAGAACCCCTTCACAAAAATTCCTACATTGGCCTTTTGGCAAAGATACAAAGATACATTATTGATACTACAACAGGTCCACTGTCCTCTTTCTGCTGATGAGCTAAATACAGAGTTGTGCTCCATATCCAGAAGAAGCAATTAAAGTCGATGACATTTGAATGAGTTAAAAGTTTATCAGTTGACTTCAGTAATTCTTTCACAAAGGTTAACCAATTTAGATCTCTTGTTCAGAGAGGCCACTTAAAAATTAACAGTACAAAAATATCTGTATTGAATGATGTTTATCAAATTATATTAGTGATTTCAGGCTGTTCAGATATTGAAGCTGAAATGGCAGAAAGAGGGAGCAGGGCTCTAAAGTTTGCAATATCCTCCAATTGACAAACAGATGAAGCCTTGGTTCACTTCACTCAGAATTCAGTAAAGGGGAGGCCTTTTTATTGATTTCGAATTTGTGAGGTTTTAGGGTAAGGCCAGATGGGGAGTTTTCGGGGAGATCTGTTGCCTGGCGACTTATCGCCACGACGAATAGCTTGTTAGCGCTGCACACCGGCTAGACGTAAAGTCGCCTGTGCTTATTCACATGCAGCGGCACGATTTCAAAAGTTGCTCAAAATTGCCTGGCGAGGCAATTTTGAGCGACTTTTAAAATCGCGCCGCTGCGTTTGAATAAGCGCAGGCGACTTTACGTCTAGCAGGTGCGCAGTGCTAACAAGCTAATCGGGGAGATTCGTTGCGGCGATAAGTCGCCAGGCGACAGATCTCCCCGAAAACTCTCCGTCTGGCATTACGCTTAGAGTTTTTTCAACTATGAAGAAACTCACTCTGTGAAATGTTTTCATAAATTGCTGTATGCTGTCCAAAAGCTTGACAAAGGACATTTGGCCTTCAAACGTTCACAGGGACATAAATACATTTCACAATTTAGAAGTACTGTATAATACTGTGCTCCTTCCCAGTGAAATGTGTTCATGTGTAATGTGGACTTTGTTGTAGGAGAAATAATAGCCTGAACTGTTTTTGTTTTATATCAAAAGACATTTTTGTCCATTTTGCATTGCCTGCTCTATGGCAGCACTGTTGGGCAGGCTTTTTCCAGTTTGATGATAATGCCGGACAAGCAGGTGTCAGGATTCTTTTGGTAATATAGTGATTCAAAGCTTTAGCCCCCTACTGTACCCCTTGCAGAGATGCAAAGTTTTTCAGTGGAATGCTTTGAATGCTACATCCACTTTATGATTTGTTGTTATACAAAGATGGGGCAGCTAGTGGGAGAACTGCAAGCACATATGGGAAGAGAGCTTAAATAAACACAGTTTATAGGGGGGTTATCAGTTTTCTTTAAGTCTTGGGAACATCTGTAGTTCATTATTTGAGGTAACATAAATGATAAATGAACTACATATTAAGTAGAGTATATTTTTAACTCTTTTATTGAGGTTTCGTAATCTTTTTTACAGAAAGGGAAACAATAGTTATGTGCAGGCCAATACCCATGTGTTTGGGCCAGCCTTGCTGTGCCATTTGCAGTTCTCGGGATTGAGTTAAGCTCTTCAGCAGGGCGGCCGGCAAAGGTTTATTAATGGAGGAGGGAAGTCGGGTTGGGCAGGTTCAAAATTAACAACTTTTTGGGAGTACGACCCCCACTTTCTCCCTCTTTGGCTCAGAAATTAATCAAACTAATTATGCATCTCATGATGCTGAAAAGAGCAACTCCTTGGATGGTATCCCAATTGGTCCATACTCTATTAAAAGATCCACAGTGTCATTTCTGAGTACTATTAGGTATTCCATTCTCCTGATAAAGCGGACTCTCTCCAGAAAGTCTATTTCTGATGGGGGGTGGGTATTTTTCTATTTCCCCGCTCTAAATGTCATATGTACTGTTTTCTATACTTGTTTATTTTAACACTGTCAAGTGACATTTCCCATGCTGCTGTCAATGAAATAGCAATAGTCTTAGCTATGTTACAGTTCATTGTTAGGTAAGTCAGGTATTACATAGTTAATGAAGTGGACTATTTATTTACAATGGTCACATTGCCCTCAACATCTGTGTCACAGTGTCGCAATTTTAAGGAAAACATGGCTAATTGTGCTGGGGTTTTTTTGCACTTATTAATTGTGTTTAATAAGCATTTAGTAGTGTACATTGCTCTGCATACTCTTTATCAAGTGAGGGAAAACACATTTCTATTGAATTATCCTGCAGTGTAAAGTTTAACAAACTATAAATTCTGAAGTCTCTGATGTACTGTACTGGTTCATAATAATAATACTAATAAATACATGAAACCTTCATTAAAGTAATGCTGTTCTCTTTACAAAGAGAAACAGAATGTTCAGGCAGATAAATAAAGGTTTACGTCTGCAGAATTCTAGTGGTGTGTTATCATTGTCAGAGTATCTTGTGTCATCGCTAAGGAAAGCCCTATTTGCTAACCCCTCGTGAAAAGGCCGTAGAGTGTAAGAAGTGAATTAATGAGTTAAAGAAACTTTCCCATAACGGAGCTTCCGCATTTTCCACAGTGTATATTATAATGGCGCTGTAAGAGAAAATAAACAATTTAAAATTTGCATAAAAACTCAACGTCACTAATTAAACAGGTTAAAATACTTTAACTAATCTGTTAACAGGCTTTCTCCACATGTTCTAGTTTTACATTCTTCTCTTCATGAGCAAATACAGAATATAGGGCAGTATGATAGTGGCTGATTATATATATATATACAGTATATACACACATACATACACATTTAGTTCTTCAGGTGGATGCCACTATTAATTCTGTTTTGTTGGAATCAAGACCATTCAGTAACAGGCTTCAACATTTATGTGATATTTAAAAGGCTTTGACTTTTTATTAAAATTATCTCAATCTCTAAGAAGGCTTACCAAAGCCCCTGTAGTGCTTAGATGAAGATTTTGCAGTGAGCCACAACTGGGGTTGCCACCTGGCTGGTATTTCACCTGCCTAGCTGGTAAAATACCAGCCAAGGCCAAAGCTGGTATTACAAATTTACCAGCAATGCAGCTGCCGGTAAATTTGTGTTCACCATTGAAACTGCTCCCAGTCTCCGATGCACCCACAGCCAACCCCTTTCTTCTCTCTATAGCTAAAATACTTACCAATTCCACGATCCATGACTCAGGTCCGCCCCTTGACATCATGACCATGCCCCTAGTGACATCATGACCATGCCCCTAGTGACATCATGATCCTGCCCCATGAAGTCACAACCCCGCCCATTTTTTAAAAAAACGATCCTCCACCTTGTGGACCCGCTCCTTTCCCCAAAAAGGCGGCAACCTTAGCTACAACTGATCCTTTAAGTTAACTATTAGTATGTTATAGAATGGCCAGTTCTAAGCAACTTTTGAATTGGTCCTTATTATTTATTTGTAATAGTTTTAAAATGATTTGCCTTCTTCTTCTAACTCTGTCCAGCTTTAAAATGTGGGTCACTGTTTCTACTGTAAAACAAATGCTCAATAAGGCTGCAAATTTATTGTTTTAGCTAATTTTGATTACTCATCTTTCTATCCAGGCACTCTACTATTCATATTCCAGTACATCATTGCTAGGCTAATTTGGGCCCTAGAAATCAGATTGCAGATATTGCAAACTGGAGAGATGCTGAATCAAAAGCTAAATGAAATAACTTAAAAACCACAAATAAAAATGAAAACCAATTTTCAAATTATCTCATAATATCACACTCTACATCATACAAAAATTTAATTTAAAGGGGAACAACACTCTTAATGGTTTGGGATGATTCTGTCTTTTCACTGTATCATACCCCTCTTACTCAAAGGACACACTTTAGGAACACTATACCAAAAGTTTATGGAAGTTGATGCAGGCTAAACCCTATGGATAATCTGAGAATTTTGTCAGTCTGCTCTATATTTTTTAGCAGTATTTGCATAATGTAGATATCTAATTTAGGTACATAACTAATTTACATTGACATGTCAATACATGACAATTAAATAAGTAAAATTAAAGTACAGAATTGGTATTTTTTTACACTTTGTTAAAGAACACTTAGCAGCAGATAGAAAAAGAGTTGCGTATGCAGAATTCCAGTGGCATGTTATCATAGTCAGAGTATCTTGTGTCATCACAAAGGGAAAGCCCTTTCTATTAACATTGTTACAAGGGCTCTGCTGTATATCAGAGTGAAGGGAAGTGAATGAGTTAAGGCAACTTTATGGTACAAGAGCTTCCACATTCCTCAGTTAACATCTGCTGGGCCTGTTTAAATCCTGGGCGATACATACCAAGAAAAGAATGTCTTATACAATCATGTGTAGTGTATAGTAATGCAAAGTACTTATTCTTTCCGTATCTGAGTTTCCAATATTATTATTCAGGGGGTATAATGTTGATTGACTGATTTTGTGAATTATGAATAAACTTTGCTATAAAAATAAAAAATAGTGATAATAATTTAGGGTCTGTATATTGGATTACAAAAACCATCATATCTATCAATTGTGCCTCAAAAGTATTTTGAGTCTCATACATTTTTAGTCTGCCAAGCCCCACTGTACAGTGTGTGCTAGGATATAAAGAATAAATACAGAAAATATGAACTGAAAAAGATTAATAGAGATTACTTCCTCACAATTTAATACTCTAGAGCCATCATTATATAAGGGACCAGTATAATAGATGGCCTTTTAGGGTTGCTACCTGGCGACTAATCGCCACTTCTTCGGGGCAACTAATCTCCCTGAATTGCTTGCCCATGCCTCGGGCCCGCTAAACTGTAAGTCGCCTGCACTTATTCACACGCGGTGATGCGTTTTTGTAAGTTGCTCGAAATTGCCTCACCAGCAACTTGTGTGTGAATACGCGCAGACGATTACAGTTAGCAGGCGCGAGACATGGGCAAGCAATTCAGGGAGATTAGTCGCCCCAAAGAAGCACCGACTAATCTCCCTGAAATCTTCCCGTGTGGTCTAGCCCTTAGGGAATCCAAATTAGCAAAACCTGACAGGCAGTTTTGACTCAAACAGCCCTCCCAAAAACCGGCTGTTTGGGTCAAAATTGTACAGGTAGCAACCCTAAAATCTATTATACTGGTCCCTTATATAATGATGGCTCTAGAGAGTATTAAATTGAGGAAATAATCTCTATTAATCTTTATCAATTCATACTTTTCTGTATTTAATCTTCTCGTGTGGTCTAGCCCTAATACTGATGTGGTGATTGGGCAATCGCCTCAGCATAGCTCCGCCCACTGACCCATCCTCTCAGCCTCACTACTCTGCCCACAATGTCACTGCCCGGCACCAGTGACATCATAGTCCTGCCCAGAGTTACCTGCAGGGAAAGGTGCCAACCCTATTGCCTTTACCTCTTCTTGCGTATGGTTTCCTTTAGCTTTAGATGCAGCATAAGGCCTTCTGAAAATAGAAGGTTTTTACTTGCCTTGTGCCATATACATGAGGCAAGTAAATACCTTCTATTATCAGAAGGCTTTATGCTGCATTTCTTGCAGCCCATCTTCCCTAATCAGGCTAGGTTCTTTGTTTAGCTTTAGAATTACCCCTCCGCTGTACCTCCCAACATTTTTGAAATAGAAAGAGGGACAAAAAGATTTGCTGTGCGTAGCATTGCAATTTTTGCCACACCCATTTTTTGGCCACACCCCTTAATTTGCCAATTGTCCTTTAAGACCTGCTTATCTTAAATTGTTACAAGTGCACCTGGTGGCTGTTCTGGACTCTCCCAAAAACCAATTAAGTTAGAAATTTTGTATTGTTTTCTGGCAGTTCCATGCAGGAGATCAAAGAGAAAGTTGAGACATTTCAGTTAGAAGCCGGGACTGCCTGTTGAGCTTTCAAAATCGGGACTGTCCCACGACAGGTGGGAGGTATTCCCTTCACTGCATGAATGTCACCAACTTTGCACAAGTACAGCTGGTGGAACAGACAAATCCTTCTAAATAGTTGTGTGGACAAGATGAAGCTTGTTGGCTAATGCAATATCAAATGTTAGACGTGAGCAGAATGCATAGACAGACCAATGTCATGTCAGGTAGCAGACAATAGCAACATTGAATTCATAGCAAGAGGTAACGGTATGTAGAGATGAAGTATAATGTCCAAAGACAGGAGACATACAGGAAACCATAAATGTTCAGAGTTTGTTATGTATAATGACCTGTGTAGAAGCCTACTTTATTACAGGCCCTAGAGAAAATTACACAAGAAAGGAACAACCTGAGTGCGTCTTACATTTCATTTCATTTTTTTTTTTTTAATCACAGATCAACAGTTCACCTCTTTAAGCACATAGACATTCTGCCTAAGAGTGTCTGCTTTTATTGCTACTTTCCAACAAGAGCTTTTTCTAAACAGGATACTAGCCGCAATGAAAAATGCATGAAGTACCAGGAATTGCTGCAAACAGGAGTTTGTGGTAAATTAGCTATGATACACTTAGTGCTGGAATTGTTTAAACATTGTTTTGTTACTGATTAGTCTTGTGTTACAATGCTAAAGACTAGAAAATGCAACTTAGCTAATTAAAATTTGAGGCTGTCAGGGCCAAATGCATTGTAGCCACATTCTAAGAAAAAATAGCTACAGTCGCAATGCGACTAGTCGGAGCAAGGAGAAGTTTCAAAACTTAATGAAAGTGTTAGAAAAGTGTGTCTTAATTAATGTGAGAGGTTACTCCTCAGCATAGTAAGTTTGTACAGGTATGGTATCTGTTACCTAGAAACCCATTATTAGTGATGGGCGAATTTATTCATCAGGGGCGAATTCGCGGCGAATTCCCGCGATTCGCCCCATGCGAATAAATTTGCGAAACGCCAGCGAAAATTCGCCTGCGAAAAATTCGCCTGGCAAAAATTCGCCCAAAAAAATATGAGTTGCGCGTTGTTTTTGATACGACGAAAACGACGCGATGCGCGGCGAAAACTATGCAACGCAACGATAACAACGCGACGCACGTAGAAAACGACGCAACGAAAACGACGCAACGTGCGTCAAAAACATTAGCTGGAAATTCGCAAATTTTTTTCGGCGAGGCGAAACAGGGTAGATTCGCCCATCACTACCCTTTATCAAAAAATACATCTCTCATAGACTCCATTTTATCCAAATAATCCAAATTTTTTAAATTATTTCCTTTTTCTCTGTAATAATAAAACAGTAGCTTGCACTTGATCCAAGCTAAGATATAATTAATCCTTATTGGAAGCAAAACCAGCCTATTGGGTTTATTTATTGTTTACATGTTTTTCTAGTAGACTTAAGGTATGAAGACCCAACTTACAGAATGATCTGTTATCCAGAAAACCCCAGGTCCCAAGCAGTCTGGATAACATGCCCCATACCTATACAAGGAAAAGAAGCTGCCAAAAAATGTTTGCAGGCAATTAACTGTGGGTATTGGGAGAGGAAACAGAAAACAGTAGGGAGAAGTTACTCCAATTAGCTGTGTTGTGTACTCTTATATAAATGGCAAAATATGCTTAAATAAGTTGGGATTTTAACATTACTGTGATACATAGGTAAATGCATGTGCTCCACCTACAGAAAAATCCATATCTCTGCCTGCACCCCATTTAAAAACCTTACTGTAATCTGTACACAGGGACAATGCACTGCACCGTTATTACTACATCTTTTAATCTTTAGCAATACAAATTGCTGATCACACATTTTTGTAAACTGTGAATTGACTATGAATAGTCAAAAGAAAGAGCCTCATTGTCTCTCTGTCCAGTGTATTTGCAGGTGCTGTGAGTGCTTGGCTGCTTTGCAGATACAGGGAAAGTGAGAGGCGCTCTAAAGCAAGGAGGCGTTGGTTTTATTGTGTTTTTCTGTGGTCTCAATACATGTGTTGCCATCTGTGAGATGCAATCTATTTTTTTCTTTTTGTTTGTATTTGAAGGGCGGAGACTTGTTAATCATGTAAAATCTTTTGAGAATTTTGAGCTTGTTTATGAGGTGTTTTATGGCAGCCTTCAGGGCTAGAAAGGTTCCCAATAATGCGGGCATTGTAGAATTATTTGCTGTAGCTGGCACTGCATTTTCAATACAGCATGTGTTTGGAGAAGGCGACAACTGTTACTTATTTTCTTCTGTGTAAACAGCAGAGCAGATTAGTCCCAAACTTATTAGTGCAGGAGGCTATAAATGTTTAATAAGTCCAGCAACAGGATTACTATATGCATATTTGCATGCAACCAGATGTTCATTATTGCTAGTTACTCCAATTCAGTCTTCATAGTATCATCTATGTAAATGTAGTGGTGAGGTTCTGCTAATGTTCCTCAGAAGTGCATGTAAAACATATATATCTAACATATTTGCAATTATTCTTATCACGGGGAGGCATATTTATCAATGGTCAAATTTTGAATTCATGTTTTTTTAAAAACTCCCATTAACTCGAAATGTATTGAAAAATATCGAATTTCCTACACTTAGGTGAATGGGATTTTAAAAACTCGATTGGAGATTTTTTCCCAGAAAAAAACCTGATTGTCAGGAAGGCTGTAAACAACTCCAAATTGATCCCTGAACGTCTCCCGTTGACATAAACAGCGATTTGGGTGGTTTTAGGCAGCAAATAGTCATATTTGAGTTCTTAAAGGAACAGTAACACTAAAACATGTGTTTTAAAGTAATGAAAATATCATGTAGTGTTGCCCTGCACTGTTAAAACGGATCTGTTTGCTTCAGAAACACTACTATAGTTCATATAAACAAGCTGCTAAGTAGCAATGGCGGAAATTGAAAAAAGGCTACATGCCACAGGATAAGTAATGGATAACAGATAACATTATGTTCTACAGAGCTTATCTGCTATCTGCTATCTGCTGCGTAACTTGAGCCTTTTCTCCTTTGAATGGCTGCCCCCACAGCTACACAACATCTTATTTATATAAACAGTAGAAGTGTTTCTGAAGTAAATACCGCAGTTTTACCAGTGCAGGGCAACACTGCATTATATATTTATTACTTTAAAACCATTTAATTTTTTGATGTTACTGGTCCTTTAAAGGGACAGATTATGTTAAATCTCGAAAATCAAATTTGAATTTTTTAAAAACTGGAATCAAATTTGAATAACCTCCAAGTAAAATTTGACAGTTTTGACCAAGCCGATGGGACCTGCATGTTTACCTGATGGTTGGGAAGGTTCGGGCTGACTTGCACATTGACTTCTGGCTGCCAGCGAGTGCGGCTTAAACATTAGCCTATGAACACCCTGCCCACAAATGTTTACTTCTATACTACTGCTTCCATGCATGCTCTTTTATATTTTCACGCTGGCTGTGACCCAACCCCTTTCATGACGTCACAGCAGAGCAGGGCAGGCACAGGTTTATAAATGGAGTGCACCGGGTTAGGGTCGGGTACGGGTCCAGATTTAGGCAACCCACACATCACTAGTTGCCACTTTTCCCCAGTGGGAACTTCGGGTGGGGCAGTGGAATAATGACGTCATGGGGCAAAGTAGTGACATTATGGGTGGATTCATGGCATGGCGAGGGCAGGTCTGGGGCTATACCATGGCGACCTACTATTGGCCGATTGCCGTGCAATCTTAGAGAATCCTGCCCAGTTTTCCAAATTAGGAAAACTGAGCAGACTGCTGTCCCGAAAACCAGGCTGGCCGAGTCAAAACCAGACAGCTGGCAACCCTGGTTAGTGTAGTTAAAATTATACTGAGTTCCTTTTGGGATATCTATGTCTCAGATGCTTGAAGAGCACATAGTAAGATGTCTTTAAATAAACAAAACATTTTATATTGCATTCTAATCATATTTTATTTAAAGAAGATATGGAGCTTTTGGGGGTAAATTCAGAGGAGTGGGTCTATCATATGACTCCTGTAATGTGTTACCAGCCTTACGTTTCAAGCCTTCACGAGTGACTGTGGGTTTTGGATCTCAAGTCTGCCACAAGAAATGTTGTTTCCCCATATAGATAGGCCACTATGGTCTGGATATCACCTTACCTGCCTGGAAGCAGATGGACCAAGCATTGCTCCGTGCCTTCATTGGGGCTAAAATTTGATGGGGCTCCTACAGCAGTCCCAGATGTCAGAATGGACATCTCAGAGCCATGGAACAATGACAAATAACAGTATATATAAGCAAGACTTTGACTGTTTCAAATCTGTCATCTAAATTGCCTTTTTTTAAAAAAATTTTTTTATCTTTTACAGTACTCAAAATCAAGAAGAAAGAAAATGCACCTCCAATTTAAAAAGTTTTTACTCTTTATTGTTTTGTCATTAGAAAAATTTATATAAAAGCATATTTAGCGCATCACTGCCTGTTGCGTTTCGGGCCTGGTGGCCCTTAATCATAGGCTACTTTTTCTTAATCTTTTACAGTGTTTTATACAAGCCTGAGTCAGGAACATATTGTTATCTTATTTATAGTGAATCAAATTGTATTCTAATGTGTTACTGAAACGCTGTGTAGGTGCTTGTTTTAAGTCAACAAAATTACATACATTGTGGATTGGTGTACCATGCATGTAAAAGAATTGTACATTGTAGTTGAAAGTTCTGTAGAACAGGAATAGACAATGCTTGTTCCTCTAGACTTGGTACCAAGGTATGGTACTTGCAGTGACTTACTAAGGACATTTTCCCATCTAGCATAAAAAAATTATTGTTGCTTATCTGTTATGGTACAGAAAATATCTCCATTATGTGACTTGAGCATACTGTGTGCTGTTTACTCTTTGTCATAACTAACAGATTCCATTGTCTACATGACAGCATGTCATTATTTCTTAAAGAACAAAACAACAAAGGATGAATCCAGCAGCTGCAGTTCTTGTGGGTCGGACATTTACCTACTTTAGTGTGGGAGGTGTTGACAGCTGGTGTGTGAGAGGAAGGGAGGTCTAGGTTGAAAATGAGCTTGAGGAGTTGCTTGCATTTTGACACCTAAATGATACAATTACATTTGTGTTCAAACAGGCCACATTCACATATTCACCATTGTTTGTGTGTGTGCCCTATGTTTCAGAAACAATTATTCTCCTCAGGAATAATTTAATAAAATTGAATGTTTATCATGAATCTTGGAAAGTTTCTTGGCTATCATGAATCTTGGAAATTTTAATTCAGTATATGTGTATATATATATATATATATATATATATAGGCAATAAAGTAGCACACAAATGCTTGGGTGCATAAAAAAGTTTGGCACAGAACAGGAAAAACCATGCGGCACAAACAGACTTGGCGGATTTCGGAGGAGAACCACAAATATCTGCATTTTAAGACAAAATCTGCCGAAGTCTTTTTGAGCAGGAGTCGATTCAACACTTCGGAATGAGGAAAAAGAGAGGAGTTTGCTGCTCATGGTAGCAGCCGAAATATTTCAGCTAGCTGATTTCAGCCCCGTGGGACCCTAACCTTATGGAACCTTCTATTAGAGTTTTATGGTTCTGAAACACGGACATGCAGCTTTTAACTGGACAGCCTATGTTAAAAACTACACAGGGTAGTTGGACAGGTAGCAAACTGGACAGGTACCAAATCTACATGTATTGCAGGTGTAAGGTGTACATATATAAGATTTTCTGCCTAGATACAGCTCTGCTTGCACATTTTGTGACATAATTCAGGTATAATTCAGCCCATGGCATTTATATGACTGGTCAGAAGCATCATGCTCCTTAGAAGTTATACACCCACAAGGGCCAGCACAAGACACAACAATCCACAACAGTAAGACGTTCATTATTATACTTTGTTTTTTTCTGTTGCTTGCTGTTATTAATCTGTGAAAGCTCATGCAACAGATGTTTTAATTGTAATCATTAGAGATTTCAGTAATTACGTTGAAAAGGTTTTCATAATTACATTTTAGCAGCATGATTAAATGATCACTTTTCTGTCTCTCGATAGAACTCGAACCACAGGGTTTCAGCCAAGCAAAAGCATGAATTTGTATTTGTATTTTTAATTTATGCTGCCATAGATATCTGTCTGTACGGGCTAATATCTTTTCTATGATGAGTTATGGTGGCCGAGATCTGCTCGTTTGCCAAACAAACAAATCTTTCCCCGATATGCCCACCTTGAGGTGGGTGATCTGATTGTGGGCCCTAGGGCCCAATGATTGTATCTTCTGGGTGATCGGATTGCTGGACTGCATCAACAAACAGTTGTGGTTGACAAGCCAAATGGGAGTTTTTCCCCTGGCTGATAAACATCTGGCCAACTCTCTGCCAGATATCAATCCGGGAAGCCCAGTGGAGGGCCCACACACAGACCATTAAAGGGATCCTGTCATGGGAAAAAAAATATTTTCAAAAAGCATCAGTTAATAGTGCTGATACAGAAGAATTCTACATTGAAATCCATTTCTCAAAAGAGCAAACAGATTTTTTTTAACTGATGCGTTTTAAAATAAGCTGTCTACTTGGTCTGTCTGTAGCTTTTATCAGCCCATGTATGTCTAGCTTTAGGGTCCTTTTTGATTGTCTATGCCTCAGTGATGCCATAACCAGGACCTTGCACTGCTTATCCTGGTAGCCTCCTGGCCTCTTGTAATGGGATTATAACACAAAATCAGGCCTCAGTCAGATGATAAATTAGTTTGTGGCCAGCCTGCTGGATTAAACATGGGTGCTAAGACTGCAGAACTTAAAGGAGAATGAAACCTAAAATTGCATGATGCTCAGCGGGAATGGAGCAGGAGTGGGACTAGTGAAAAAATCCGTGACAGATGACTAATAACTTAAAGGGCACCAATCACAGCCAAAATCAAACACATATTAACAATCTGACAGTACAACATAAACATGTTTAATCAAACTACATTTAAATATAAAAAATCCTATACTTTGTCAAATGGATTCTTTCACTGAGGGAGTCCATACTGTGACTACAACATGAAAATGAGTTCACAAGCATGCTCGGCTTGTAACACTTCCCTGAGTATTCTACCCAGAATGCCTAGTTTTAGTAAACTCCTCCACTAGAAGTATCACGAGATTCTTATCCCCTGCTGTTGATGTCATTATGCAAATGAAGGGCACACGCCAAGTTCCAGAGCGTGGCAGGACTAACTAAAATCACTTGGAAGGTTTAGAAGGTTTATTTATTTCAACTGAGCATGTGAAAGATTTTAGAGCTACAGTTAACTGTGGAGATATAGGTAGGAGAAGTCAGTGAAATCCAAGATGCCTGCCTCAGCTAGAACTGGGGCGATTTTGCAGAAGGTATAGTGAGCTGATTATTTACATTATACAAACAATTCTAACTGTTTTAAAAATAGTATTTCTTGAACTTTCAATTAGTGTATTTACTTAGTAAATGATTTTAGTTATAATTGGAGCCCTTTAAGCCACCCTCCCAGTGATTAAAGCTGTTGTTCACTTTTGGGACCAAAAAGCTAGTTTAATAGCCCATGTCATAAAAAACGTTTTTGTAATGTATCTTTATTACCTAAAATTATTGATTTCAGAGATACATACCATAGAAGATGATCATCTCTGTAAAATCTATCAGTTCTCTCTCCTATGAATACAAGATTGTGGGACAGGCTCTGTGTAAAAACAACAGGTTGCCATAGAAGGAAGTTGACAATTGACTCTGCGCAGAGTATGCTACCTCTCTCCTACTTCATTTGCATATTGTTTATCCAATTGGCTGAATCTTGCCAGCCAATGGAATGGAAGATATGCAAATGAAGCAGGAGAGAGAGATAGCAATTGTCAACTTCCTTATATGGCAACCTGTATTTTTTTTTTTCAGAGTGTAGGCGAACCCAAAACACAGAAGAGAACTGAGATAGATTTGGCAGAGGTGATCCATAGCTTCTATGGTATGCATCTCTGAAAGCAAACATTTTAGGTAATAAAGATAAATGAAAATTTTTTTTTAATGACATAGGCTTTTAAACTAGCTTTATTGCCCCAAAGGTGAACAACCCCTTTAAGGTTTTGTCCTTGTTTAAAGGTATTCTGCCAAGGTAAACCAAGTTTATTTACCAAATACAATACAATACCACTCTTCCAGCAGAATCATGTTCTGAAATCCATTTTTCAAAAGAGCAAACACATTTTTAATTTTGAAATTTGACACTGGGGCTAGACCAGTGATCCCCAACCAGTAGCTCGTGAGCAACATGTTGCTCTCCAACCCTTTGGATGTTGCTCTCAGTGGCCTCAAAGCAAGTGCTTATTTTTGAATTCCAGGCTTGGAGGCAAGTTTTAATTGTAAAAAAACCAGGTGTACTGCCAAACAGAGCCTGAATGTAGGTTGACAATCCATATAGAGGCTACCAAATGGCCAATCACAGCACTTATTTGGCACTCCAAGAACATTTTTCATGCTTATGTTGCTCCCCAACTCGTTTTACTTCTGAATGTTGCTAGACTCTTTCTGAAGGCACATGAACAAATAAAATAATAAATGTAGTTTTTAAATGGGCAAGGTTTGATAAATATCGAAATTCAAATCGAGTTTGGATTATTCACAGTTCAAATATGAGAGTTGACCATAAAAAAATGGAAAATCCTCATTCAAATTTTCAATTCGACCCTTAATAAAGCTGCCCCTTAATATTTATAGTGGACAAATCTATATTTTTTTAAGGTGTAGTACCCCTAAGAAAAACTTAGAAAAGTATCCTGGTATGAAATATTCATTATTTCCCCTATTCTTGGAGAATTACATAAACTACAGTGATTTCTATGCTATATTTAACAGAGCGATAGCTCAATATTCAGGTGGAAGTAGTGATGCCATGACCATCTTAAATATTAATGAAAGTGTGTTATTAGGAAGTTGTAAGTTTTAAAGGAAATAACCACTTAAATCAGTAAATCAAAAGATACACAGTGTATTGCAGTCTACTTAACGACAATTTTTTCCACGACTTCAAATACATGTATTCATATAGTATTGTTGTTTAGATTCCATTCTAATACTTTCCAGACAAAATGTATAATTTATCACTTGCACTGACACAGCTGAATGTAATTCTTGGAGTGTTGACAAGGATGAATGGTAAAGGCTTACATATGTATAGATCTGTTTAAACTGCATATTGCATGTGAATAGCACCAGTAGCTCAAATACCTTACAGCTTTGGGGCATATTAATCAAAGTTTAAAACAGAGCTCACCACGGTTCTGGGGAAATTCTGCCATTCATTTAAGGTGCATTCATTAAAAACACATCATTTACTAATGGCATGTCTAAAGCTACTACTGCAATTTTGCATAGTAATGATGTATAGCACAACAAGAAACCCACGAGTCCCGTGGGTTTACTCTCAGGTTGGGCAGGTTCGGGCCAACCTTGCTGCTCCTTCTTGCAGATCGCTTATGCCTTCTGGCTTCCTGTTCTATAGGCTTGCACTAGCCATGCACCATTTGTGACACCATTGACAGGGTGGGCAGTGCGGGTTTGTAAAGTGTGGTCTGGCCCAATGACCAAGTGATTCGTAGGTTTACCAGCGGGTCAGCCAGTTTAGGTCCTTTCAAAGCCGCTTTGACTTCCAGGTTCAACTTTTATAGACGCTTGCCTGCTTGCCCCACCACTATTATGATGTGATCGGCAGGATGAGTCGGAGCGGTCTATTAAAAAAAGCCCGACCCACACATCACTAGTGTGGGTCTATAAATGGAGGGCATTCAGCCAGTGTGTGGGTGCGGGTTCGTTGGGACTGGGTGCGGGTTCGTTGGGTCTGGGTCCGGCACATCACTTCTGCATGGCACTTGGAGCAATTTATCTCCTTTTGCAAATCGCATTTGCTGCGCCTTTTGATGCAGGGACTGTGGCTTAAGGGTTTCCAGAGTGAACTGCATCAATGGAGGCAGTGAATTTATGTGAATAATTGGGTTCAAGTGTGCCAGTAATTGCAGGCATTCATTTGAAGGCCTGTGAATATCTAATGGGACAGTGGAGGGAGTTCCAGAGGATGGATGCTTCATGTGAAAAGTCCTGGATGTGGGAGTGTGAATAAATAAAAAATGAAGAGACTTCATATTCATATGTAGAGCAAAGGTTACATTGGGGGGTTCCCTCATATGTAATAAAAGCAGTAACTATTAACAACATATAAGACCAGGTGACCAGCTGATAGCTATGGATTAATGCACTTGGGCAAACTTAGTGCCTTTTATCACATGTTTAGTCTACCTCCTGATAGTTAGCTGTGAGTTACTGCACAGTTAGTGCCTTTTATTACATAAGACTCTTTATTCTACCTGTAACTATGGGTCACTGCACATGGGCCTTTATTACCTAACTGTTTTAGTATTTTCATAAAAGGCCAGATCCAATTCAACTTTTTTATCACATTAAAACTCCATATTAGTGTTAGGTGGGCCTATCGGCTCCCAGCGGGAGTTGTCAGGACCAAGGAGGAAGCTTCAGACAATTTCAAGCAAAATCGTGATAAAAGTCCAGGCAAAAGTTCAAAGGCAGGCAGAATAATCTCAAAGTCAAAGTCCAGGCAGGGTGAGAAATCCAAGAAACAGTTAAACAGGAATTATACAAAACCCAGGAATGTACACAAACGCTATAATCGGGCATTGAACCCATGATCTGGAAGGATTTTTATCTTTAAATTTCGCACCAGACGTGTGACGTAATTGAGCCAGTGGGTGCCGCCAAGTTGGGTGCACCGCTGGGGAAGACAGAGGCGCCGAACAGTGGGACCGCCTAAAGCGGTCCTGACAATTAGTCTGTGGGAAAACTTGACATTAAATTTAAATATATTTAGATATAATTTTTTCCGTTCAAAATCTGATATCTTTCATTTTGTCACTTGTGTTTTATGTGGAAGGCCAAGCTTTATTTATTCAGGGATCCGTTTGTTTTTCATGCCATCACAGTATTCAATAACACTAAAATTACTTCCTGCCCTGCTTCTTCATTGTTCAGCTTTTTCATTGTTCATATTTACATTCATAAAGGAACACAATAAAAAACCACAGCCTGGACATTTCTGAAAATCTTTTTATAGACATATCTGTACTTTATGAACAACTTTTCTAGGTATTTTATCCTTCTTCTAGCAAGTGCCAGTACTAATAGTAATTCTTGACTGCTACATGAACTAACATGTCATAACAACCTGTAGTGCAGTTTTTTCACTGTTATTTTACTTTCTCTTTAAAGGGATTCTTTCATGATGGGGTAGTAATTTCTAAATTACATTGTTTACACTGCAAATAATTCACTCAACTATATAAACTTTTATTCCTGAACCAACAAGTATATATTATTTAGTTGTAATGTTTGTGCGTAGGCAGCCATGTCAGGTGATTTTGCCTAATTCTGTGCTTTCAGAAAGATCTATCACTTCATGATAGAACTGGTTTCAGTTCATATTTTGTTACTCCAACTCAGTGTAACTGAAAGAATTGCAGTGGGATTTTTACTTTTTGCATGCTATGTACCAAGGAGCTGTTGTGTCAGGGAGATGTCACATGACTGAGGGCACCTTGGAAACTTCAACAATGTCTAGCCCCATGTCAGATTTCAATATTAAATATAAGACAGATCTTTGTAAACAGATTTCAGTGCAGAATAATGCTGGAGCAGCACTACTAACTCAATATCTACAGAAATAGGGCCTGCACACAAATAATATCCATAACCCAAATGATATTTCTTAAAAAGACTTTAATGGATTACATACAATCATAGAAAGTTTTACACTCATATACATATAAGTTTAAATAGGTCAGCATATACAACGGTAATACATACCACTCAGAGTACTAGTACATTACCTATATCAAGGAACAGAATGCGGATTCTGTTCCTTGAAAAAAACTGAAAAAAAACATGCTTTCCATGTTTTGACAGAATCCCTTTTAAGGGATACTGTAATGGGAAAACATGTTTTTTTTTTAAAAAGCATCAGTTAATAGTGCTACTCCAGCAGAATTCTGCACTGGAATCCATTTCTCAAAAGAGCAAACAGATTATTTTATATTCAATTTTGAAATCTGCATGGGGCTAGACATTTTGTGAATTTCCCAGCTGCCCCCAGTCATGTGACTTGTGCCAGCACTTTAGGATTGAACTGCTTTTTGGCAGGCTGTTATTTTGCCTACTTAATGTAACTGAATGTGTCTCAGTGGAACTTGGCCTTTACTATTGAGTGTTGTCCTTAAGATGGCCATAGACACACATGGATTGGATTTTCGTACGATATTTGGTGCGTGTATGGTGGGAAATGAGCCAACCGATATCGTCAGAAGATTTAGATTTCTTCTGCTTGATGTGCTGGACAGAAAATTTTGATCGGATGCCTTTGAAGGCATTCTTAACATTGGCCGGCCATTGTTAGTAGTGAATGGTCAGATACAGGTAGAATTCTATTGTTTCTACCTGTATATCTGATGATTCAGCTCTACAAGTGTGTGTTGAAACAAACTATCTTTCTTGGAAAGATCTTTTCCGAGAAAGATCATAATTATTACGTCTATGGCCACCTTCAGATCTACCAGGCAGCTGTTATCTTGTGTTAGGGAGCTGTTATCTGGTTACATTCCCATGATGGGCTGCTGTGGGGAAGGGGGAAGAAAAGGAGGGGGGTGATATCACTCAAACTTGCAGTACAAGCAGTAAAGAGTGACTGGACTTTATCAGAGCACAAATCACATGACTTGGGGCAGCTTGGAAATTTACAGTATGTCTAGCCCCATGTTATATTTCAAAATTAAATATAAAAAAAAAATTGCACTTTTGAGAAATGGATTTCAGTACAGAATTCTGCTGATGCAGAACTATTAACTGATACATTTTGAAAAAGAAAACATTTTTTCCCATGACAGTATTCCTTAAAGGTTCTTTCTTGTTCTCAGCTGAAGGTTTAGTTTAATCAACATGACAAAGGTTGTTGGTGTTTTCCCAACAATCACTTATTCCATGCCACCCTCTGAATTCTATTTGTATGTCTGGCTATTTTCTTTCAGTGCATGTCTCCACTGAAGTCTCCACTGAATGATATTACTGTAGTTGCAAAGGAGTGTGTGCTATAAGGGAGGTTATATGATAGTTTGTACATTATTTTGGATATTGTAATATAAATTGCAATCTGTCAGCCATTAATTTGGTTTCCAAACTATTTCTAGTTTTGTTGCCTATAGTTATATGCATTGCCATGCCATTGACCCCTGTCCCCCGTGACTTTCCTATTTGTGATATCAAGGACAATCTAACTTCATAATCCAGCACTAAAGAGTCTTTCTTGTGGCTGACACCATCAAAAGTATATTGGTTGTTAATATCTTTCCTGTACAAGTGTGCTGTATGTTCCTTTTATGTTTCCTCATTATGTTTACAGTTAGTTTTTACAGATGTTGCTTCTTGATTAGGTCTCCTCTTCTTATATTTTTTCTCTGATTCTTCTTTGAGGACTCCATTCACAACTCATCTGGTTCTTTGTGACTTAGGTCTAGCATCTTAAATTGTTTCTGATGTTTGCTTGGGCAGTAGTTATGTTCTCTATGTTGTATCTTGAAGTGCAATTACCTTGTTTGTTTTTTCAGCCTTGCTTGGCAGTTGCACAACAGAAGCTTATGATATATTCCACAATCTGCTCCAGGTCTTGTCTTTCCTATTACAATTAACTTGTCCATCCCTTGGAAAATAGAATTTAATATGTTTGAACTCCAGATGTAAATACATCCCTTTTGGTTGGCTGAATATTATTTTTGAAAAGAAAGCATAATTTTATTCACTGTGAACCTCTCTTTCTTCATTTCTGCTTCCAAGTCAGTGTTATCTGACTGTATTTTCTTACCAGTTCACACCTCGGCATTCCAGCATTCGCCAGCAGTATATCTTATTTGCAAGTTTTTTTTTCACATTTTTTAGCCTAGACCTTACTGTAAAACGTGTTCATCCACATCAGTTGTATGAGTTATATCCATTGAAAGTCTTTCTAATGTCCTTTCTGACCATTTAAGACTTGACATGTATTATATGCTGTTCACAACTTCTCCGAATGAGAAGTAAAATGGATAATTTATTTTAGTATGCTAAGCCCTAAGATGTTGATGTGTAAGCGAATCATTTGTCATTCCTACCTCTAGTTAAACTTGAATATTCCAAGTCCTGAATGGAATTCTGTTCTTGCAGCTTTGGATTTTGAACAGCGATGTGGCCTAAAGCCTTAATTCCAGCCACATCATAATTTTAAATCTATCCATAGACTTTATTTTATCTAAATAATCCAAATTTTAAAAAATGATTTCCTTTTTTTGTAATAATAAAACGGTACCTTATACTTGATCCAAACTAAGATATAATTAATCCTTACTGGAAGCAAACCCAGCATAGTGGATTTATTTAATGTTTATATGATTTTCTAGTAGACTTAAGGCATACCTCCCAACTGTTCAAGTTTTTCATGGGACAGTCCGGATTTTGACAGTTCAACCCGCAGTCCAGAATTGTTTCTGAAATATCCTCACTTTTTCTTTGATCTCCTGCACTGCAGAGCCAGAAAAAGATGCAAAATTTCTAACTTAATTAGCTTTTGGTAGAGAGAACAGAACAACCACCAGGTGTGCTTTAATACTTTTGTAACAATTTAAAATAAGCAAATAAGTAATTGTAAGAATTTAAGATAAGCAGGCCACTTGGGGAAATTGACATGCATCTTAAAGGAGAAGGAAAGCTACAGAGGCATTTTATTGCCAAGAGATTAGCTGCAACAGTGCAAGCTAGAATGCTATATTAATTCTGTAGAATGTTTTGCCATACCTGAGTAAAAAGTTCTAGAAGCTCTCTGTTTGTTTAGGATAGCAACTCCAGTATTAGCTTGGTGTGATATCACTTCTTGCCCGAGTCTCTCCCTGCTCAGTTATAGCTCTGGCTCAGATTACAGCTGAGAATGGGGGAGGGGAGCAAACTGAGCATGCTCACGCCTGGGGCAGGGAGGTTTAAGATGTAGGCAGGAAGTCTGATCCAGAAGCCCATGTGTACATAATAGAAGGAAAGAAATGCAGTGTTTCTTTTGACTCTGAGCTGCATTACTTTGTGGGCTTACCAGTATATTTAGATGGACCTTTCTGAAAAGGCTTACTTAGTTTTAACCTTTCCTTCTCCTTTAAAGGGCAATTCACCTTCATTAGCAAAACTGTAATAACACATTAATACCACAGAAATGTGTTCAAACATTCAGAAGCTATGATAATTAGGGCCACAAAAATCAGCGTGGTCAAAAACAATTCACTGCAATATGCACGGCAAATCTTATTTCGAAAATGCTGGAAGGCATGTTAAGGTACGAAGATCTAAATTATGAAAACCCCAGGTCCCGAGCATTCTGGATAACGGATCCCATACCTGTATAAAAGAAGAAATTAACAAACCAACTGACATTTTAATTATTATTGTTCAGCTGGATTTTTTCCTCTAAATTAGGAAGTAGCAGATTCTACGGTTAAAATGTGTAGTTAGAGCTTATATACAGTACAAGGTGATAAAAGTTTAAACAGGAATGTCCGTCAAACCTAGAAGGACCACTGTGAGCTACATTTGCTATTTTGTTAATAATAATAATGATTTTATAATTATTATTAAGAATTAAACTATTAATGTAGCTAATAATGGCATAAACTTGCACAGCACAAGAGCTGTTTTACCCTACAATTGCCAAGAGGGTGCCTGGCACAACTTGTAATTAGTGGGTCTTGACCTATTCCTTGCTTTATTGTTCGAAATCTGTATTATAAGAAATTGACATGCAAACCATTTGTTTTTCACCCTGTATAGAGCATCAGCTGTTGCATTTTCTGTAGGAAAAACTTGCAGTCAGATACTGTATAGTTGTATGTAAAAGTTTATGTAAGTCTCTCCAGATTTAAAAAAAAAATAAATAAAAAAAAAATCTCATACATTTTTATCAAAACAACATGTTGCAGGTGGACCTAAGAATCTCACAAAGGCACCATATGTTTACTCAGCAGTATACCATTGAGGAAATGCATTTTCATTTAATTAAAATAAATATCACTTTTATATCTCAGCTTTTCACTGACTTTTCCCTGTATTTCAAATGACATCCGCATTAGATTTCCCAGAAATCCTTCAGATTTGCTTTTGTGTTTGTAAGAGCCAACATAATGTGCGTTAATAGCAATAACCCCCTTCTCACTGTATTTTCAATAATAAGAAGCTTTGTGTACATTTCTGGAATACTTCCAAACAACATTTTTACTACATATTCATCTGCTTCTAATTTACTTAAGCTCTAAAAGGCAGCTATATTTCTGTCTATATAGGAACTGTGCTTTCTTAATGTTGCAAACTATTTTAAATGTGACATCTGTGAAGACACACACACATATATATATATATACAGACCTGTTGATACACGCACAAATAAATTTACCTATATCTTAGTTTTGCCAATTTCACCAATTATGTAGTAGTGATGTGCGGGTTGACCTTAAATTTTAAATTTGGAAACCATTGTGAGTTAGGTCAGGATCATTCCGGAGGTAGATCAACCACGTCAGGGGGAAATAGTTACCTTTAAATTCAGTAGGTGGGTGGGGGGGGATGTGAGCCAGGAATTGGTAGGGCTCCCATTTAGGGTAACCCCAGACCCCCACACTGTCAGGAAATTATTAACTTTCTGCCGGACTCTACATCCATGCATTGACACAAGGGAAGGGAAAGCCTACAAAAAAAGTCTAAACATGGTGGAAATTTGTTTCCTTCTGTTAGTGGATTGCTTGATTAGGAAACATGGAACGAACAGGGTTACACCCAGTTTTTGCACTTTGCATCCTACCTTACATATAATAAATTAACCCCTATAGCAATTAGCATCCAAGGTTTGCACAGTACACTGTGTTCACAAATTATCGTTTGGAGACACAAGTTTTTGACCATGATTTTGCTGTACCTATTTGGACAGTGTTGAACCCTGTAGCTCTATGTATCCAACTTTTGCACATTGCACTGGGTTCAGAAAGTAACCTTTGAAGATGCATGTTTTTGGCTATGAATTTGCTGCACCTGTCTGGACAGTGTGATTGTGTGATGTTTTTATAGCAGCCAAGCTTTCCTTATGTCTCTTTAGATCAGAAAAAAATTTCAGATGTCACAGTGGACTAGTAAAATTGGACTAGCAAATTACAATACCAGAGTTTTGAATCTACTAAGGACTGATTGTTTAAGAAAAAGTTAAATATATTAGTAATATCAGTTGAAGCAGATACTCACTGAACCTCTGTAACATCTGTAAATTAATGAAAATAAAATATAGCTTATATTCAAACTGAGTTTTTAAGACTACCTAGTGTAAGCTGTGTCTAACATATAAATTAGGCAGACTTTATACTGCGTCTAAGGAGTATTCACAGATCTGATATCAGATGTATAATTTTCTCGTTGCACCTACAGTCTTTTAAATTCATTTCACATTGCTACCACAAAACCCAAAATGTATTGTTCATCCAGCATATCTCTTCCTTCACACAAGTGTTGACAAGCTCAGAATGGGCCTGCAGGGCTTGAATAAAAGTTCATGAACAGCAGACAGAAGGATAACCTCACTAAACCTTACATTTCACTATTTGCTCCAAACCTGCTGTAACCCAGCCAGAATGCACAGAGAAGAGATTATCCTATAACCCAACCTTTTATTAAATATTCTTTTTTTTTTTTGTTTTAAATTTTAATTGATCAAATAAATCAATGTATTGTGCAGAGCCTGGCATGAGAAAGGTGAAAAGATTAAAATAGAAGCTGCACATACACTGGCCAGTATTGGTTACTTGAGAAATCCAGTGGGCAGCACCCAACTATTCATGTAGCACCCCCTGCAGCTATATTTAGCCCCTTTGTATGCTGACAAGTTTTTATAAAACAGTTAATCAGTTCTGCAGTTTCTGTGAAGGACGTTGCACTACCTTAGCAGGCCACTCCTGAGCCTCTTTCTTTCCAAGCCATGCTGAGCTGAATAGTTTTCCTCCACACCCATTCCAATATTGTTGGGGAGGGTCCAGCTCTCACAACCTGAGGGGGAATAATAAAAATTGCATGTGTTTTTCCACATGTTTCATAGCTCTGAACTGTGTCCATACTCTGTTATGAGACTTGGAAGCACTGGTTGCAGTATATATTGTAATCATAAAGCGAATGTACATTAGGCTTGACACAAATTTTTTTATATTTGCTCTTTTTTTCTTGTGCTGTAGAATGTCAATGTCAGAGACATTTCGGAGGCTCTTTTTCTAAATTGCCCAGTAAACGCAGAGAAGCAGGGAGCTCAAAGGAATGTTATCTCAGCTGAGCAATTCGTCGTCATTTTGTTTATCTGGCACAGTTATTGGTGCTGGATATCCAGCTGAGACATAGTTGGCAACCCATTAGCAGCAGGTTATCTGCATCTGGTAGCACCAGGGGTTTCTATAGTCTAGAAAAGTTACAGGGTTGCAGAACTGAGGTTAATAAATTAAGAATTTGCTCATTTATATATCTTCAAAAGTAGGTGTTTACTGGGCTTCATATGAGTTCAACTCATAAACTTCAATTCTTTGCATCATCAATATGTTTTATGTGCCATAAACCATCATCTTATACTTGACATTTATAGCTCATTTTAGGCCCCCTTGTCTGACTAATCCTAGAAATGAAGCAATTGTTGTACAATTTGGACTTTTTGGAGTTTTTTCAAAACTAAAGAATGCGTGTCAAGGCTGTAATGTTAGAGTCAATGTAAGGAACTGTTAATTCTTTAGTTGGACTCTATATTCCTTTTGGTGTTAAAATGTACACAATTACAGTTAAAGCTGAACATATCAGTACTACATATACTTGCTCACTAGGGTTGCCACCCAGATGTTATTTCATAGAAAGAGAAGGCTCATTTTCTGTTGTAAATATGAATTCCTACAAGGCATCTAAACACAGGATGCACAGGGTATTACTGCATTGTCTACATTTGGGCTATAGCAAATCACCATGTGTACATTTTTTGTATTGCATATGACTTTGTGTATATATATATATATATATATATATATATATATATATATATATATATATATATATATATATATATATATATATATATATATATATCTTTTAAGACCTATGCAAGGTGGTTCATATGGATTGCGGGGGACCATATTGGTCTACGTATGCAGCCCTCGGCTTATCACACTGAACTGTCCTCCTTGGTTATTTTTATCACTGGTTTATGCAAATGACAGATTTGGCCTGCCACATGGTTACCTGAGTAGATCTACTCATTTGACATGGACAGTTTCTAAAGCCAACTTTACAGAGTATTAACACACTTACAAATCAACACAACCATTTACTGGCTAACATGGGAGAAGCTACATAATATGTGTGAAGTTTCCTCCAAGCAAACAGATTCCATACATCCAACTTATTTTAATTGTTACAAATTGGGAAACATGCCAAGTTCAGTAATATTCAAGTATAAAATTTGCCACATGAACCAATAAGATGCTCTTCAATCTCTAGATCTGCTGCATCCAGATTTGTTGCTAAGGGTTGCTGGGCATTTGTATTTTTTATTCTACCCCATTTATATATGGCTCCCTTTAAACTTTTGTGATATGTTAATTATCGTTCAGATTTCCCATAAGAAATAAATGTTTTGGGCAATGTAAGGGATTCTATAAACATTTCTAAAACCATTTATTATTGAGATAATTGTATGCGTAGTATAGTTATATATATATATATATATATGTATAACTATATGTATGTAGTATATATATTATTATATATTATATGTATGTAGTATATATGTTATGTAGTATAGTATATCATTGTATATGTAGTAGCCAGGAACATGCCACTTTTATTTTACAAATCTCTCTGACTCTCTTTTCAAATTGACACATGGAAATTTGACATAATTGTTTCTGATTTATCGAGGATAGCACCATCTGATTACAACAGGAGAGAATGTCTAGAGCTTCAATGTATTACCCATTAGGTTAAGAATTATAGAGTTATAGAGACTGAGGAGAGATATTTTATGTGTTTTGGCCCTGTGTGTATTATTGGTATTGCAAATATGCCCAAAAGTTTATATTTAATCACGTGCAGTGCAGGAAAACATGGTTGCAAGTAAGTTAAGGAGGCACTACAGTGAAAAAATAATTCTTAGTACAACAGTATGGTCTGCCTAATTCATATGTAGCAGATAGAGGGGGTCTATTAGATGGGCAAACAAAGTTATATACAGTTGTGTTGCAGGAGCAGGAAAGTGTGCCAAAAACTAAATTTGTTAACTGAAAGCTGCTAATTTCTTAACTGGAGAAGCAACTAACTAGAAGAAAGCATCTTTCTCTCAGAAGCAATCTGCCATATGTTTTCTTGCCCCAGTAATTCATTTTGGGATATCTAACCTCAACAATTGCACTTATTATTAGGTATGGTGACTCATAGAAAGCTGGAGCGTTCTTTTGAGGTCTGTGGGCTAGATGTGGTGTGTGTGCTCTGGTGTGTTTTCAATCTGTAAAGAAAAACAATCCACTGACTGCATTCCTTTGTAACTCGATGGTGCCTTTTATTTATTTTATTTGTGTTGTTTTACAATGTGTAGCAGATGTTAACACTGCTCTCAGATATGTGAGATATCAGCTTGTGTCAAGAAATAAAAGTTTGGGATGCAATAGAGATTTTAACTCAAACATTCTTATACAGACATAACATAACATTTACAGAAGCTGAAAAGTGTACTACAGGTATGGAATCACTTATCCTGAAACATGGTATCCAGAAAGTGCTGGATTATGGGAAAGCCATCTACCATAGAGTCCATTTCAGCAAATAATACAAGGTTTTTTTTACATGATCTTCCCTTTATTTTAAATAATAACACAATCATAATTGGTTTATTTAATCTTTACGTGATTCTTAGCTGTTGAAAGGTATAGTGTTGACGGCAAGATCCTTTATCCTGAAAACCCCAGTTCCTAAGCATTCCAGATATTATATCCTTTACCAATACTGTATTTTAGTTTTCCATAAAGATCAATAAACATAACGAAGAAAAGTAATTAGTGTGGTCTTTACATGCAACCCAGCATGTAGCCTAGGGTCGCCCAAGGCTGAAATCCAGGCCTGGACTGAATAAGGATATATTACATTCAATAAAAGATTGCTCTGCTTTATGCAAAAGCATTTACAATCACTATTACCCAATATTAATTAAGTTTTTTTTTTTTTAGATTTATAAAGGCAAAATTATGAAAACTGAGGGACAATAAGCTTTAATAAAAATATTAATTATTAACACAAGGATAAGTACATTAAATACAACCTTTGACAACATATTTCTGAGGGATTGTAATGTGTATTACAATGTAAAAGGGTTCTTTAGAGAGTTATTACCATTCCAAACTTTAATTGTACATACTGGCGTTACTTCCCATAAGAATAAAGACTTTTCAGTATGAAGTTTTATTACATATACTTTCCACTGACACATTTTTAAACATGTACATTAGATGCAGTGTAAAGCAAAAAAAAATGTAGAATATAAAAATTGTTAACATTGTTTTTTTATTGTTTCCACTACTTTTATTACATGTATGTTACTATGAAGTTGAAAGAGAGGAAAATGTAAGGAAAGGCATCAGGAATAAAAGTTGTGTAGATTCAGCTTCTCATTCCATGAACAGAGCAATTCTGACCATTCCAGCTTTTATTTCAGAAAACAATTGTTAAGCAGCACTATTAAATGAGTTTCACATTGAATTTGTGTCCTTACATGACCGTTTCCACTCTCCACGAGTTTGACCCTATGAATAGCAATCTCCAAAATGCCCTGTTAATTGGGAGACAATTTTCTGATTCTCGCAGCCATATTCATTCCCAGCTACAATAACATAGTATGCTACATGGGCAGCAGTTGGTGTGCTTAAGTTGGTGCCTTTCCCAAGATACTCCTTGATTTTATATTTTATGGAGGTTTTTTTTATTATTTTTCAGCAAGCATAGCTTTTAGCTACACGTATTTTTAATTTTTTAAACTTTTCTTGCAAAAGTACCAATTAAACTAACAGTGGAAGCAGATCTGGTGTGGCCCTTTTGCTTCTCATCTCCTCTTGGACTAAAGCTAGGGTTGCCACCTGGCCGGTATTTTACCGGCCTGCCCGGTATTTTTGATGCTTGAGCCCAATGTTATTAATAGGAGAAAAAGCTAAATATATAGGAAGGCCGGTATTTTTTTCAAGAAAAGGTGGCAACCCTAACTAAAGCAGGGGCAAGAAAGCTTGTGTAGAGATAGAAAATAGAAATAAAACAGGTAGTCTTCTCACAGAAAGTGCCACCTCAGGCAAGATTCTCACCGTGCTTCATGGCAGAAGCACCCCAAAAGTCTGACGAAAATAACAAAAAACATACATATAAACTGACTTTCTTCTCAGCATTAAAGGAATTGTTCAGTATAAAAAAACAAACTGGGTAAATAGATAGGCAGTGCAAAATAAAAAATGTTTTTAATATAGTTAGTTAGCCAAAAATGTAATGTATTAAGACTGAAGTTGCTGGATGTCTAATAAAATAGCCAGAATGCAACTTCCTGCTTTTTCAGCTCTCTTGGACTGGTTACCCTGGTGACCAGGCAGTTACCAATCAGAGACTTGAGGGAGGGCCACACGGACCATAACTGTTGCTTTTGAATCTGAGCTGAATGCTGAGGATCAATTACAAACTCACTGAACAGCTATGTTCCATGTGGCCCCCCTTCAAGTCGCTGACTAACTCAAAGTTAAAGAGCTGAAAAGCAGGAAGTTGGATTCTGGGTATTATATTAGACATCGTCACTCTAGCCTTTATAGTTTGCATTTTTCCCTGACTAACTATATTGGAAAATTTTTGCACAGCCTATTTATCCAGTTTTCATTTTTACACTGAACTATTCCTTTAAATATGTCCCCAGAAAAAGTGTGATGGTGAAAAATTATTTTTGGAGACAGCATTTGTGTTTAGGCTGCAAGTCACCAGTTCAATAACAGGGTTAGTGATGGGCGAATTTATTCGCCAGGGGCGAATTCGCGGCGAATTCCCGCGATTCGTCGCTGGCGAATAAATTTGCGAAACGGGCAAAAAAATTCGCCATCAAAAATTCGCCGCGCAAAAACGAGTCGCGCGTCGTTTTTGACGCGACGCGCCGAAAACGACGCGCGTCAAAATCGACGCGACGCGCATCAAAAACGAAATTTTTCGGCGAAACGCGCCCGTTTCGCCCATCACTAAACAGGGTATCTCCCTAGTCAACTCCCATTCACCATCCACAGCCTTTGTAAGGCTGTAATAAATAAGCAGTTTATAATACAGAGGGATTCTCAGAAGATTGGTAATTTGTTAAGAACCAGGAAGTTTATGTGGCTTCTACTTTCAGTTTATGTCTGAAGTGCAAGGAATAACAACAATAATTGATGAAAGGGACAGTATACTGTGTTTAACATTAGTACAAAGAATAGGAATTGTGCTGAACATACATTTTACTTAATGTTTTAATTATTGTTATTATTTCCTGAGCTTAGTGTAGAAACAGGGATCTTTAAGCCACTTCATGTTTGGTACTTGAAACCAATTAATTATATTACTAGTATAATATCCACCCTCCCCTTTCTCTCTTTATTGTGATTGTCACCAGTCTCAGATTATCTGTGGTCTGGTAATGGGCAAAACAATAGGCAATAAGTATGTTCAGCACAAGCCCTGTTCTTTGTACAAATGTTGAACAAGTTGGTATACTTTCCCTTGAATTAAAACAATATGAAGAAAGTATATTCAGCACAAGCTTTATTCATTCATTAAAGTTGCAAAAGTTGGTATAATGGACCTTTAATGAAGCAGATCACACAAATTTACTAAAGTTTATTGCAGCACCATACAATACTGACTCTTTTAAAAGGATTTTAAAAATGTTTTTCATGTTTTCTAACAATATGATGGCAAAAGCCTAGGGATTTATTTTGCTGATTTGAATTCCAAAGCAAAATGTTTAGCAGTTTCCAGATGATATTCATAGAATATGAATTCATAGGTTAAGCAAACTAGCCTTCCAGAAAACAATATTGGGACACCAGTAAGCACATATGCAGACAAGATGCTGATAACTGAATATAAAGGCCTGGCTGCAAAGAGGCTTGTTTCATACAATTCCTTTAGAGACATTTTTTGTCTGTAGATCAAATTCTACAAGTCAACTTTTCTGTGTGTGTTGGAATGTGTTTTTATCTGGTTAGCACAATCAGGTCACACTCTCAGCACTGAATCTATCTGTTATGGTTCTCTAGGCCTTTTTATTAGGCCTCAGACTCTGGTCACACACAGGGCTGTATCTATCTGTTATGGTTCCTCTAGGCCTTCCTATTAGGCCCTGATACTCTGGTCACTCACAGGACTGTCTCTATATGGTTCAAGGCAGTTGCCCCGTGACTAGAGATGTGTATGGTCAGTTGGCAACAGCTCTTAAAGTTCCAGTCTTAAACAACTTGACCTATACAGAGTCAGCCTATGGGGTTTCTGCCAGACAACATCTACTGGACCGTGAGACCCTCTACATTATCATTGCCTGTACACGGTACCAGATCTGGCAACAAAGGTGCAGGAGAACTTTTGGTTATTCTGGTGCTACTCCTGACAACATTGTGAGAGCAACTCTGTCTCAGTTGAGTTTCCTGAAGGAAAATGATATAAGGAGGTCAAACGCTAATGAAATACAATGGCGAGGGTTGTACCTTTCTCTTTCATGAGCATGTCCTCTTGTTATGTGCTGAATGGGGGAACTGTAGTATCTTTATTAATATGGTCTCCCGTACTCTGATACCGCTCTCCTTTTCTTCTCAGGGTGATGGTGGTAACATTGTCCAGCCTGGAGTAAGAGGATTGGCTTTTGTTTTTGTGTTTTGGGGTGGTATAAAGGCCATATGGACAATAACAGGCCTTATGAATTGGTGGGTTGGAGGACTTTTCTTTGGACTTTTGCCTATGGACAGAGGGAAGTCCCACAATGCCAGCACTCCAAACAATACTTTAGTAGAGGGTGCACGATCCAAATGTATCAATGTAGAAAAATGCCAAGGGATCAGCACTCACTTGATTAGGTGGATAAGTGTATTTATTGTACACACATATTAGAATCCTGGATTCTAATATGTGTGTACAATAAATACACTTATTCACCTAATCAAGTGAGTGCTTATCCCTTGGCATTTTTCTATATATATAAAAAAAAAAAATATATATATATATATATATATATATATATTCTCTACATAATCAACATCCATTGGTTGTTTAAGTATTTGTTTCTTCTGTTCACATGTTTATTTAGGTGACAGTATGTTTTAGGTACAGCAGCTAGTCATATATAGAAAATTAGTGACCAGAATGTTCAATATGCAGGGTGTTTTTTGGCAGCAGGAGGACAACGATTCATACAGTGTTTTTTTGGGGGGTGGTACAGCACCTTCAACAATTGTCTATTTTGCCTACCTGTAGTTCCTGGCCATGAGTACCTTTGTTCAATAAAGCAGGCCTGGACTGGCAATCTCTGGGTTCTGGCAAATACCAGAGGGGCTGCTGTAAGTTGCCATAGAAATTCACTATTTAATGCGCTGGGGGGAGATGTTTGGGCCTCTGTGTACTTGGGCCTATTTTGACAGGGCCTATTTTGACCCCCAGTCCAGACCTGCAATAAAGTTATTGCAATAGAGCACAACAATACTCACAATCCCACCATATTGTAAATATGCTTTGGGAATTTGGCATTTTTTTAAAAGTACAATCTAAGGGCGCAAACTCCCAAGTGCCATCAAAAAGGGCCTGAATGGCTTGATAGGACAGCAATCCAGTACAAGCAAGTGATCTATTATATGGAAAACCATTGTTGACATTACTGATGCTAAATAAATCAGAATATTGCATGCATAATAACTTAACTTAAGACGTACTTCTTAATACAACTACATGTCACATTGGGTTGTTGAATGAATAAGACATTTTCCAAAATTTATACTGTATATGTCAAGTGTGTCTACAATTCAAAAGGATAATTTTGTTAGTACAAGTAATAAATCATTTGTACATTCAGCTATACATGTGGATTCATTGCGCACAGGTGAAACATCTGTTCCTACTTTAATAAGTTAGAGGTTCATATTGCTTTCCTCATCCACAAAATTTCCACGCCTGTGTGTGTGGCTTTCAAAATTACTTACTAAAACAATATATTTAAAATATCTGAGACCTGCAGTTTAAATTTTAAGCATTTTTTTAAGATAAAATGTTGCAAATCTATTAGGCTATCATTTTGCTCGATATTCGATTTCTCGATGAATTCGTACGATTGGATACCGATCATTCGATTTCATGAAAAAATGTCCTTTGAGCGTCTGAAAAATTCGTACAATTCGAACGATCGAACGCTCCGATCGTACGAATGGTATTCGAGCAGGACTTAGTCTCAGAAGCCATTGGGGAGCTTCCCATAGGCTTCTGTTGCAGTTCGGTAGGTTCAATCTGGCGAAGTAGGCAGTCGAATAACTTCGATCATCGAATGATCAAATTATTGAATTTCCGATCATTCAATCTATTCGATATTCAATGTTCGAAGAGGCCAAATTTGCATATCTGATTTCACGAAAAATTTGTACGATCAGTATTCGATTGAATTTGATCGAACTTCGCTCATTTCACATGAATTTCGTAAATTTGCCCCTTAACTCTCACTTGGGCAGAAAAAATCTTTTTTATTGCTCTCAGGATACATTGGTAGTCAATAATCATTATTACCCAATGTTCATTGTCCTTTAATTTAATAACCCCAGCAAGTTAAACAGAACTTTTCAGTAATTTCTATCGCTAAGCATATTATTAAACTGCTGTGTTCTACCACAAATTCACCAGCTGGATGGCATGAACCAGTGAATGTCTTCCTCCATTCAACTCAGTCTCTTCCTATGGTAATATAAGTCCAGACAGAAAGCTCTAGAATGTATAATATTGCATGTGCATTTACTAGACATACATTGAGAAATAAATGATATTCAGTGTGCTTTTTCAGTAAAGCCATATTGTATAACTGGCACCAACATTTATCCCCAGTTGTATTTCAGATGTGTTATATTTTGATTAAAAATGCAGAAAAAAAGGAAATTGCCAAGTTGGAGTACTGGATTGCTTTGGCTGGTTAAATACATCAAGTAACTTCCTGCAAAAGCCAAACAGAGCCTGTCTGCTTCTTTTATAGCTATAACGACATTGGCTGAGTACTGTATGTATGTCCCATGGCCAATATGATTATTCTCAGCAAAAGAAGAATAAGAAGGTGTGAACAGAATGAACACTCTCAGATTGATGTGCACATTTATTTAATGTGTAATTCAGCGTGAATAATGAGAATGAATAATACTGATGAACATTAATACTTGCTGACAGAGATGTATAATGCACAAGCATAATAATATCCTTTCAATAAGAACTGTTATGACAGCTGAATTATTTCTCCCTTGAGATAATATGACAGTGTTTGTACTTAAAGTACTTTTAGTTAAATGGAATGCTTATTAAGGATCAATGAACGCTTTTTATAAAGTTGTCCCCGCTAGATGGATTTCATTTTTCTTTTCATGTGTTGGCGCCCTTTTTCTTCCTTATGTTTTGAAAAATAAAACTCTCTGTGAGATAAGTGACCCCTATACACCTGTAGTTTCACACCCTTATACTGCTGTGTGTATAAGACAAAGAATGGACAGTTCTGACCCTTTTTCTACCATTCTGTATCCCTTTTACACTATAATGTTCAACTTTAAAGGGGAACTATTGTCTAAAATAGAATAATGCTAAATATGCTGTATTTTGTATACTAAACATAAACATGAACTTACTGCACCAGAAGCCTTATTAAACAAATGATTTATGCTTTCAAAGTTGGCCACAAGCGGTCACCATCTTGTAACTTTGTTAAACATATTTGCAAGACCAAGACTATGCACATGCTCAGTGTGGTCTGGGCTAAGCTTAGGGATTTCATAAATCATCAAAACAGCAAAAAATATCTGCCAGAAGCCAGAGTTGCCAGGTCGGAGGTTAAAGCCAAACTGGGCTAATTTTACAAGAGAATTCCCCTTGAGAAAGGCATTCAGCCGAAACGTCGGGGTAATTCTCACTTTTTTCAGGGCAAGTGTATCCGCATTCTGATCCTTGATATAGGTAATGTACTAGTACTTTGAGTGGTATGTACTGCTGTTGCGTATGCTGACCTGTTTAAACTTACATGTATATGATTGGAAAACTTTCTATGATTGTTTGTAATCTATTAAAGGTTTTTTTTAAGAAATACCATTTGGGTTATGGATATTATTTGTGTGCAGGCCCTATTTCTGTAGATATATATGGGGTCCATTTATGGGTTTTCCTATGCACCCATTTTGCTTCCAATATATGGTAAACCTTGTACAGATGTGTGCCCTCCAATTTTGAATTTTCTCTAATTTTACAAGTTACCAGCAGGTTTTAAAAGTCCAAACCCACCAATGTACATAATTTGGCTAGTTTTGGAAGTTGCCACGGGTTTGGACTTATTATCTGTGCCTGTTATTTTAATTGGAAAATCTTCTTATTCCCCTCCAACCCTGGCAGTTTTACTATAGAAACAGACATCGATTCCCCTTGAGTCTGCCTGCTGATTGTTTGGGGGGATGATGCCCATCGGTTCAAGTTCTGTTCAGCTCTCTCTCTCCTCTGGACTCCTGCAGAATTTGTTTCAGTGTACAAACTGGGCTATTTTCGGGCTACTTGGTTTTTGGCTATTTTTGTTTCTTTTGCTGGTTTTGAAATGTAAACCTGGCAACCCTGCCAGAAGAAAATACCACAAGACTGATTAATAATCAGAATATACAGATTGACTGGATCCTCTGTTGTTGTGTAATCTAATGTGGATTTTATAGTTATTTTTATTGTTTAATATATACTTTCTCAGAACCAGTGGCTGCAGCAAAAAAATCCTTCAATGAGAATCCCAGTTTATCTGTT
>CM044441.1:104689848-104703174 GCA_024363595.1 Xenopus borealis
ACAGCTGGGAAGTAACATGGGGATTGCTCCCTGCTGTTCGGAAGTATGATCGTTTCCCTGCAGAGCAGCTATGGACCGTGTGAAGTTTCCTATCCACAGCAGTCAGAGTAAGTAAAGCGAAGGGGGGGATTTCACTGCATACAGTCCGGTTTCTTCTCGTAAAATGGTACATTATCTAACACCCAGCTGAAATGTGTTGTGAAGTTGTAAACCTACCTTTATGTAGGTTTTCCAATGTGTGTTGGTATAGTGAAATAGCTCAGTTTTCTTGAATAACCTCTTATGAAAGTAGACTGTGCATTTGCCAATTATGTGAGTGTAAGCACTTTACAAACAGTTTTCAATTCAATTACATTAAAAGGCTCTTTTGTGATAATACAAATGAGAGCACACACCTTGAGTTATAAAGAAATGTTTTGTACTCTAAATACAGTTGTTGTTTGCAAATTAAACATCTGGCAAGAGTGCAGTGCAATACATTGTATTGGAGTACTTTGTTCATTAATATAGCTGGCCAAATTGATTCTTTTCACGGTAATGCAAATAACTTTACAGAAAGGATGCTGCCAAGAAGAATACATAATATACTTGAGACAACTGTAAAAGCTTACAGAATTCTATTTTTATAAAGTTTGCGAAGAAGAGGAAGACAGGTATTATATTGCTGGCAACGTTCACTGCAGGAAAGTGGGGATGGGATTTAAATATTAAAGCAGAACAATTGAAACCCCTTGGTTTAGTATCAGGATTCTTAATGCCTTGATTTTTTGCACTGTCAGCTATTGAGAAAGAGCTGTTCTATTAGATTGGAGCTGAACAGTTAGTGGGCCCCTAGATGCTATGAATGCAACTCCCTTCTCAATCTTTAATTGTCAGGGGATGCCTGCGGTTGTAATTTAACACCAGGTGGAGGCTGTCAAATAGATGTCTATGCTTTGAGATGTGTAGAGGCCATAAATGTTATATTGTAGGTACTGAAGGCAAGGCAAGAAAAGGCAATCTAAGGGAAGTTTCCTAAAATTGTACCAGTGATTATGTCTGGAAGAGCACAGCCTATTGAATGCAGCCTGCAGAATATCTCGTGCTACAATTGTTTGTTGCTTGGCAGCAACATATGAGTTGCAAAAGTCTATTGTTGTAAGTCAAAACTTTTGTAGACATGACAGAAATAGTTTGGAGAGCTGGTGCTTCTCATGCTCCTCTACTGTATTTAAGTTAAGGGAATCATATTGTGTATGACTTGTTGTCCACAATGGATCAAACATTAATGCACAAGCTACCCTAGGCTTTAGCCTAGGGAACCAGTGTTTTCAGGGGCCCATCTTGCTTTTTTCAATTATACTTTTTTAATATTCATTTTTATTTGTGCTGCTGGGTCTGGTTAGGTGCACCAGCTGGGAGAAGAAAACAGGCAACCCAACATAGAAAGCTTGGGTACATGTGGATCTGCAAGCATCTGGATAGCTAGAAGAGGACTCATGTGGATGTAGCGTAGGTGCACCCCATCTCATTAATCATCATAAAAACTAACCAGCAATGTGCACTAATTTATTCAAAAATGTCTGTAGGTTGGCACTTTCCTTTTTATGAAAACAAAATTATAAATACAGTGCAAACCAGACTCTGTCGGGGAGAAAATCTTTCTTTCACTATGTAAATGTTGTTTTACCAGTGATTGCCTTGGACAGCAGGAATGACAGCTTTCAATAGCTTTATTGACCTGGATATAAGATTTATTGCTTGTGAAGTTTTTCTGCTGTATATTTATTACAGCCTGTCATTTATTCATAGGAATTAATAAGCTATGTGTCCTTTGATGTGGATAATCATTATTACTGCAGCTTTGCAATCAACTGAGCTTTGGGCTTGTTTTACTAATACAGATGTAAAAGTACACACATGTGTGCCAAATTCATTTTCACCTACACATGAAATCCAGAATGCAATCTATATAAATCTATGTTCAATAAAGATGTACATAGTAGGGCTATTAATAATATGCCTGATGGTAATGATAGAGTCCCACTGCAGACTCTGCTACTGATGCTCAAGCAAGGGGACAGGTAGGGGGCAAGAATGTTGGAAAATTCAGGCCAAGGTGGCTGGCAAAATCCCACTGGCCAATACTTCTTTTAAGCCATTGCAGTAGTGAAATTGTATAACAATTATATGATCAAAAAAGATTATGTAATTTTGGGGGGATTTTGTTGTCAAATGCACATTATGCATCTGATTTGATTAAGCGGAAACTTTTTTTTAGAGGATAGGGAATTAAGGCAAATCTATGAACTGTAAACTGCATTAAATATATTAATAATGAACCACTTTAAAAAAAGATACAACCCTAGAGTAAAAAACAATTAGGAGTTCAGCGGAATTAAATTGGATCCCAATGACTGGGAATAGTTTATAGGCAACCCCTTGAAAGCAGTGAAGACAAGTTAATACAGTTTAAAATTATCCACCAAACATATCCTATCCTGCACTTCCTATGGAACATTCTAGCAACATTCTAGTATTAAGGTACAAATACATTTATATCCACAGAATTGGTTCTTTCACAAGTGCTTGTCTCTGCCACATGCCTACTAAGCCATTTTGACTCCCTTGTGCCCAGACTACTAGCTAGATACCCAATGTGACCGCTCTTATTCTATGCTTAAAAGACAGTGAACTTGCACAGGATTGGCCAATAACCTCCGTCGCTCACAACTGGAACTTTACAAGCTTATTTATCTCGCCAGTGGATGCCAGAATAAATTCATCAACCTCTGAACTCCATTGATGCAACTCATTGATGCAGGCAACCCTTTTCCTTCCTTTTTTTATTTATTTCCTTTAAACTCAATAGAAATAAATCTTAAAACAAACAAAGAAATGCAGGACTGAATCATCACTGTATATGCTCACTTCATACACTTTTTTTGTTTGTTGCAAAATCCCAGTATTGCTGATCTTTTTAAAAAAAACTGTGTGCTTGGTTTTCCTTGCACCTGGGTATTGTTTGAAGCAGAGTGCCACCCTAAGAATACACACACACATATATGAATATGAATAATGGATTTCACGTCAATGTAACATTAATTTGTAAACATCGGGAGAAACACAGGTGTGAACTCTGTATATAATACAGTAGGTTGCTTAGACAAAGAGAAAGCATTAAAGCTCCTAAGGATGAGTTATTATATGACAGTCCTTCTTGACATCAGAGCTAAGTCTGCTAAATGGTGTAGTGCTTTATAAAATTTTAAACTATGATTTCTTGAACTTACTATGAGACTGTATTGATGTGCAGGAATGCTAGTGACAAGTTTTATAGCCAGAGCATTGACTTTCCTACATATGTTTAGCTCTGCCACGTACCTAATAGACCTACTCGACTTCTTGGTACCCAGAACACAAACTAGACACGTAGGGGCAGATTAATTATGGTTGAATTGTAAATTCAAATTTTCAAGTTGGATTTTTGGTACAAACCCATTAATTCAGGTTGGGAATAATCCAAACTCGAATTAGAATTTGAGATTTATCATACTTGGATCCTGGGAACAACTCAAATTTGACTATTCGCCACCTAAAACTTACTGCATGTAGAGTTAATGGCAGAGGTTTAGTAACCCATTTGAAGATGTTAATAACCTTCCTGACATTTGAGTTTTTTTCTGAGAATTCAATTTGATTTGAGTTTTTGGATCAGTAATATTCGTTTGAGTATTATTTATCTTAAATAACCTCCCAGTCGATTTGTGAATATATTCAGATTAAAAAAAATATTCACAGTAAAAAAAATCACACAAACTCAAAAGTCAACCTTTTGATAAATCTGCCCCTTAAAGGGGTTGTTCACCTTCAAAACACTTACTTTCCATTATTTATTTTTTACTGTATTTCCAAAAAGTTTGGCAAAAGTTGAATGTTCCTGGTGTTTGAGTCTGGCAGCTCAGTAGTAATTCAGGTGCATTCCAATCTGTTAAAATTTTGCGACATATAGTTGATACATTTCTCAGCAGCATCTCTGGAGTTTTAGCAACTATTGCATCAATTCTAACAGCTGCCTGAAATGAAACCCAGGGATTCTGCTAAGCAGGGGCACAGATAAGAAAAGTAGCAACTAAATATATCAATTTAGAACCGGGTCAGCCATCCCCCCTCCCAGAGCAGTTTTAGAAGGTGAAAAATTACACTAATTAGAATATTAGAAAAAGGGTGACAAATATAAAGTAATTGGGAAAAGTTGTTATTTCTGGTGATCTATCTGAAAACAACTAGTTGTTTGAAGGTGAACAACCCCTTTAATGTGACTGCTCTTGTTCTCTGCCTAAAATACAGTGGTCCTGCACTGGGTGTCCCCATCACCTCCATCATTCACAACTGGGACTGTTCGTCAACTCATTGATGGATTTAGCCTTCCCATTTTCTATACTTTTTACTCCACATTAACACATAGTAGTTTTCTCAGAAAGAGAAGGCATTCAAGCTCCTGAGGATGAATTAATATGTGGCATCCCTCTTGACATTAGAGCTAATTTGGCTAAGTTCTAAAAATTTATAACACAACTTTTGTGGTGTCAAATGCTTGTAGAAATTCCCCTACCTCAGGTTAATAACCTCAGGTTAATATTTATTTTAGTCTTGTAAATCACAATCACATCAAACAGGAAGCAGCCATTTTGTGGACACTGTTATTGTGGAAAACTAAAATCTTGCCAAATCATACCAAAATATTGTTTATGTACCAAGATGGAGGGGAAACGTAATGATTACAGTGATATCTAGGATTGCAGAATGGAAAGTGAAAGTAAGTGCCAGATACGTTTCTATACCTAAGGCATAGAGGAGGGGCAAACAATATATGATCGACAGCTAAAAGTTTTAAACAAGTTTACAAAAATTTGGGTTTTCATGATTGATTTTAAAAGGACTTTTATTATACAGATGTTCATGTGTGGGTGACAGATCCCCTATAAAGAAGTTAATACAAACATCTTCAAAATGATCTTCCTTCCCAAGTTTTTATATGCTTTACACAACTCCCCTATTACTCCTAGGGTGAGATGGTTTAAAGGGGTGGATAAAATAATTAGGGGCTTCCTATGGGCAGGAGACCATCCACAGTTGAATATAAGAATATTACAGGCATCTTCTTCCGAAGGGGGACTAGCCTTACCTAATCTGAAAGCATATTACCTTGCCGCTCAGCTAGTCTATGCACATTGGTTGTTGGTCCCTGATATGAATAACCCAGCGGTGGTAGTAGAAGCTGCCATTATAGGCTAATTTGAAGCCCTAGCCAAACTTCTGTACCTAGGTGTCTCCTCTTATTATATAACCACGCCTTCTATGGTTACAGTGGTACAAGCATTCCAGAAAGCCCAGAAGTTGATACAGAGTCCATCTGAGGCTTGGTCCCCTAGGACACCACTATGGGGCAATAAACATCTCCCACACTTCCATGGGCTACAGGACATTGCCAGATGGGCACAGATGGGAGTCAAAACCTTAGGGGACATAGTGGTGAATGTAAAACATATGATTTACTGAGACGAGATACATCCCCCCCAATATGTTTTTTAGGTATTTACCGCTGAGACATGCCCCTCTATAAAAAGCTAAGATCAAATGGCAGAGAGACATCCCAGAGTTAGACGATGAGATGTGGACTGATGCTCTAAAAATGGTTCCAGACGTTACCATCTCAATGAGAGATAGATACATCCAGATAAAGTTCTTAAACAGAGCATACTTGACCCCATACCGCTTGGCAAAAATCTATGAAGATGTATCTGACCTATGTCCTAAATGTAGAGATGAGATAGGTACCCTGTTCCGTGTGTTTTGGTCCTGCACGGTGATACAGAGATTCTGGGGCAAGGTGCTACAGTACCTGAATGAAAAATTAGCACTCCCAAATATTCCATCACCCGAACTCTGCCTACTTGGACTAACTGGAGATGTTCCCCTTACTTCCTATACTAGTCTGTTACTTGCAGCTTCTATATTATGCTAAGAAAGCCATACTAATGCACTAGAAGGCCCTTGATCCTCCCTCTCTACAGTACTGGCTAAAGCTGGTGAATGACACTCTTCCAAGTCAGAAACTGACATACTTGGCCAGAGGGTGCCCAGAGAAATTTGAAGCCATATGGGGCACATGGCTAGATGCTAGATGGAACTGATACCTTAACCTCACTTCTTTTTTCTCCTCTTTCTCTTTTTTCTTGTTTCTGACTTTATTTTATTATTGTTGTTAAAAATGCAAAAATAAAAACTTATATATAAAAAAAGAAGTTAATACAGAATAAAACTGAAAACAATATACTAAAAAACAGACCATATATCCCAAGAGCTTAAGGCATTTCCCACACATTTCTTTAAGAATGATAGCATTTGTTTCCAGCCATTAGTCTATATATTTTCTTAGACATGGACAGATTTCCTGTAACCCAAAAGCTTCATCTGTTTCATTTCCGATTTACCACGTTTTTTGTAAAGGTTGTAGTATACTTAATGCATATTTATTGGTGGGCTTATCAGAATACCAGTGCTTTTCCACTGAGGAAATACTGTTAGAGCTAGATTTACTTATTTGGTCAATATGCATGAGGAGGCCTCTTAATCTAGTGCTGTGTGTTTGCGCTAATAAATACTTGCAGCCTGTGGAACAGTCAGACAGGCAGAGCCTGAAAAGAAACCATTTGCTTACTATTTGGTACTTTGATCATTCTAAATATTTTGTTACCAAGAGGGTGCAAATCTATATCTACATTGCAACAAATAAGCTTACAGTATTAGTACTGACACCATGGAAAATCCATCCTCCCCCCCTCCCTGAGAAAGAATAAATGACATTATCATACCTTATATCTTGTTTTTAAGATGTATTTCATTATTTTTGGTGTGTGAATGGCAAACCTATAACCCAACAATAATTACCATTCATTTGAAATTTTTATTTTTGGATAGTATAAAACTGCACATACATTTTAAATGGTACTTGCTAAAATAATGTATTTTCATGTGTTTATTATGTTACTTATTTAGGAAACACTTTACATACACACACATAAACGCAGGCACATCAATTTTATCGGGATCCAGTTAACCTGTCTGTATGTTTTTAGAGAGTACCGGAGTAAAACTGGCCGAGAGAGAACATACAAACTCCTTGTTTATATTACCCTTGCTAGAGTCAAACCCAGGACTGCAGTGCTGCCAGGTAGAAGTGCTTCCCACTTTTTAGTTATATATAAATCAACTACAATCTGAAAATGTTTTCTGAATTTTACACTTTCCTTCCCTTTAAACAAACACATACCCCACAAATGGGTTGAATTTGATAGACATGTCTTCATTTCAACTTAATTTACTATGCAGAGGCATATAATGAGTACGAGAAACACTTCTTACATTTGTCTCTAATATAGATATTGAAGCAAGTGCTCTATGCATAGCGATAGATGCATGCATTTTTGCAGTTAAATCTTACTTCAAGTAAAAAAATATATGGGCAGATTTATCAAGGGTTTAAGTGAAGATTCGAAATTTCAAGTTTTTTGTGAACTTTGACTAGGAAATAGTCTAAATTTATCATACACTAGCCCTTTAAGAAGTTGACTATTCACCACCTTAAACCTGTCGAATTGCTGTTGTAGCCTATGGGAGACATCCTGGGATCAATTTGGAGTTTGCTGCCTACCTGACATTCAAGTTTTTTTTCAGTTTTAAATAAAACAGCCCCCTACAGTAATTTAGTAATAATCATCTTATTCCCCTTCCTTGCAGGAGCCCCATATCCTATTAGAATCTCTTTCATCTAATCAAGAAATGCTGATTTGCATTTTCTACTGCAAAGCATGCAAAGCATTTGTAATGCCACCAAGACTCAGGCCTACCCGAGAACTGGAGAATCTACTGTCAGGCTAGAGCCTGGGAGAACTCCCATCAGCTCTTTCTTATTTCCACTTTGGGTTTATTTAAAAACCCAGGGTCGGACCGGGGGGCCAGAAACCCACTGGGGCTGCTGTCTCTGGACCCCCCCCACTTCCGACGCACCACACTCGCTCACATTGTGATTTTCCTGGCAGCAGGAAGAGAGGCCCAGTCCAACCCTGTTAAAACCTTAACCAATTAGTGATAATAGGAGCCCATTAGAAAACCCTTTACATACTATTTATCCTTATGTATCCTTCCATCTATTTAGCCTCTTTGCTCCCACACAAAAATAGGGACTGTCCATGACTGGGGCCAACGGGGGTTTGCCTTGTGTTTGGGTCTGACACTTTTCAGAGTCATGTACAGGGAAATACGGTATAACCCTTTGAAATAAAGACCACAAGGCTGCAACAAAATTTACAATAGCTTCCAAAAATATTCAGACCTTTGACCAACTGTCTTATTTTAATGAATAACAAATCTTTAACTAAAATGTTGTCCTCTTGTGATAGTTTTCTTTCAAAGCATAGAATCTCAAACCAAACTCTTTTTTTTACAAAAGTAATTCTTCACAAGTGTATATAGTCATTATTGTCTGAAATTTCTGGACCAGCTACACCAGGGGTTGATCAGCCCACTGCACTGGTATTGGAGCCAACACTATTTAGAAGTATAATTTTGTGAAGCAGTTTGATTGTGTGTGGTCAGCTACAGTCATATCTTGTGGCAAATGTTTCAGTATTTATTTTTCAAAGATTTTATTTCTCTTTTTGTTCAGCAAAAAACTGCACCCTTTGCATTTTTACTTTATCCCTCTCCAGATCTAAAAAGGATGGGAGAAAACAGTAAAGTTGCCTATATCTTTAGACCTTAATTGTATTATGACATTCTAAATGTTAGCGGAGTAACCCCTTATTACCCATCAAGTGATCAGAGAAATAAGTGTAACTTTCTGATTATGCACTTATATATTACAGGATTTTAGTAGAACAGTCAGTCAAGTATAGCTCATTGTGCATTAATGAATAATACTGATACTGTAAGTTAACTTGGAGGTTTTCATATCAGTCCAGTTACAATTATTAAAAAAGGTATAAATAAATCTAGTCAGACAATAAATTATTGTAGCCATTTCTTATGCTTCTGTGTTTACTTTTAAGAAAGAGTTAATGGTTTTCAAAAGGGCCTTTAGATTTGAGAAGGTGATGACAAATCTTGTCCAAGCCTGGAGCTGTGAAAATATGACATGTACCATGTGAAACCATGAAGTAAATCAAACACCACATTTTCACTGCCCTCTTGATCTAACTTTCTATACATTAATAAATTATCTGCATTCATATCAAGTGCTCATTTTCATTTTAAAGTGTGTTTGCTCACTGGGCAGTGCTGCTGGCACAGTGCCGAACAGTATTGAAAACTTTTGGTGATAACACGTGGACTTAAAAGGAACAAAAAGTCATTCATAATATCTGTTCACTCCAAGGCATTCATAATGTTCTTTCAGTTCCGTTAAAGGTTCAATAAACTGACCGTTTTAGTTTCCCAAAGATTTTTGGGGATTCCTATTTTTGAACTGGGCAGTAAGGTGTTCTTTTGAGCAGGCATTTCCCTTTTAGTAAACTGCCGGTAAGTGGCTGCTAGCAAATCTAAAGATAATCTAGAATTATTCCCAGCTTTCATAAATGGAACTGAAAGCAGGGTACAGAGAGTAACAAATTTCAAATATTTATTGAAAATAAGTGCAATGTTTCAAACACTAGCTGTGTTTTTTAAAATTTGAATTATTTGATTAAAATGTGCTATAATGGAGATGGCATTCCTGGGTCTTTCTTGATATTGGGTTTCCAGATAAGGGATGTCATACCTGTGTTAAAATTATAGTTACAGATGTATTTAAAAACAATTGTTATATTCCAGACTCTGATAACTTAACTGTAAAATAATATTCTCTCTTTTCTTTCACAGCATGCATGTTCCGGTACAATGGAATATCTTTCGTCTACCTCATCTACCTCTTGCTTATACCTTTATTTTCGGAGCCTACCAAAATAACAATGCAAGGTAAGAATTATTTGTATACACAGAACCAACTGTCCTCAGAATGTCCAGCATAGCTACCAAATGGAGGAGGAAAGTCTCGATTACTGGAAAGGGTGTACGGGTTGTTTGGGTAATTAACTTACCTTATACATACCCCCCCCCAACATTTTTGGGGAAAAAAAAGGGACAAAAACAGTTGCCGCACTCAGCGAGGAAAATGTTTTTGACCACGCCTGCTTTTGTGGCCACACCCCCTAATTACCATGTTCATTTTACAAAATTTGACAGGTTATAAAAGTCTGAACACATTTCTGTGTTTAATTTCCCAGTTATTACAGTTTTGCTAATGAAGGTGAATTTCCCTGTAAGATGTGAGTCTAGATTCTCCCAAGAGACCTGTTTATGTTAAATTGTTACAATTTGCTTAAAATTGTTTCAAAAGTATATTAGTGCACTTGGTGGCTGTTCTGGGCTCTCTGCCAAATGCCAGTTAAGTTAGAAGCGTTGTATCCTTTTCTGGCTGTTCAGTGCAGAGAAAGTCAAGACATTTCAGTACAAATGTGGGACTGCGGGGTGACCTGTCAAAAGTGGGACTGTCCCGCTCAAAATGGGACAGTTGGGAGGTATACCTTATACACCACCTTGCTTCTGTTAGCACTAGCCCTGGGTACTTTTCATCAAGCGCCACAGAGTCATCTCCCTGCTTCTTCCTTTTTTGGTGGGATTCATATCTGCATTAGAGTGAAACTTCACTTTCTAAGTGTACTACTCATGCATCTGCCCAGAGACTCTGCAAAAAAGAAGAAACAGAAGAAGAGGATCGATCGGTGGTGTGTGCTGTAAAGTACCCTCGGCCCGGGAAGTTTTCTGCTAACAGGAGAAAGGTATCAGGCAAGTGATTACAATCACTGGGGGCTGCCTAACATTTGGTACCCCCAGTGATTTCACCTTGCTTTCTCCTTTAAAACTGACTTGGGTTAAAAAGAAAGTTGAAGACATGTTCAACTATGTTCACCTCAAGTCCTATCCATTAAACCAATTTTGAATAAGGGGTTATTGAGGGTACCAATAACACCATAAAGGTAAAATGCCATTTATCCCTGTTTTTATCACTGGTTAAACATCTCATGTGAGCAATTACAGATGCATTTCATATTAATAACTCCAATCATGTCTGTGCATTTCTGCTGGTGGAGAAAACATATTGTGTTCCAGTAGACTAAAACCATTATATCATACAGAATATATCTGTTGTTTATGATATAAGCATGTGCCTTGTTGCCCCTTTTTCATCTTGATTAGTTGCTCCTTTGACTACTTAACTTGCTGGGGTGTAACATATAGAGGTGCATTTATCAAGGGTCTAGTTTTTTAAAACTCCCATGAACTCAAAATTCGACAAGTAGGGTCTGCACTCTCACGTCTTAGAAAAAAAAAATTTTTTTATTCACATTGGAGACTCAATAAAAATGTTTTCGTTTTTTTTCTAAGACCTGAGAGTGCTGACCCTACTTGTGTGAAATTGAATCTTATTTTGGACACTGCACCCAGGCACCTTTAAACCTTGTAACGAGATAATCCATGGATTATATATAAACAAAAAACAAAAAAATTCCCCAGCACTCCAACCTAAGAGAATATTTGCACAACTGAACTGCAACTAACAAAAAAGACACTTTTAGTTACAAAGTTTGTACAAAATATGCATAAGCTGACGCGCCCTGTCAAGGCAGTGTCCATGCGTCAGTTCTATCCTAAGCGAAAAAAAGTATTATCTTTGGGGGGAGAAAGACCATACCTGCTTTTCTCTTTATTTAGCATGATCTCTTCCAAAGACATCATTAAATGGGGGTTGGGAGATATATTAATATATGATATAATATATATTTATATATTAAAAACTTGAATGTCAGGAAGGATGCAAACAACTCATAATTGATCCCTGGACCTCACCCATTGACTTAAACAGCAATTCAGCAGGTTTTTGGTGGTGAATAGCCTAATTTGAGTTCTTAAAGGGCCAGAGTATGATAAATCTCAAAAATCAAATAAAAATTTTAATGGACTTTGAATATCTCCCTAGTCAAATTTCATAGTTTTGTCCATCAAACAACTTGATCATTTCGAATTTGAATTTTCACTTCGACCCTAGATAAATTAGACCCATAGTGTGGCATAAAAAAGCTGGATTGCAGGCAGACCTTTTCTGTAATGTTACAGCAAGCAGCAATTTGCATTGTGTCCCTTATATCAGAGTGTATATGTGAATTTACTTTTTGTGATGTACCACACATAGATGTTAGGTACCGTCTTTAAATTGATATCACTTCACTTGGAGGTGTTTTTGCTATTATGGCACTGCATTAACCTGCTTTGTTTCAGTTTGCTGTAGGTAAACAGTAAGCAAGGATATTATTTAGCACCTATTTGCAATTATACCTGTAATATTTTGGATACAAGATGAATGAGGTTAATTCAAATGTGGTGCTTACGCATTCTCTTTTACTTCACCCTTAAATACTTGTGCTGTTAAGCGATTGGTAACATGCAGGGAAGCACACCACACACTACAATACAGTAATAGTGAAAATGGACAGGAGTGATCTTGGCCCCTTCGCTGTGCACTCACCTTTTTTCGCCGGGGGGGGGGTCCACGAGGTCGGCAGAGAGGGCCAGGACACCAGCACATAATTGCGCTCTGCGCTGGAAGAAACTGTTTGAAAAACGGAAGTTCAGCTCTTACAGTACCAGGAGCGGCATTTTTGCCACCCCTGGTACCCAGTGGCTTTCTCAACTCGCCTCATTGGCAGAGCGCCCCTGAAAATGAACTCTATGCTTGTCTTGTGACTGATGGGTTGGCATGTGAACATTTGAAGCTGTTGTTTGCAGGCTTCTTGCTCAAGTTCAACTTTATACATCAAACTCAACTAATTCTAAATGCTAAAAAAGACAATAAGGTAAGAAACATACATACCAACAAGATATTATTCATGGAAGCGTATAGTAAGTATTTACCCAAATTGAGGCCTTAAAAGCCTTCAGGATGTCCTCCTCCTCTATTTGTACTTATTTTACATGAGTATTACTTGTGCAGCTAGTTTGGCAAAGCAGATTTGTACCTTTTTATTACATTTAATCCCAATCAGAATATAGATTATGGTCAGATCAATATCTGGCAGAATTACTTTATTTCAGGCATCAATGATTACTCCATCCAGGATATGAAATGCAGGCATGGTCTTTGAATTATTCCTCTCATGTCTATAACTTCACCAGTAAGATGCACAACATGTTAATTTAAGTATTTAACTTGATTAGGACAGTCTTTTAAAGAAAAAAAAAAAAAAAAAA
>CM044441.1:104711573-104730385 GCA_024363595.1 Xenopus borealis
AAAGGTTGAACTTGATGGACGTGTGTCTTTTTTCAGCCTAACTTACTATGTATTGTTTTCAGCCCTTTATATTTTACTTGTTCCTACCCAACCCCTTATTAAACTATAATTTCTCTTTAATTATCTATTTTCTTTTCCACTTTATAGCTGTTAATAATAATAAAAGTAGGAACTTGCAGTAGGGAAAACAATCACTAATATGAAAATGTATATTTTGAAAGTAGACTGTCATCATGCTAAATTGCTTGGTGAAAGTCTTTGGTCTTGAGGCATTCTTAACATTAATATTCATGTGCAATATGGTGATAAAATGTATCTTGGTTAGCCACATTGTACATTGGCTAAGGGCTGCTTCGGGGACCTCAGTGATATGTACACTGGTCAGCATTAAAGCTTTTATTTCACATTGTTTAAGCGGTTTTATCTCTTGTGGTTCTCCCTTCTAATTCTTTCTTACTGTAATATAGTACTGTAAAATAAGTAGTATGATGAAGTGTTCATGATAGTTCCCCTTTAAAAAAATTTTTTATACTGTAGCTTTGCAGGTGTTTGGAATCACTTGCCAAGGAAACTTTAGTTGTATTAATATTCCTTCATCTGGTGCAGAGATGGTGCATGTATTGACGCAGAAGGAAATATAAATCAAAGATTATGTTGAGGCACTAATTTGTAGAAGGAAGAAATAAAGGAAGTAAGAAAGAAATTTATGGCTGTGATACTATTAGGGGCAGATTTACTAAGGGTCTAATTTTTGAATTAAAAAGAATTTGAAATTCAACCATCGAATTTTTTTTTAAATGGATTGAATGGGTCCATTTTAGATCGAATAAATTGTTTGAATGCTTCAAAAAATTTCAAAAACACTTCTTAAAGGTTTCAGGAGGTCCCCCATAGGCTAAAATATTAATTCAGCGGGTTTAAGGTGGCGAAGTGTCAAATTCGAATTTGTAAAGAGACAGTACTTCAAATTTTCAAATTTTTTTCAAATCGAATTTTGGGCTATTCGATAGTCGAAGTGGCTAAAAATTACTGCGAAATTCAAATTTATTTATTTAGAATTTTCACTTCGACCCTTAGTAAATTTGCCCCTTAATGTTAGTTGTGCCAACCAGTTCGGAATAATTGATCTGTCTTTAAGTCCTTAAAAAATACCCTCATATGAAATTATATGTTGATGCTAGCCTAAGAGATTTGTATTATCACAAACATCTTGTTCCATTAGGGTACTTCATGAATAACCAAAAACACAATGCTACATAGATTATTTGTTTCTTTTTCTTTCCCTTTCGTTCTGTCAATTGCTCAAAGATGGACTTACAGAAAGGCTAATATTGTCTCGGGGTGTACTCTAGTATAAAAACAGTCATTTAGTTTCCAAAATACACATGTTTTAAATGCTTTAAAAGATTTATTATAAAGATGTATTATATATAATCCATGTATATAGCAAGGAGCAGTCAGTGGACTTGACAAATAGTTTAAGCAAATATTTATTTAAGTCTGTGTTTTGGTTCACTCAGGGAACCTTTCTGAAGACGTTTTACATGTATTGAGAAAGGTTCCCTGAGTGGAAATGAAAAATGGGCTTAAATAAATGTTTGATTAAAGCCTATGGCTAGAAATGCTGTAAATACTGAACTTACTGTACCAGCCCAGAACGTGCCAGGCCTAAAGCTCCCATCCACGATTGATCCCCCAGTATGTCAGATAAAAAATACAGTATGACTCTCAAGTTAGAGGAAAGAATAGGCAACACCTATGTCCATCATAAATACAACACTGCTGAATGCAACAGAATAAAACAGAGTGAAAAGACCTGTAGCATTTTAAAGGAAGACAGGATGCAAAGTCCATTATGCATAGTTCCAAACTGTCCCGTTTGTTGTGGTACAGTCCCGATTTTGACAGCTCAACCTGCAGTCCCGGGATGTTACTGAAATGTCCCAACTTTCTCTTTGATGTCCTGCACTGAACAGCCAGAAAAAGATCCAAAGTTTCTAACTTAATTGACTTTTGGCAGAGAGCACAGATATCTGATATCTAACCAGGGGTAAAATATCTATTGGGCAGGTCTAAAAATTCAGATGACTGGATAAATGCATTGTGCAATGTAATACTTTGGGTCACTGTGACTTTAAAAACTTTAGGTCCAGGGGTGTCACCTGTCCATTTTTCACCAGGGCAGCCAGGTTTTTAGAAGTGCTGTTCCAGGTAAAACTGCGAGTCCAAATGATCAAATTAGGAAATCTAGACAGGACTCGAAGTGAGTGACTGTTATATAGCCCCACCCCCTGATGGATGTCACTAACCTACCCATGAACCATCACACACTCCATCTATGAAATCCCCTGACCCCCCCGATATCACTGGCTTGCCCCCATGCCTGGACTTCACCAAGTCAAAAGGTGGCAAAATGGTAGTCCCAGTGACATTTAATGCTGAGGGTCCCAATACCATTTAATGCTGTAGATTATAGTACCATGTATTGCATTTAAGTGCAATGGCACATGTGACATTTCGTTACTTGAAGAAAGAAAGTGCAGGTGACAAAATGCCTGAAGTTATCTTCCTATAGAATAACATTAAAAATGCTTTATCCAAACATTTTAATAGCATAATATGTAAAAATACTTCCTTCTGCATTTTAATGAAACTATGCAATTTATTAGGTTAGTATAGAGGGAGTGGAAATTCCCATGGTTGACAAAAAGCTCTTTGTGCCATTGCCCTAATGGTTAAGGTCACTGTACTGAGGCAAGCTGAACAGGGGGAAATTCAACACTCTCACAAGCTATCTAATATAAAGGAGGGGCTAAAACACTGACGTTACAAACTGTAACAACTTATCCACAGCTTACAGACAGCATACAGGAACTACGTAACCCACAATGCACTGAAAAAAGTGATGTTCCTATCTTTATTGAAATCACGTGTGCAGGGAATTGTGGGGTTTGCAGGCTGCTTATACAAAATAACAATAGTCAGACAGCTCAGCAATGTAGTCAGATAGATCAGCAGGAGAGCACGGGACTATGTTTAGGGGACTGTCAGAAACCATTAAAAACCATGAAACGTCTGCATATATTTGAATTGATGTATATTGCAAAGTTGCTTGAAATTATGTTTACTTTCCCAAATACTGAAGTTGTGTTTTTGTGGCTTTACCCTCTAAAAATTGTCATCAAGCTCAAATAAATGTTGCTTTTTTAGAAAAGCTGTGGAATTGACTGCAGAAAAATGCAATTCTGTATGCACATGAATACCAACTGGCAGAGTATAATGGAATCAGTTAGCTCTGTGGTTCTCAACAATGCTGTGACCCTTTAATACAGTTCCTCATGTTGTGGTGACCCCCAACCATAAAATATTAAAATATTTTTGTTGCCAGCCCAGAGCGTATTGTTAGGAAAGTACAGGAGACAGTGTGACTGCATAAAGGTTTGTTTTCCGTGCGTAGTGTAGCAAAAAAAATTTGCCACACCCATTTTGTGGCCACACCCCAATTACCATGTTAATTTTACAAATTTTAAATGGGCAGGGAGAGATGTATGGCAGACCCTACTAAGGGGATATAGAAAGTTGTGGCTTGCCTACACAGATTACTGAATTACAACTCCCAGTACCAACACCCGGATGGCTACAACCTTGCACCAGGGTCAGTGGGGATAGAGATGAACCTGCTGCTGGAACCCATTAAGGGACCCCTGTGAAAGGGTCGTTCGACCCCCAAAGGGGTCCCGACCCCCAGGTTGAGAATCACTGAGTTAGCTGATGTATTTAGGTTAGCGCAAACCTGTATCTCGAAGGAGACTCAAAAACGCACAAAAGCATGCTTTGCATCAGTAACAGGGAACTAATGATTCAAAATGCCTTGCAGCAACTGTATCTTTATGTCAAATAATTTGACACATGATATGCTCCAACCAATAGAGCCACCATGATAAGGAAATTCTGCAGCAGTGCATTGGTGACCTACCATGGACAAGAATGCACAATGTATAATATTTTGGACATAAGTCCAAGGAGCGCACAGTAATTACTATGGGTGCATGATTCCAGGTAATGATATGAGGCTGATATGCATGCAGGTACCCATACACAAAATATTCTAGTTATCTACCATGTCACACTGGCAACTGGCCACAGTGCAGAAAATCTATAATCAGCCTCCCACTGCTGCTACCCAAGCCTTGGCAGGTGATACATCTGTTTATTGATGTCTTTGATATATTTCATGTGCTTATCATATGAAAAGAATATCCCAAAGTGTTCACAGGGTAATAATGCCATAAACTTGGTGCACTCTCCCCCCATTACCTATTTTTAAACAGTAAACTATTTTTTACATGTCTTATCCAACACACCTCACAATTGCAAAACTGCTTCTATGAAAGCACTCTCAGCAAGACAGTGATAGGGTGTCCTTAATTATTCATGTTAATGCTTAGTCCCCAAAGGGTTTGCAGTCTATTATGACTACTAATGTAAATTACACGTTAGCAAAATAAAAAACTGTATTGTGCAGGAAAGTGTTTATATGCGTCAGTTGGGCTAAAGATGGTTAAGAATGTACTGAGCATGATGTAGCTTTTTACGGGATATTTGAACATGAGCCATATGTTATACATCAAATATTTAACACACAGACTTTCAAAAGAGCTTTTGAGAGTTTAGTCTAGTGCTCTATATTGGAACCAAGCAGATATTGTATTTTTTACATACTATGAGTGACATGCTCTCACTTTATTTATGTTAAATATTAATCTTTCTTGAATGTGGCAATTTACATCTGCATGCGCACTAATTTTGCTTTAGACATTTTATTGACTGTATTGTAAAAGAATCCTTTGTGCCCACCAATGGTTATTGGTCCAGTTGTTTGCTTTAATGTATTGTAAGTTACGTCTACAGATGGGCTTATCTTAAAGGAGAACTCAACCTCTTCACAAGTAAAATGTTTCCTCAACTGCCCACCCCCTGCTCCCTCCACACTATCAACAAGAGCATGTGCATGTCCAGCACAAGCTCATTTTATTACCACTTAAATTCCTTTTGATTTATGATCTGATGCTTTCATAAAATATCCCCTTATTTATTTGCAAATTTTCAAGCAGCACAATATTTTACGTATCTCACAACTGAAAGGCAAGTAATACTCATTGTGTTTCCCTTTTGTTGTTGTTGTAGCTTTCTGCAGTGTCTTAGCACACATTCCTTTATACAGTGGTCACTGGGGAGTTTTACACCTGTCCAGTGGCATAACTAGATGTTACTGGGCCCCACAGCAAATTATTTTGCAGGCCCCAAAATGTCTAGAGATTGACTTGTTTTAGCAATATTTATTAAAATTGTTTGTGAATTAGGGCTTCATGGGGCCCCTACACCTCCAGGGCCCCCCTGCAGCCGCAGGGTCTGCTTCCTCTGTAGTTACGCCCCTGCACCTGTCCCAGCTGAGTTTGCATAGCAAGCGCAGTTATTGCTATACTTTATTAATAGGATTCTTGTTTTGCTATGCTTTGCTGTGTGCTCCCCCTTGTGTTATAGCATTAATATTTTTTTATCATTCCAACATGTTAAATAGCATTTATTGATAATGTTCATTCATTAATCATTCTCATTTATCTCTGTCACAGTGAAGCTTACAATCTGTTTTGTCTGGCACGGGCACACAAACACCCACCAGGGTTAATTGTATCTTAAGCCAATTGACTGCCTGTGTGCAAGGAAACCAGATCAAAAACAATGAAACCCAATTTGTTAGCTTGTAAAAATGTAAAAATGTAAAGGGGAAGTAATTCAATAGTCGAATATTCAAATAGATTTTTTTTTTCGAATTATTCGATTAATTCAATTCGATCAAATTTTCAAAATTCACTGGTCGAAGTGGTCTTCGAAAATATTCGAAAATTCAAATCTTTTTCAAAATTCGATCGAACTTCGAATCTTTCATGTGAATTTAGTAAATCTGCCCCTATGTGTTATGAAACAATGTGCACAGGACACTTAAAAATCGAGCAAAAATCCAAATTGTAAATTTTTTCGGATTTTGTTTTCCAGAATTGCTAATTTTTTCAGGCTTCTTCCCGAAAAGTTTGCATTTTATAGTAACAAAAAACTAAAAAAATTTTGAGTTGCTTTGCATTCGGAATATGATAAAATAATCCCCTGAGTCAGCAGATTGGAGTGGAGGCAGTTTTTGGTGACCGTTCATGCTGAGAAGCTGCTCCATGTGGCAGAAACAGTACCGTAATTATCGAGGGAGCAGAGGGTGCAATTGCATCAGGACCCGCTGGTCATGCTGCAGTCCATGCGATAAGGAAAATGCATGTCTAGCGTGCCTAGCACATCCTGCACCCTGGCCTAGAATTGTTTATTTACATTACTGGGCAGTAGCTGTAGAGCACAAGTGGCATGCTAGTTATAGATATCTATCTGGCATTTTTGGGTACTGATGTCGAAACGCAGTTTTCTTCCAGGACAGCTGGAAGTACCTAAGCACTACACACAAAGGCAGCTTTAGGCTAGGGCAAAATGAAGCAGTTCTAAGCCTGCAGAGAAACACAGCGCGAGAATCCGCTGATGCTCTGCTGATTGAAGTGCCTGCACCCGAAAACATTGCCTATGCCTGGGTGCAGAGATATGCAGCAGATTTCAGTACCAAAAAGAAAGATTTAAAGTGGAACCGTCACCCAGACACAAAAATCTGTATAATGAAAGTCCTTTTCAAATTAAACATGAAATACAATTTCAAATTATTTTATTAAAGCATTCATAGCTGTTTTAAGCTCATTTAAAAATCTCAGCTGTCAATCAGATATTGTCTGCCACTCCTCTCGGGGCAGATAATTACTTTCACGTTCTATTCAGCACTTCCTATATGCCACTGCCCCCCCCAAGACATTCCCCAGTTCTCTTAACCATTTAATTGTGTAGCCAGGACATGGGGATAGACATCAGGTCCACCATTCTGGTGCACAAACAAGATTCTGAGATGATGCAAGGCTTGTCTTAATAACAGTGTCCACAAAATGGCTCCTGCCTGCTTGCTATAATTATGAATTCCCAGACTAAAGAAAACAAGATTAAAATAATTTATATAGTGTAATTAATGTTCATTTTGCTTGACTAATGTGATAAAATAGGATTTTGAATATTTTTTTGGGGTGACGGGTCCACTTTAACATTTTGTGTTGAAATCCGCTGCTTCTGCCTGCACTCGATTGTAGGCAATGTGGCAGAGCGACAGAGGAGGAGCGGATCCTCGGCCTACATTTCTCCACATATAGTATATACTGTAGGCGCCAGCATGCTAGTAAACAGTGCCTAGTAAACTGGCCCTATTATGTCAAAGAATTAGAGGGTACCTTTTCAAACACAATGATGATTTTTATTTCAGCATGGAACTATATGAGCTAAAATGTATTTACTTTCTCTAAGAAATAATACCATTGGAGAGAACGGATACAAGCCTTACCAAGATTGAATTTCTAAAATTTCTACCCTTTCTTAATCGCTATTTTGCCTGTTCATAAAACTGTATAGTTCTGAAGCTACAGCCATAGATTGCCAGTGTGTTGCACTAAATACCAAGCCTGTTAAATAACATCTAAATGGCCTATTATTATTATTAGTAGTATTATTAACATGTATTTCTATAGCACCAACATATCTGTAAAAATCACAGAAGATCATGCTAGAGCCCACAGGGTTAATTGACCATTTTGGGTGAACAGTGATTAAGTTCTGGGAAATGTCTGAACTGTGAGTCATTTTGCAAAACTCAGTTAGTGGTTAGTTGACAGTTTGTTGTTTGTCTCCTGCTTTAGCATGCCTAAGAGCAGTGTATTCGATATTTCTGCAGATGGATTCGGTTTAGATATTTTAAAAGAAAAAGTTGCTTTAAAGACTTTAACTATTTTGAAACAAAGTATTTTCTGGCAGCCAAAATGTGGTATGAGCAGGTTTTAGGTTTCAACTAAATAAAAATTTTCATTGAAAAAAATATAAATGTTTAACACATGAGAAATCTGTTTATCTGAAATAAAACAATGGAAAATGTTGAATCCCTTTAGTGAATGGCAGGTACGTCTGGGGCTGAAGGGAGCTCTGACCTTCAAAAATATCAGGTGGTGTGAAAGGAAGGCATTAAAGGAGTGTTTTTCGATCTGTGGCCCTCTATTTCTCGCTAAAAATGCAGTAAGTATCTCAGTAACTCTTTTCAAGTTCAACTTTGCTTTCTATGTGGGCATACTATATAAATCCATGAGTGGCTGGTGCTTTAATAATAAAGAATAAAGAGTAGCTGTAATATAATGCCATGCCATATAGTCTTTATATTTGACTATAGCGCTATAAAATTAATTTTTTTGCTCTGCCCACATTAAAGAGCTTGATTTTGTATTTATAAGGTATGTTCATCTTCTCTCACTAGCTCATTATAGTTAATGTACAGTTAGCAAGCATCACATGAGACATCTATTGACGTAGCACTACTACAAAGACACATAAAAAGCCTAGCTACTGAAGTACAAAGAAACCAGGGGAATCGTTATCTCATGTGGAAACCTGTTATCAAGAAAGCTTTAAAGACCATTTCCTATACTACCTACTTTAAGCAAATTAGTAATTTTATTTAATTACAGGTATTACACCACTGAAAGCAATCCTTTTGGGTCTATTGAATGTTTATATTTTTTTAGTAGACAGGATATGGAGATCCATGTTATGTAAAGACCCTTTATCCAGGAGACCATAGGTCCCAAGCATTCTGGATAACAATCTGTATTTGATTTATAAAGTTTCTATATATATATATATATATATATATATATATGTCTTTTTTTCCCCTTTATCTTATTTGTGTCAGGGAAAGGAAGGGGTTAACCTCTGACAGGAGTATTAAATATTGTACCAGTAAGCTAGATGGTTAAGCAAAGTATTTGTTGCTTTACCAATAACAGAAATGAAAATATGTTTATCTAAGCTCAGCTACTAATACCGATTCTGCCAGCAAAAGCAAGGAGAGGTAAGCCATTGATAGCTAGCGGTATGTTTATTCTGGTTGAAGACCTAGCCCGTGTGTTTATCTTGGTACCTGTGATGCTTCTGTCTGAAATGATTAGCCCTCGATTGGAGATGTTGTGATCAATGGCAGTATTAACACTATTTCCAGTGTAGAGCACAATTGACTCAGTCTGTAATTTTTTTTATTTTAAAATTTAAGTATCAAGTATTTTTAACTTTTCAATATTATTTTAACATTAAGGTTTTATGAAACGTAAAGGGGAAATATAAAATTTAAATGCAATATATACATTCACATGGTAACAGGAATATTTATTTAAAGTGTCCTGTGCACATTGTTTCATAACACATAGGGGCAGATTTACTAAATTCACATGAAGGATTCAAAGTTTGATCGAATTTTCAAAAAGATTTGAATTTGAAATTTCAAATATTTTTGAAGACCACTTCGACCACTGAATTTTGAAAATTTGATTGAATCGAATGATTCGAAAAATGCAAAAAAAAAATCTATTTGAATATTCGACTATTCAACAATTGAATTACTTCCCCTTTACATTTTGATTCAACTGCCTAGTTCGCCAGATCAAAGCTACCAAATTGGGTTTCATTATTTTTGATCGAATTAAAAAATTCGATGGAATGGTTAAAATCGTTCGAATCATTCGATTTTATCGATCAATCGAATATTTTCTATTCGATCGTTCGACCAATCGAATCGCGTTAAAATCCTTCGTATTCGAATAAGATTTTACTTCCCCAACAATTCCCATGGTCGAATTCGAAGGTTTTTAACCCTCGAATTCGACCCTTAGTAAATCTGCCCCTTTGAGTGCTCACTAATCACAATCAATGGATGAAAAGAGAAAGACAGAGCATTGCCAATATTGGTAGAGTCACTTGTCTATCAAACATTTGAGTCATTTGAAATTAATCTATTATTTTCTCTTTTAACAGTTTCCTATACATATACACATTGTTTCCCTTGAAAATGCATTTAGGGTGATATGTTATAAAAGACAGAATGGAAATTAGCAAAAATGAGAAAAAATATTAGCTATGGCTTAAAAACTAAATAAATGCATTTTTAGTAAGATTTCTGCAAGTTTGTTTTCATAGAATATATATTAACTATGTTTGTAGGAACACTTATGTTTATGTAGAAAGACTGATGATGGTTGTGTTTTTTTTTTTACCAAAACCCCTTTTATAACATTCTACAGTTAGACCCCACATATTATTGTGACTTTTAATTATGCTATTATTAACATGTACAGTATTTATATGACGCCAACATATTTTGTAGCACTGAAAACATTCTCATTCCTCCAGGTAGATTTGATCAAGGTTGCTCACGAGAATAAGAAGAAGCTTGTGCACATCAATTTGCAAATAGATTCTTGGTTGAACTCGGGTCAGGGCTTTGACAGGGCTTTTGTGCTTCAGCCATACCAATACTGTTTGACCTAGGTGAAAATTCAAATAAAATTCAAATTTAAAAAATTAGAATTTCAAAGTAATTTTGGGCTACTTCAACTATCGAATAGGCCAACATTCGATTTGAACTGAAAAAAGTCGACCAGTAGAATTTTCGAAGTACTCTCCCTTTTAAATTCTTCAAATTCGATACTTCACCTCCTTAAAGCTGACGAATTGCCTTTTTATCCTATGGAGGACCTCCTAGTACCTGTCCTGAAATTTTTTCTAAGTCCTAGGAAATCAAAGGATTTTGCACAAAATCGTACGAAACGTTTGAAGCGAGCGAACGATGCGATCAAACAATTCTAACTATTTTTATTCAATCGAAAACGGACTTATTTGATCGAAATAGGTCAATTTTCAATCGAAAAGGCCCTTTCTAAAAAAAATTGTTTTTCACTTCAAAATTCAACCCTTAGTAAATTTGCCCCCAAGTGTTTGGTATTATTGTTTAAGGAAAAGAACATTTTCATCCAAGCTTCAGATAATTATCAGGTTCTCTTTCAGCAAATGTCTAGCATAATGACCTGGGGTGAAACTATGGATGGGCATGGTTGATTGCAGAATGTGTGCCAGGTAGTGGTACAGAGTCGTTGGTTCTTACTAGGCTCTCATTATTACACAGTCTGCTTCCTATAAAGTTACATAACTGGGAATTACATTACATCACAAGTTGTAGTCCCACGAATGCCCATCATCCAAGTTTTTTTCTAGAGAACAAAGAAACCTAAACTTATATACTGAGCATAAGTGCTAAGCAACACTACCGTTGCTTCATTCTGTTGCATCGTGATTGTGATACGTTGTTTAAATTAAAGAATTTAGGAGTGCATTGGCAATAGACCATAGCAAATTGAAATAAGTGTCTAAATGCTTTACTCCTTGAAGTATGTGTTTATTTTTACTTAGCGAGATAAAGTATCCATTGACTATTAGTAGTAAATATGCTGTGGAATTTGTTGGTGAAAAACCATTACTATAACTATATATTTGTTTATCAGGGAGCAGAGGGATTTTAAAGCACTGCTGATCTTTCCCAGGGTCAATTTAATTTGTACAATTGATGTAATCCTGAACTTAACACCCAATAAATAGAATGACTGCAATATGTATATATTTTATAAGGGAATCTAAAAATATTTAGTTTACCAATAAAACATTTGTCACATTAGAATATTTCATTGTGAAGATTTGATGGGGCCAGTCACTGTTCTCAATCACATAGTGAGTGAGGACTGAATGTTGTTAATTATTGACATTCTTTGAGCAGAAAAGATTATACACTCCAACTGTAGCTGAAGGTTTACTACATTACTGTCATAATTTCTGGTTGGTCTTTGAGGCCATGCTCAAGATTCACTCTGCCCATGTCCAGTTGCAATAAGATACACCTCTGATCTACTCTAAACACTCTCTTACAAAAAGACCCATGAATTCATGTATAAAACATGTCTTTATCATATTTAATTTTAGGACTATCCTGTTGCATTTGCCTGTCTATGTAGAACTCTTATTGAATTATCATTGGAAGAGGTCTTTGCTGGTGCGAGGGCGTGAAACATGTCCTGCACTTGCTTTAGTGACAACATTGAGGATCACTGCTCACTGTTGCATGTGGATTTAAGCCTGACCCAAAGAGCCTCTGTTGAATGCTACTAGTATATTTCCTATGTGTCTCATACATTAACATAATCTGTAACGTGTGACTGCTTGACAAAAACGGGACAGGACTAAGTCAGCAGCATTGTGAAGAAAAAATGAATTGAGAGCTGCGGAATTTCCCTCTAGTGGTGGAACTTCACTCTTAACTTCACTCTTTGATAAATATACTCCATAGTGCCTTGCAGAGTAGTGAGTATTTTTTAATTTTACTAAATACTCAAAACTACCAAACAACAAAGCTTTCCTGAAGTTAGTGGGTTTTAATGCAATTTATGAAAATCGCCTCAGAGCTTCCAGTTTTCAGAATTTTATCTCCCACATGTCATTAGTCACCAAGATGGAACATCTTAAGTATCTGGCACATAGAGACCCCAGAATAAGTCTTGTACATACTAATTTCATAGCTCACATTTCAACTACTTAAAAAACTCACTGCCTGTTTTAGGTGTGGTAAAAGTCGAAAAAAAAAGTATTCAGACCCTTTGAAACCATATTTTTATGAAAGTGCAAATTCACCTGAATCTTTCTTGGCTGGTAATTCAGCTTCGTCAAACCATGCACTCTGCCTGAGTTTTATGTGTCATAAGACCCCCTAGTAAAAAAAAAACCAGAAACCACATATTCTCACATTCTCACAAATCCATAATGGGTAAATATCTCCTTCTATTCCAAACTACCAAACTCCAAACTGCAAAACTATTATAAAAAATGTAATGTAATACAATTAAAACAATCAATGAAGTAGAATAATTGATTGGACAGCGTAGCTAGTGGCCAGAATACCTGATCTTGTGCAGCAGAAAGTGTGGAGGCAGTTCAGGGATGTTTGGTGCCAGGCCGGGACCGGCAATCTGTGGGTTCTGGCAAATGCCAGAGGGGCTGCTATAAGGTGCCATAGAAAATCAGTATTTAGTGGGCTGGTGGGGCTGTTTGGACCTCTGTGTGCGCTGATTGGGCCTCTCTGTACCTGAAATGCCAGGGCCTATTTTAAATCTCAGTCCCATCCTGTTTGGTGCAGTATGGAGCTGTCCAAACTGCAGATGCTTGGTTGGGGGTTTGGGGGTCAGTCCTGTGAAGTTTGGCCAAAGATGCTACTGCAGAAAAAATCTCTAACTGCTAAAGACTGTAACTAATATGTTCTTGGCTGTTAGAGCCTTACCAGCGAGAAAATAAGCAGTATCTGCTTGGAAGGCAAATAGTTAAAGAACATCAAACCCTAAGCATTTATATAGTGACATAATGTTCCACAGAGATTGATTTTTTTATTCATTCATCATATAGTATTTATCTCTGGTTTAAAAGTGTATAATATCATTGCAGTTGTTCTGTTGATGTTTCTGTATTTATATACAACTTAGGGAGCAAGGGTAATAGATTTAAAATGTGGGCAAATGACATAAACAGAAGTTTTCCATAAATGTTGGGAAGGCTTAAGGGAGCTGTAATCAAACCTAAAACTGCAGCAACTTATTTTGCATTGGATCTGTCTCTGTCTAGGAAGGCTGTGAGTCTCAGATGAATCGCAAACATTTTCAAGACCATTAATTGCTTATCTGGCAGTAAAAGCAACAGCAACAAATGCTTTTTTTCCCCCGAGGTAGTAAATGATAATGCTTCTGTTAATGCATTTTTTCTCCTGGTGGACACTAATGGAAGATTTGTATAAAATATGTTGTTTATAGTACATCTAGTTAAAAAAAAAAACAAGTACAACGCTTCTGTTGCAATTTCTGCAATTTGAGCTGATACGTAATATCATTATGGCTTTTTTTGGACAGAAGTTATTAAAACTGTTTTTAAAACCCAGACGGACAATAAAGATACAGAGGTTATGGTAGAAACTGGCTTGCAAGGATCAAGAGTAAATTATATTCATGGTTAGGAAAATATATTTTCTGCTAAACTGAAAAGAACACTGCATGTGTGTACAAGAGCTCAGCACCTTTGAAAATCCCTAGTTACATGTTTTATCTTTGCCATAATGTACTGTAGCTCTTTGGTACAGGTATGGGACATGTTATCCAGAATGCTTGGAACCTGGGTTTTCCAGATAACAGTTGTTTTTATAATTTGGATCTTCATACCTTAAATCTACACAAAAAAATGCTGATTTGCTTCTGAAATTGCACACTTCACTTGTGTTCATACATGAACACAAACTATTAACATACTATTATTATTATTATTATTATTATTAACATGTATTTATAGTGCGCCAACATATTTTGTAGCGTATTGTTATACTTATATATGTTCACAGTTAAAATGTATAGAGAAAAGAATGACCATAGGTTAGGTGCGCTCTAACTATTAACAATATATGTTCACAGTTACTTGCTATGTTTACATTTATCAATGGAGACTGTTGCTTAGATTTTATTAGTGAAGCACAATAGGAATACCTACTCATATCAATAAATAGAGAAATAAATAGATAAATAAATGTGAAAATATATACATTTAAATAAAACCTGAGTTGGTATAGGTCTCCTTTACTGTGATTAGACTGCAGGATTTTGCAGGATTCTGATGGTTCCTAAATGCCTGGCCAAATCAAACTAAAGCCCTTAATGTTATGTGAATTTAAAGCCCTGGATGACTGAAGGTGACAAATTTTTTTCTGACGAAGCGGGACTTTATGGATTGCTTACATTTGAATATGTAAATTATGGTTTGGATTCAGTTCAGTATTCAGCATAATCCAACGATGATGAATTCGAAACACCCATATTTGCCAATAAACTGAACAGAATGTTGTGTTTATATTGTGACTTGGGTTGTGACTCTTGTACAGTATATTCCAATTTCTTAAACTTCAAGTTTATTGGACTTGACTTTGCAGGCCTGGATTTTGTGTTTATAGAAAACCTAATAAGAAAGACAGAACCCTGAATACACATAAGGGTTATTTAAGGTGCCTCTTTTACACCACATGATTTAAAATGACTCAAATTACATGTTAAACGGCATCTTTATAGCCACTAACCACATTGAGAATGAAATTAACTAACATAGGTATATTTTTATAACCAGGAGGAAACCAGGCTATTTACTTAATAAACTGTGTTCAGTTACCTTTTTCTTTTCATTGAACAAGTTATAAGTCAGGTTTTGTTGTTGTCTAGTTTCAGAAGCTGTTTATGTAAGGGCTAAGGTTTTCCTATAAATTATCTTTAATTTCATTAATATGATATGGCATTGGTATAAAAGTACATTGTTTACCAATTTCCAGAATGTTTGATTCTTATTACTGACTGAAGATGGAATGATCTCTTAGATACCCAAGGGTCCTGAGTAATATTACCTCTATAAGGGCTCAATCTTTGTTTTTTTTATGAAACATAATTGTTATATACTGTTTGCATGCATACCTGGTTCATGGTACTCATTTGTCTATTAACTTATAAAAATAAAAAACAGTATCAAATAATTACTCTGAACTATGAAATGCTTATTTCGATGTTATTACTATGAAATGCTTATGAATGTTTATAACACTGCAAGAAATGCCGTATAAATGTGGAAGCAGTGAGGCCACACTGGTGCTAAGAAGCAATCCCTCTATATAGACAAGTGGTATTTTATTTAACCCAACTAGTTAAATTCTTCTCATAAAGAGCAAAAAGTTAATATTTGAGCTACTTTCCTACTCAACTATGCAGTTTAGCCAGTACACAATAACTACATCTAGGAAGACATTACATAAAGTGATACTGATACCAGAAATTAAACCATTTTTACATCATAACATTGTCTTTGAAAGTTATTTATAATTTTGCCATCAAAGTATTTGACTGATGCTTTTACATTCCCCATCTGATCCCCCACTTGCCTCTATGAGGGGGCTGCCATATTTGTGCAGCAGTGTTCCGTGTTCTTTAGGAGGTTCAAGTAGCAATGACTTATAAATGACTTATATATGACAATAGCAGTCCTATCAGCGAAAAACATGGCCATTAAAGGAAAACTATACCCCCCGAAAAATGTAGGTCTCTATAAACAGATATTGCCTAAAATAACTCATATGTAAAACCCTGCTTCGTGTAAATAAACCATTTTCATAATAATATACTTTTTTAGTAGCATGTGCCATTGGGTCATCCTAAATAGAAAATTGCCATTTAAAAAAATAAGGACAGCCTCCTGGGATCCTAGGATCCAACGGTGCACACAAACATACCAAACAAACTATAAAGTTAGATCACATGAGCCAATTAACAGACAGAGTTATGTCTTTTGCTTCAACACTTCTTCCCTTTACAGTTAGAGTTGAAATATTTCTGGTCAGGTGATCTCTGAGGCAGCACACAGACCATCACGAAAGGGTGGTTCAAGGCAAGAGATGTAAAAGGGCAATATTTACTTAAATATATATACCAGGTAGGTAAGATTCTTTAATATGTCACTTGATTTGATATAAACTATCTGTTGCTGAAAAATTCATTTTTGGGGTATAGTTTTCCTTTAATAGCTTTTTGTGTGCATAACGTTTTTACAGTTTTAGCGTCAGTATTAGTTTAAGGCAAATGTTGTGTTTGGTAGCCGAGGATGAGCAGAGTATAACATTGCTTTATTAGCAGGTACATGCAGCCATTACACAACAGCAGTAACTTGAACTCTATCACTCTAAAGCTGTACAGAAAGTACTGTGTCTCTGCATAGTACAAATAATGTACACAGTGACACCCGCAGGCCATTTGTATAAACACCACAGTAGTATGACAGCCCACAGTTTATTTAAACAATATTTAAACTGACAAAGTCTATCTTTATCATATAGTGCATGTTTATGTTTAAATGCTTGGAATACATTTCTTGTTTAAAAATCAATACAGAGAATCCAATGATCATAGGATTAGATAGAAAATGTAAAGCAAAACCTATTTTCTGCATACCATACTGTTTTTAAGATAACCCCCAACATCTGACCAGCACTTATGCAGTGACAAACACTGTAAACTCCAGCACATATTCCTCCTGTTGATCTATGTAAATGTTCCACCCACTTATATTGTAAGCTCTACAGGGCTCTTCCTCTTGTCTCTTTAACCCTAAACAACCTGGCCAATTTCACTAATCAGAGAAAAATATACCACGTCATGGCCATCTCTGCCTACAGAAGACAAATTTAGTTTTTTCTATATTTTGACAATTTATGCCATTTAACTAATTCCTATCCCATAACATAGTAACATAATAATGGGGGCCATACACAGGCAGATAAAGCTGCCAATATCAGTTGTTTATACCAAATTGACAGCTTATTTGCCCGTGTCTTATCTGGTTTTCCTGATCTATATCGTGGCCACAATATCGATCAGGAAGGTTTGATTTTCCACCGACCAACCTGTTGGAACCCATTGCCCTTGTCATAATCCGATCTTTCAGCAATAGGGCAAAAATTCAGATTACCCCCAATATTGCCCTGCCGTTAGTGGCATATCAGGGAAAGATCCACCCATTTGGCGATGTCGCCAAATGAGCGGATCTTATCGTCTATGTGCAGCTTGAGTTGAAAAAGGACACAAGTCAATCAAGTTCAACCTTTTAACTTTTTTTAACCTGCTTAACTGCAAAGGGTAGTTTTCTGGTTATAGTGTTACTTAGGATTTAGTAACATCATTGTACATGTAGCAGCAACTGAGATATTTGAAAATATAACTGTACAGAGAAAATAGAAAAGAACATCAATAAACATTGACACAGTTTCTTTTTTGTTTAAATAGACATGTCAGATGCATATCAGAGTTTTACAGTGGTTTCTAATTAATACATTTCTGCATGTATTATGATGTAATTGTTGAACATAGTGTAAAATATATCTTTGCTAAGACCTGGAATTGTCAGGTAGTTTTGCTAAAATCATTCCAGATGTGTGCCTTTTGTTAAAATACTTTTTAAATGTAAAGATAAATGGTAACATAAGAGACATGTTTTATTATTGTGAAAACGTTTTACAGTAAGAAGCAGTGGAGTCCCTACACAAAAGGGCAGATTTACTAAAAATCGAATTCAAGGGTTAATAAACCCTTAAATTCCATTTTCTAATTTAAAGGGGAATTTCAAAAACATTCGAATTCTACTGTTTTTCACGCAATTCGACCAATCAAACGATTGAATATAAAAATAGAACTACAATACCAGTTGGATAACCAGATAGAGCTATACACTGGAATATGGGACAACTGGATAATAAATAGACTTATTATTATTACTACTAAATGAGCAATGGGCTGAGTCCCCCCATCCTGCCTACTCCTATATTCTTTGCAACATAACGTTTCCTCGGGAAATCATTGTGGTCTGGCATGGTGCCGAGAGACTGGCGAATAGCTAAAGTGGTGCCGCTATTCAAAAAGGGATCCCATTCTCTGCCTCAAAACTATAGGCCAGTTAGTCTGACGGTGGTAGGAAAGCTTTTCGAATGATTAATAAAGGATAGGATACTGGACTTCATACCAAATAACAATACTATGAGTTTGTGCCAGCATGGTTTTATGCGTAATAGATCTTGCCAGACTAACTTAATTTAATTTTATGAGAAGGTAAGCAGGGACCTTGATTCTGGGATGGCTGTGGTTGTGCTAACTTAGACTTCGCTAAAGCATTTGATATAGTGCCACACAGAAGGTTACTGGTTAAATTAA
>CM044441.1:104733464-104756219 GCA_024363595.1 Xenopus borealis
GAGTTGAACTTGATGGACTTTGTCTTTTTTCAACCCAATTTAACTATGTAACTATGTAATTACCTTTACCAGGTCCTAAGTACAGGGTATCATCTGTGTGTTATGCACTGGTTGGTACACTATAATTCTGAAAAAGTATGCTGCATTATGGGGAAAGAACATGGTACACCTTTGTAATCAGGGCTGGGCCAAGCCAGCCAAGCGCCCAAGGCAACCTGGCCAGATGCGGTGGCAGAGAGTGTACATGTGCAAAATTGCTGCATGTGTGAATGCTCGAAATAACCACGCGTGTGCACATGCGGGAAATTGCTGTGCTTGCTAATGTTGAAATTGCAGCAAGTGTTTTTTTCCGCAAAAACTATTACGCTAAGCCATAGCAGCGGCCGCCGGGGAGAGAGAGTGGACCAGACATGGTGACAGAGAAGGTACTTGCCTAGCGCCCCCCCAGCCTAACCCTTGGCCCAGCCCTGTTTGTAATTAGTAAAAAAAAATTTAGTGATATAAAAACGCAAATATTCAGGCAGAAAATTAGAAAAATACATACAATTTGAATTTTTCTGCAGAGAAATTTTTCCGGAAAATTTATTGATAAATCAGTGGAAATAACCCGTGCAGATTTGGTCGGAGTAGATTTTGGAAAATAATGAGATCTTTTCGGAATTTGACAAATAAACCCATTAGTTTCTATTAATCTTCAAAAACATCCTGATACTTCAAATATCCTTCAAGATTGACTAGTAGATTAGGCTTCAGTAAGAAATATTATGTTACTTTCTGGGTTGGAGCTATCCCTTGATATTTTAGTGGCCAGTCTTTTTTATCACAATTCATGGCTTTCATTTTCTGTTCCAATAACATTCCACTCAAAGTGAAATAGATGTTATTTTATCGGCCAGTCACCATGTGTTTCACAGATGTAATAAGGCTAAACTGATAAGCAGTGAGCATGTGCGTAAAATGTGGAAACTGGAAAGAGACAAGGTTTTGTATACCTGTGACACTCCATAAAAAATAAAGTGATCTGCCTTGGACTTTCCCTTAGACATAGATCTGTTTTCTGGATGTTTTCAGTAACAACAAATGAGAAGATGATATTTCTACACACTGGATTTCTTGCCTTGAGGAAATGAATCAAGATTTCTTTAAAAATGCGTCAGAGGAATCCAGTGCTTTTAGAGAATATTTCTCTTACTTACTTTCTTGTAAACAATTTCTTCATGGGAATATTTTTATTCAACTAAGCCTGGTTTTTAATCCCTGAGAAATAATTCCCAGTTGTGACCTCATATTTTAGTTTGTTTGCTATGCAGGTCCCTTCAGAAGCCACACTAGCATGAACTGACAGCTGTTGAATATGGCTCAGAGCTAAATGGTGAGGCGGTTCACAAAGGCTTTTTTATCCCGGTTCTATAAAATACAAAACTTATGGAAGATTTTAAATATGTAATGCGGTGCTGTCACACTATTACATTTCAGAACTGGTCTACTAGAAAATCATTTATCACTAAAAATAATATGCAGGGACCCACAGGGGTTACTCTGCCCCTATGGCTTTAAGGCCCTACCCTTTTTCCTTCTCCCTCCTTACTAGGCAGAAGCTTATGTATCTAATTCCTATTTGCATATCCCTTGCTGTTGGCCAGGTGGTGCTGTGACCACATCCTGCCTCATTCTGATATAGTGCTGGGAAAGGAGTTGCAGCTTCCTCTTTGCATTCCGCCTGTGGAACAGGGTGGATGTATGCGATGAACCTGGGCACAGGTCCAGTAAAATTGGGGACCAGGCAACCCCTTGAATGAGGTTTAGCTGTAGAAGGGCAGAATTGTAATAGTCTTACTAGGAGAGAGGGTAAAGAGAAAGAGCAGCTGAAGCTCCAACGAGGATTTGCATGAGGGAGTAGCTTCCCAGGGGCTTTTTAAATGCTTGAGTGCAGGGACCTCAGTGAAGAGGGACTGTAGGGTAGAGGCTGCTTCCTTACAACTTTCTGGAGGGAATGGGTGTACTGATGTACTGCACCAGCTAAATTACCTGTTACCTGATTTGACTGTGTGTCATGTTCTATTGACTCATGTCCTGCGTGAGTAAACCTGTGGTCTCTGACTAATTGTCTCTGACTAATAGAAACCTGGTGCCCAAGTTTCTATTTTTGTGTACAGTAGCCTGTGTGTTGTAGTTCCAGTACACCTTAAAGGGTGAGCTTCCACTAAGCAAAGGCCCTGACCCTGTGTGTAAGTCGCAGTGTAACCCATGCTTATATCGTTAGCTGGAGTCTCTGCTCAGAAACTGAGAGCAGAGACCTGCTACAATTTGTAAACTTCTGAACATAGTGTGTGCAAAGTACAAATAAATGAGCAATTGTGCCCTTTATGGCACTTTGCACGCAGCTTTCTCTTAGTGACCCCCTAAAGAATTCCACATTGCGGCTTGGTTTGTTCCTTGTCATTAAAAACTGTTTTTTTTTGTTTCAGTATTCAGGAAGAGAAGGGTTTCCTTGCTCCACCTTGTCCATGGGAATAAAACCTTATTGTATTGTCCAGTTTATGGTAGAATAAGGCATACAGTCTTTCCACAGAAGAGATCCACCACATTCTACCTTTTATTTTGTGAAATATAGAAAGTACTGTTTTTTAGTTTTTTTAGCCCCTGCACATCTGGTAGCAGGGCATACAGTGTTTGTGAACAGAGTTTGTATTCATTTTGAGTCTCAAGATTTTGGCAAGGAAAGAGCAAGGTCCGTTGTCAGGGCATAGTGGGGTATGCTTCCTGCACATATAATAATGTTTCTTGAATTTAGTGGAAGCAATAAATGCACATGTATTTCTCTAATTTGCTAAAGGCAAGTGCTTGGAGAACAGCATCCATCATTAAAGGCTATTGTGGTGGCTGTCATTGTAGAGAACAGGTGGCAGCTAGCAGAACAGTTTATAGTTGATGAATGGATCGTATGATTCACCATATTACCAGAGATATAATAGTAGAGATTTCACTTAGGGTGTTATTTCCTAAAAACTGAATTTAGCTAAATCTTTTAACTAAACAAATTTTTACCAAACGCCCATCCATGATTTTGCCTTATTTATCATTAAAATAACTTGAATAAACCAGTTCAGGGAAAAACTCGAACAAAAAAAAATGGACGAAAACCCATGTGATACCATTATTTTGGACTTTTCTCCTGAATCACTCAATTTTTTCAGGTTATTGCTCGAAAACCATGAATTTTTGGGATAATTGGGCTAAATCCAGTGCAAACCACAATATCTTCAAATTTGTATAGGATCATCTGCCATTGACTTTTACAAGAACTTGACAGGTTTGAGATGGTGGCTTTTTGGATTTGGGCTTTTTGCAGCATCAAGGTATAATACATCTGAAAAATCTGTGTCTCTTTTTTCCATGAAAAATGCACTAAAAAGCCCAACCAGAAAAAAAAAACAAGTTTTAGTGAATGTTAAATGTGTTTGCCCACAAAAGGTGTACTGTGCCTTAAATGCAACTCAAGTATTTGCAAGTATTAGCTCATAATGTCATAGAACCTACTGTAGTATACAGGTATGGGACCTATTATCCAGAATGCTTGGGACCTGGGGCTTTCTGAATAACAGGTCTTTCTGTAATTTGGATCTTCATACCTTAAGACTACTAGAAAATCATGGAAACATTAAATAAACCCAATAGGCTGGTTTTGCTTCCAATAAGGATTAATTATATCTTAGTTAGGACCAAGTACAAGTTTTATTATTACAGAGAAAAAGAAAATCATTTTAAAAAATTTGGATTATTTGATTATAATGGAGTCCATGGGAGATGGCCATTCTGTAATTTGGAGCTTCTTTCCTAATAATACACTCTCAAAAAGTAAAACATATCCAGCTAGGCAAATGTAACTCTATCCCCAATATGTAATATAAGGCTCTACATTTGTCCAGGAGCAGAAACCAATAAGATTATTTAAACAGGTGACTAGTGAATTCTACTTGCTGATTGGTTGATATAGGTTACTGCCCCTGCGCAAACAGTGTATTTTATTGCATAGCTCCAAAAGTTTTATTACTTCCAAACTGCTTTTGTAGTGTGATTAATGATATGCCCTTTGCAAAAAATTTGGAATCAGTTCAAGCTATCGTGTATCCAATTTAATAACATCTCACTGGCCATGTAAACCCAAGAGCTTTGTATTTGAATTGTGGGTTGATTCTTTATTTCTTGTAAAACTATGGGGTAAAAGGAAGAAAATGCAAATTTAGACTTTTAAGTCAATATTCTTTGTAAGTAGTAGTCTCAAATGTTTTGAAAATATTGTTCTGTCTGGTTGACTTTGGCCTGCCCATTTCAGACTTTATGATTTATTCTCAGGCATGTCCTATAGTTTATGTTGTCATTCTGCTTAAAGGAGAATTCAATACTAAATTTACATTTTTAAGAGCATGATAGTCTTATTTCTGCTCCGTGTCTCCTCAGGAGATATATCTTGACAGGAAAATATTTAATAAAAGATTTATAAGTCATATACTATAGTATTAAAAAATAAACACTAAGGGGCACATTTACTAAGGGTCGAATCTCGAGGGTTAAAAACCCTCGAATTTTGGTTGAATTAAAATCCCTCGAATTTGAGGGGTTTTAATGCAATTCGATATATTGAATAAAAAAAATTTGATCGATCGATAAAATCATTCGAATCGATTGATTCGAACGATTTTAAGCAATCAATCGAATTTTTTTTATTTGATCAAAAAAACTTCTCATAGGATTCTATAGCAATTTGGTAGGTTTAATCTGCCGAATTAAATTTTTATTAAAGAGCCAGTACTTCGAAAATCGAATTCAAATTTGAATAATTTAGATCGAATTTTGGGCTATTCGATAGTCGAATAAGCCAAAAATTAATTCGAATTTTGAATTTTTTAAACTTGAATTTGATTCAAATTTTCACTTCGAATAAATTCGACCCTTAGTAAATCTACCCCTTAACCTCCATGGAAAAGTTTGCTTCTTTTCTTTCAGATCTCAAGCCATACTACAAAAGAAAATATACCATGCTCTTCTTTGATTTTTCTATACCAAGACAGAAGTGCTAATTAGCCAGATCAATCACATAGCTTCTAGTGAATCATTAGAAATAAAGGGGCAAATTCACTAGCGCTAATTCGCCAGCGTGATGTCATTTCGTAACTATGCAAATTCACTAACACTGACTCTGGCGAATTTTCGCTAGCGAAGTTGCGCACTGACGAAGGATCGTAATTACGCCAATGACCATTTTACTGAACGTTACCACTTACGCTAGACATTCCTTCTCCAGGTCAGACCTGGCGAAGTTCAATACAATAGATAGGAGTTTGGAAAAAAGTCCCAAAAAAATGCTGGCATGTTTTACCTTTTGTAGGGTGATAGACTACTCTGAAAAAGAGCGAAATTTTTGGGGGTTATCCTCCTTCCCCCCTACATTTCCTAACATATGGCAACTCAACTATACAGGGGGACACATGTTTAGAGCAATAGGTCAACTTTATTTTATTTATTAAAGGTTTCCTGGGCTTGTGTAGTGTAATGTAGTAATGTAATTTTTTTAAAGACTGTTGTTTTTATGCCTTGTAATATTCTCCCTGTGTCTGTGTGGGTGTCCTGTGGGTACGACGGTTTACTCCCATACTCCAAAAAATACAAGCAGGTGAATTGATTCCTGATAAAATTGGGTCTACTGTTTGTGAGTGTGATGGGGTCCTTACGAACCTTGTAAGCTCCTCTAAGGCAGGGACTGATGTAAATGATGTAGAATCTCTATAACGTTCTGTGGCACACACAACAGCACTGTGTCAGCACTGTATAAAAAATACATAAAATAAGATTAGTTATGTTTTCACCAAGGATAGCCTAATAATGTTATTTTTAAATTTAAACCTTAATATGTTATAATGTATGTACAACAGTTATGTATAAAAATCTAATTCTGTATGCTTAAATGATGCATAACCTTATATATACTGATAACTGTAGGGATGCTAATGTTTTTATTGGTTTCAATTTGGAAAGGTGAGTCGAACAGCCTGAGGGAACTTTTCTGCATAATAGATATCATTTTTTAATGTTGTTTTCATATGACACTAATTTATTTAATTACAGAGCTGAACAATACTACAGTGTAGTTACTGAGAACATATTGGCTCATTTGGTATTGCGTGAGAATTTTGTATAATCCTGCTAGAGGCATCCATTGTCACCCTTAATTGTTTTAAGGACAAGTAGCCCTATTCACTGTATCTACCTGGATGCGTACATAACCTTTGTACTATCTTTGCGAGAATCACTGGGTTTGTTTCCTGGTCCAGGCACTGGCCTAGAGAAATTGGCTTGAAATTTTGGAACTTTGCAGTTCACAGTACTGTGCATGCACAAATCTAAGTCTAGCATAGGAAGCCGGGTAAGTAAGGTAAAATTGTGTTTTTGGCCAGGTCAGTGCAATAGTTTCCTAACCTGGAGTTAACATTTAACACTTTTGCACCCCGAGTAATTAGAATTGTCTTTGTCCTTTAACATTAGTTTAAACAATATACCCCCTTGTGAAATAGATAATTACATTACCAGTGCACATTTAATCATTCTGCTTACAAAACAATTGAAACAAAGGATGAAGGTATGGGGTATATGTAGTTCTGGTTGCAAGGACTAGTTCTGAAATAACTAGTCAACAAATTGATTATAGCATACAGTCTTATTACCATACTAATGTACCAATTATCATGCCATATGCAGTGGGGTAACTACCAAGGGTGCAGGGGGTTGCACCAGGGCCCCCAACCCCTTGGGGCCCATCAGAGCCACAAAAATGGTTATAGCAGGCAGTTATCTAGGGGGAGATTTTACAGCACACATGCCATCAACACTCCAGCATACGATTTATAGAGGTAAGGGCCCGACTGGGGGCCCATGTGCCCATCCTGTACCGGGGCCCACCAGGGAGTAGTTACGCCACTGGCCATATGCTGTTGACTATAAAATGTAATATACCTTTGTCAGATACTATTGTGTTACAGTGTAAATGTTGTGTACAAAACAAACAGATACACATATTCCTGTGTGAATGTGAACTCCTGTATATATGTTTGTTTTTGTTTGTTTCAGTCTTTCTGCTTCTATTTCAAAAACCACAGGAAATAAACAGTGAAGGCAGATCAGGTCAGCACTAAATGAAAACACTAAGCTTATTCACAGTAGAGCACATAAAATGTTGGTTGTACATAGAGAATTCTCAATTTCCATGCCACTCAGTCACTTTCACTTTGAGGGTTGGGGAGTCAGAGTCATATTCAAGACAAACATAAATATGGAAATTTATATTGATATTTGTCATATCTGAACACAGATGATGAATAAAGATGTATTTACGCGTGTTATGACTGGGATTAGTACTCATATTGGGTAATGTAATAAAAGGTTATGTGAATAGGGAACCCAATTATTAATTCCTCTCTTTCACAAAGACCAGACATGGAGGATCAAGTTATTATTTAAATAGACGTTGAAAGTTCAAAGACTTCATGCACCTAATCTATAATTTTTTAGTGGGTAAATGCTGACCTGATTCTTAATTTGCTTATTCAAAGTTTAGAAAATTGGAGTTTAAAGTCATATAACACAAATGGAAATATCCTAAAAAAATTTGTCTGAACAAAATGTATATAGTTTAATGATTAATAATGTTAGAGGGAAATCTTTTACTTTAAATGATTATAGCCAATGTTTTCATAATTTCAGGTAAACATACTGTTATGTCACACATGGAAATAAGTCATCCACAATAAATTCCACTCTATCAAGGGAAACTAATATCTTGAAAATGCTTTCCCATTAAAGGGGATAAAGCCCTTGAAACCTTTAGTTGTTCTCTGCATTAAAAAACTCGAAGGAACTTTTAAGTGTGCTTCCTTTTCATGTATTATTTGGATATCTTCACACTGAGTCTAATGATTTCAAAGGGATAATTGACCGTAAAAGTTTGAGAAAGGTTCCTGAGAGATTATTAGTGTGTTAATATTCTTTTATTAAACAAGTATTATTAATTTAGATAAGTACGAGTCATCATGCCTATACGGCTATCTATTTTGCAGTGCTCATTCTTTTTCTGTGATTCAGTGCCCTTTCATATACAACAATTGGAGTATATTTTTAAACTGGCAAACAATTTTATTCCAAAAATTCTATTAATTATTTTCTAAATGAATGCAATTTAATAATTGTATTTAAAAATAGTAACATTTTAACTATTCATGCACAGATCATGCCAGAAAAAGATTAAAGGGGTTGTTCAACTTTGGATAACTTTTAGTATGATGTAGAGAGTGATATTCTGAGACAATTTGCAATTGGTTTTTATTTTTTATTAATTGTGGTTTTTTAGATATTTAGCTTTTTATTCAGAAGCTATTTAATTTGCATTTTAAGCAATCTGGTAACTAGGGCCCAAATTACCCTAGCAACCATGCATTGATTTGAATAAGAGATTGGAATATGAATAGGAGAGGGTCTGAATAGAAGGATCAGCAATAAAAAATAGCAATATCTATACATTTGTAGCCTTACAGAGCATTTGTTTTTTTAGAAGGGGATGGCGACGCCCATTTGAAAGCTGCAAAGAACCAGTTGAAAAAGACAAATTACTATAAAACTATAAAAAATAAATAATGAAAACCAATTGAAAAGTTGCTTAGAATTGATTGTTCTATAAAATAATAAAAGTTACCCGAAAGGTGAACCACCCTTCATTTAGCAATTTGTTTGTATTTAAGCATCTTCGGCAACCAATTTACAGTACTTAATAGGCTAGTGTGTAAGTTAATATGTTCCAGATACATATCATATTGCAGTAATTTGGAGAAAATATTAACCTGTTATCAAATACAGTTGTGTATTAATAGTTATTAAATGGTTTAAATAATTGCTGATTGTAAACCTCTGTGATTAATTGAATCTTCTATTGGTTTTTATGTTTAAGACCTTTAGCTTTTATAATGAACCACCAAGGAAATCCATACGTTTGAGTGGTAGTTTAACTTTAGCTAGTGACAGGGGACACTGACCCCAGCAACCACTATTTATTTTCCAGTCTATCATTCAACTGACTGCCTGTCTGCTAGGGTAAATGGGACCCTAAAAACTCTGAAATTCCAAACCAGAGAGCTGCTGAACAAAACAGCTAAATAATTTTAAAAAATCCCTCATCTTTACTTATGGCTTCACTTTTGGGGTTATTGCTGACTCCTAAGTTAAGTTTATTAGGCAGTCTGCTGTTCTGTTTGTATTTGTGATGCATGTTTGGTGATCACGGGGAGCTGGCAAATACTGTATTATTCAACCACAGACAGTAATTAATTGGCACATCTTTTCAAATAAAAAAGAAGCTAAGAGATCAATACAGGTATGGGACATGTTATCCAGGATGCTCAGGATTTTTCCAGATATCAGGTTTTGGATCTTGATGCATCACTTGTACTAGAAAATTATTCAAGCATTAAATACACCCAATAGGTTGGTTTCGCATCCAATAAGGATAGATAAATAAAGGTACTGCTTTATTAAAAGTATAATTTGATAATATTAATGCTTACCTTTGGATTTTTGCTTTCTTCCTTCAGGTCATACAGGACGGTTATTAAAATCCTTATGTTTCTCAAGTCTGTCATTTCTGCTGCTGCAGATCATCTTTCAAATTACGGTATACAGCCTAGAGGCCAGAAAACACATTGACCCACATTTTAACTGTGAGTATGCAGCAAAATATTGTATGGCTTATAAAATATTTGCTCAAATGGATACAATTAAATCCACCAGTGGGATGATAACACCTATTATTAGAGCTGACAGGATTTAATATATTAAATATATTTAATACTACTACTAATAATTACAGGCAGCAATCAGACCATGTCTGATACTAGGGATGCACCGATTCCACTATTTTTGGATTCGGCCGAACCCCTGAATCTTTCCCGAAAGATTTGGCCCGAATACCGAACTGAATCCGAACCCTAATTTGCATATGCAAATTAGGGGTGGGAAGAGGAAAAACATTTTACTTCCTTGTTTTGTGCCAGTCACATGATTTCCCTCCTTCGCCCTGATTTGCATATGCAAATTAGGATTTTTTTCTGCCAGGCAGAAGGATTCGTCCGAATGCGAATCCTGCTGAAAAAGGCTGAATCCTGAACCGAATCCTGGATTCGGTGCATCCCTATCTGATACTCTATTTCAACTTAATCTACTATATTCCTTTTTTGTGGGACTGTATATTTACAGATGGATTCACTTTGCTTTATGTTTTATTTTTTTACATGAATACTAGGATTTTCCTAGAACACACGTTGTTTCTGTAGAGACTACAATACAGTACTGAATTCAACCTTATTTTGACATTTTACATTGTTACCACAAAACAGTAGTAGACAAGTTCAGTGCATTATCCACAACACAGATGTGTCAAAAACATTAAACAGATTTTAAAACATTAAAATTCCAAATTGTTCCTCTTTTGTCTCATGTTTAGGAGCTAAATTGTGACCAAAGGAGTTCTAACTTCTTAAAGTGGTTGTTCAACTTTTTAAACTTTTTTTATGATGTAGAGAGTGATATTGTGAGACAATGTCCAATTACCTTTCATTATTTGCGTTTATTTAGTTATTTCACTTTTTATTCAGCAGCTCTAAAGTTTGCAAGTTCAGCAATCTGGTTTCTAGAGTGCAAATTACCCTAGCAACTATGGGCTGATTAGAATGAGAGACTAGAATATAAATAGGAGAGGGTCTGAATAGAAAGATGAGTAATAAAAAGTAGCAATAACATTAAAGTGGACCCGTCACCCCAAAAAAATGAACATTAATTACACTATATAAATTATTTTAGTCTTGTTTCCTTATGTCTGGGAATTCATAATTATAACAAGCAGGCAGGAGCCATTTTGTGGACACTGTTATTAAGGCAAGCCTTGTATCATCTCAGAATCTTGTTTGTGCACCAGAATGGGGGACCCGATGTTTATCCCCATGTCCTGGCTACACAATTAAATGGTTAAGAGAACTGGGGAAATGTGTGGGGAGCAGTGACATCTAGGAAGTGCTGAATGGAAAGTGAAAGTAATTATCTGCCCCGCCTCTATGCCAAAGGCATATAGGAGTGGCAGACAATATTTGACTGACAGCTGAGATTTTTAAATGAGCTTAAAACAGCTATGAATGCTTTAATAAAAATTTTAAATTGGATTTCATGTTTAATTTGAAAAGGGAGCGCTCCCATAGGCTTCCGAGTCCTGATCGAATAGGATTCGTACGAATGATTTGTTCGACTGATCGAATAGATTTGTATTCGATCGTCGAATGATCGAATATCGAATAAAAGGTAGCCTAGAACTATTTGATTAACATTCGAAACAAATTTTTTTGGGGGAATAATAGTAAATTTGTCCCTAAATGTTTGGCCTTACAGAGCATTTTAGATGGGGTCAGTGATCCAGAGGAAGAAACAAAAGGGGAACTATAAAAAAATAAATAAAGAAGGTCAATTGCTTAGCATTAGCCATTCTATAAAATACTAAACATTTACTTAAAGGTGAATTACCCCTTTAAGAAGCAAAGTGTATTTAATATTGAATATGATAAAGACTCTATCTTTAGACTGGCTGTTTGTGTAGTGGGTTGTGCATGCAAATAAAATATTATGGGGGTTATTTACCAAATGTATCCCATATTTTATTAAAACAAAACACAACCAAACTCCCTCAATGAAATCAACTGAAAACTCAAATCATAGAAATTTTCTGCCTTTTTTCCCAAATAACTTTTTGATTTTTTGCTCAAAACCTCATTCTGAGATTTTCGGATTTGGGCTTTTTGCAGCTTCGGGGTGTAGGGAGTGTGTGATACTATGAGCCTGGAGATTGTTCTCATATCCCTAGACAACAAGTGAGTCGTCACTTGTATTAGTAGTTATATTATACTGCTGAATCTAAAGGCACGGGGTATACTAAATCTAGAAAAAATTCTTCCATGAAAAACCTGAGTTTTTGGCAAAAAGAGCTTGCTCTGAAAAAGTCTAGGTGTAGTAAATAACCCCTTAACTGTTATAGATGTTTATTTGTGTTATGCTCTATTGTTACTGCATTAGACATTGGTGTAACATTTTCTTTAACTTCACAGTACACTAGCTGAAAGTGTTTACCATTATTTTAAACATCATGTTCGTTTGTTCCCTGTCACATTTATAGCAAACTATAGCTATATACTACAACCTAAACGCTACCAATAAAAATGTCACAATGGACCTTTAAAATAAAACAGATCCTTAAAAGTGGGGTATTGCTTACCTCTGAAGGAGCAGTGGCTCTGGATACAGTTTGTGTGCATGTTCTAGACAGGCTAATGATCATTTCTAAGGATAACGAAAGGCATATATGTTATAGGCTTAATTGGTCTTTATATTTCGCTTCAACAACTACTGCATTTTAATTCCAGTGGCACTATAAAAATCCTGATACAGTATACTACTTATTATTCTAAAGCAAAGCAAAATGTTTGCATTAAATTGCATTTAAAAAGTTAACAGTGTCCAGGACAAGTATTAGGCTTTTTTAAAATGCATTGTTTATCCTCTCTGTGATGCTTCCATAAATCAGACAGCAGAATGTTTTTATATGACTGTCCACGTGCAGGCATTTAAATCCATTTGGTCCATTACTTTCTTTTGCATCACATTCAGTTGAACTTATTGCTTCCTTCCATGGTGGTGCATTCCTATGGGGTCACGTGGCTTTACCTGTGGTTTTGTGTCAGTCAATTGCAATAGTTGTCTAACCACCTGTTTGGAGAAATCCACTGCACTGTTGAGTGGTATAGGTCCTGAAGCATACCTGTGGAGAACATTGTGGTACAACTGTTGCCAGTGAGAATGACTGACAGCATAGTCTTCTGAATATCTATATAGTATTGGCAAAACAGTATTTTCCCTACCCAAGCAGAATTTTTAAGAAAAATATCTTCATGCACTTTGGGGCACAGTGCTGCTGTATTGGCTATCCTGTGCACTGATCAACAACTGACAAAGTGCTCACGGTTGTTTAAGAAGTCAACAAACCAATAACATAAACACAAACATTTTCCCAGCACATGAATTTACCCTATTGCCCCTGTGTCTGAACTTTTGTTGCTTTGTGCCTACTTTACTTGTGTGGTTGCACTTGGCTGTCTACATCCCAGGAAAATGTAACCGTTTACTCACTCCCTATCTAGACTTATGCTGTATTGTACAACAACAACAACAACAACAAACAACATTTGTAAAGCGTAGATTGTAGATACAAATGAAGAAGGGGTGTATGCAACTACCTCAATTGTACAGTTCCTCCATCTTTCATTTTGCTCCTTTGTAGGTGATTGCTTAATTTTGCTAAATGTCTTATCAGTGAAAAACTTTTATAACTAAGTCCATGTCTTGAATTCTTTTTCAGTCTTCAGTTTATCATTTTTGTTTAAAAGGGTAAGGAACTAGGGCACTGTTTGAACTGAAGGATAAGTAAACCATTGTGTTACTGGGGGCATCATTTGTCTACCCAATTAGTTATATTTGGCCACAAATCAGTCCATGTATTGTTCATTGTTCGTCATTTTGTGCAAACATACGGATGACAGATGTGCTGCATTGTTTTGCATGAGTTAGTTTTTGACTTTGTGTCCTTTTCTAACATCTCATATCCTGTTTTAATATTGATTTAGACATCTGGCAGGAACTAAAAGAATTTTCATTTCTTATTTTGCATTTCCAAGTCAATTTTGTGAAGTGCAGTTTTCCTGGAAATTAGTATGAACAACCAAGGTGAATCAATCATCTATCTTCTGTGCTGACAAATTAAGTTCTTTGGTTATTTTGTGCAAATATTACAGATATGCCCAACTTGCTTGGCTTCCTATAGCACACCTTTAAATTCCCGCATAAAAGCACCCCTCATCTGGCAATGTATAATTATGCCTGTCAGAACACAGACTTTAAATAGCAGTAATTTGAACTGTCTAGATACTAAACTGGCTGAACTTTTGCATCTGAACTTCTGATGTTTACTTGAGGTTTGCTTTAATTTATAGTATACTATATTTGGGCAGTGTTTTTAATGGATGAACAATTCTAGATGTATAAGCATTTTACAAATGAGATCCACGTAATCAGAACGTTAGCACTTCAAGTGCTAAAAGTGGTGAATCTTGGTTACTGAATTTTATTGTGAATCTTGAACTGTGTACAAATTAATAAGGGATGCAAAACCACAATAAATTATATGGAGATATCCTGATTTTGTTTTGTTAGTCTGTCATTTGTTTTATAAATTTCCTTGATTAGATGTAAGAACAAGAACCTCTTAAAACATACCTCCCAATATTTTGGAAATAAAAACAGGGACAAAAAATTTGCCGCACCTTCATCGTGGTGACATTTTTGACCATGACCATTTTTGTGACCATGCCCCCTAATTACCATCTTCATTTTACAAAAATTTGCAGGTTATGAAAGTGTGAACATATTTCTGTGTTTCTTTCAGTTATTACAGTTTTGCTAATGAAGGTGAATTGTCATTTAAGCTGTGAGTCTAACTTTTCTGAAGGAACCCGTTATCTTATATTCTTACAATTATAAGTATACAAAAGTATCTTATCTGCTGCTGTGGCTGTTCTGGGCTCTCAAAAGCCAATTAAGTTAGACATTTTGTTTCTTTTTATGGCTGTTCAGTGCAGAGAAAAACTGGACTTTCTAGTACAAATGAGGGACTGCGGGTTGAGCTGTCGAAAGAGGGACTGTCCCTCTACAGTTGTGAGGTATGCTTAAAGTGTAATATGCTCCTTAAAGCTGTAAAAGAAAAGTTCTTTTCAAATTAAACATGAAATCCAAATTCTTTTTTTTTTTCATTAAACCTTTCATAGCTGTTAAACTCATTTTAAATTCTCATTTCAAATATAGCCTGCCCCTCTTCAATGCTTTAGGCATAGCGGTTGCTCAGGCCATTACTTTCACTTTCCATTCAGAACTTACTAGATGTCACTGCACTCCCTACATTCCTCATCTCTCTTTATCATTTAATTGTGTAACCAGTGCATGGGGATGGACATCAGGTCCCCCATTCTGGTGCACAAACAAGTTGAGATGATGCAATGCTTTCCCGTACAGCGTCCAAAAAATGGCTCCTGGCAACTTGCTAAAATGATGAATTCCCAGACGGAAGGAAATAAAATTCAGATAATTTATATAGTGTAATTAAAGTTGATTTTGCTTGACTAACTAGAGAAAATAGGATTTGGAATATTTCTTTGGATGAGAAAGGATATTTTAATGAAAAAGGATACAGTATTTACAGGCCTATTTATTGCAGGTCGAATTTTAGAGGTTTTATCAGCTTATGAAACCACTACTAAACTCACTTTCTGTTCAGCCATGAATGTCATGACATTTATAAAATATATATAAAAAATCAACTGAAAAGGCACAGTTGTGAAAACTTTTGTTGCACAAAAAACAGCTTGAAAAATTTTCAAATACCAAGATCTTCCAGTTGTAAGGGACATCTGCCAATGGACTTATACATGTTGTCGACAGGTTTTAGCTGGAGTATTTTCATATCTGAATTGTCGCAGAAAAGGCTATTTTTTTCCCCATATGTTTGGCATCAAGAGGCCCAATCCGACTCCCTAGTCTAAGTCCTTTTCAGACATATTTATTTTGTCTTTTTGTACATCAAAGTACACAAACTCTAGCATGAGGCACTGCTTTATTGTATGTGTGCCCGAAGCAAAATAGGTGAGAAATGCTATTAATACTGCTATCAATTTTTAATTTGTAACTGGCATTACTTTTGAATGAAACAATTTCTAGGAATGGTTTCATAAGGTAGATTAAAGACATAAATACAGTAAGTACAAACCTTCCAAAATTCTTTACAGCTGATCCCAGAGGAGGTAAAACAAAAAATCTCTAACTATCCATCTTCAAACCTGCTTAATACAGTATATGGCAAATAATAGTGGACTAGGAAAAGCCCTGAGGAACTGATACACTATAATAAGCTTTCCAGGAGGAGAATAGGACAATGGGAGTCTGTAAGTGCTGAAATATTGTTTGGGCCTGTCCTGACTTTTCATTCCTTGGGGATTTAAAAATATACAAGGTCTCATTTACCAATAAAGTTCATGAATCAGATGCAAAAAGCCAAGTTTTACTCATAATGCCACTTTTTTCCTAGCGTAATAGTGGAAATCTGCAAATTAGGCGTTTTGACAAGTTGTAGCAGACATATTTATCTTGTGGGAATCAATTACACATTAGCATCCAATTTGACCTTTTCTGGGGCCCATGCAAAATTGTGGGTTAGTTACAAATTTTGCAGTTTGCACTTGACCTGTAATTTTGCCTGTGGAGCAAGGGATCCCGGGCCCCCAAAGTTAAGCTACAGTCCTACGTAATACACAGTGGGGAAAGTACAAAGGAAATACATACTAAATTAACTCTGTTCCCAAGCCTGGGAAACTAAAAATAAGCAGCAGGTTTAAAAAAAAACAAAAAACTTTTGCTGTATAAATGACGGTTGCACTCACAGTTGCAAATTATTATATATGTAGTGTTTTTCTATATTTCTTTCTCTATAAATATACATTTAATTGATAACTACTGTCTGAAATTCTTTGTCTGTTGTGAATCTGCAGCATGCAGTGGTTACAGACTGGTTATATCTGAATAATATATTATGCATAATTTGAAATTGATGTATTCCATTAATGAACATGTAATTGCAATTGTTAAAATGTTACCCTTGCAAGACAAGGATTAAACAAAAAGGAACAACAAATCTTAAGTGCCTTGATTGGCTTTCTGTCAATTAGTGACTTTTATGTCCATCCCTGCTTCAAATGTCTACACATTTATATACAGTTACACTTTCTTGAACCTATTCAAATATATATGAAATGCAAGGAGACGGCACACCAAAGCATCAAAACAATACAATTTCTTGTTGAAGAAAGTGGAGGTTTATTGCCTTATCTAGCTTATTCGACTGGCACCCAGCTTTTGTATTTTTTGGCGAAAGGTGTGTGCTCTAATTAATGGTGAACAAGGGCTCCTGTTAACGCTGAGGAACCCTGGAGCTACTGCCATCTTGGACCTAAAGGTAGCTCCAGGGTTCCAACAGTGTGTTGCATCAATAGGTGCACTTTATTTGTATCCAGCTGCTCTTATGCAAACGCTGCAGGCAAAAAAACATGGTGACGTGCATCCCAAATTGCATTTTGCACACTGCATCTGCGACAATGGCAGATTGTGCAGTAGTAGAGCTTGATTATTAACTCATTTTCCATATAGCCATTCTTTCTTACTTGCTGCCCTGCCATCACAACACTTGCATTCGCAAATGCTGCGCACAAAATTACACTTAGCCACTTCGCTTGCAACCATAAATGACCCCTCTAACTTGAAAATTAATTGTTCATAGTGTGCCACTCCTACCTCTGCAGACTACTGAATTGCTAAATTGAATATACTGTATTTAAGATATAATATGTATCAAACTATTCCCACAGAACACTTAATACTGCTTGAGAAAAGGCCAAACATTTATTAGATTGCATTTGTAATATAATGCTACTCTTTGCTTTAATTGAATCCAAAATAAATCATAGCAGACAATTAGCACTACGGCTTGGAAAGCTCTGCTCCAAGGAATATCACTAGGTCAGGATGTCTGCTCCAAATAGTAGCAATTTAAATGAACACACATAGATCAAGTCCTACAACTTATTCAGCTTTCTTCAGTACAGCTATGTGAGCTCATAAAAGGAATTGAAGGAAAGGGGTTTCAACCCTAATTATGAACAGAAATACCCAAAGAGTTGTGTCTCCAGCAAACTGGATCAGTACCTGGATCATTTGAGCTTTAGCGTGGTAGCTACTTTTTCATTTGTAGTGTTGTGCAAAAAAGATGTAATCCCTTAAATCCCCTGAAAACTTTCAAAGCATTCCTAACATACAAATGTTGTTTAGCATACAACGTTAAACCACATGCTTTAAAATACTTTCCCAAAATAAACAGACATTTATCATTGGAGATTATTAATCACTTTTAACATTGTTCCATTGCTTTTCTCCAAGCAGCTATACAATTATAGGATTCATTTACCTATCCTTGCTCACTTAGCCAGCACTTCTGTCTCATTGTATTCTGGACTCTGCATGAACCATTTGTTTCTGTACACCAAAAGAGAGTGCAGAGACTTGAGGCAGCTTTTAAAGAGCAAAATGCACTGTACACAGTGCAAAAAATGTCAGATTGTGGCACTTTGCACACTGCATTTTATACAGTAAATGACCCCTTTTGTTATAGGGATACAAGAAAGAGAATGTTGACATGCCTTTCTGACTATGCAACTATAGTTCTTTAATAAAAGTATACACACTTTGCAGCCTTTTGTGTTACATGTTTAAAAAGGGTGACGTTATCATCTCCCTGTCACTTTACAGTGAAAAGGGATACAAACACAAGACATAAGGGTTTGCACATACAAATAGAAATGTTTCACATTAGTACACTTGCACTTTCTCACCATTTAAGATTGGAATGTCTTGTGTGCAAGGGCCCCTTTCTGTAGTCTCAAAGAACCATGCAGTTATAACAGTGGGCATCTTCCCTGGATAAAGATTACTGTTTGTATGTGCAAACATATGTCTTGTGTTTTAATTAGGGAAGCACCGAATCCAGGATTTGGTCTTTTTCAGCAGGATTCGGCTGAATCCTCCTGTCTGGCCAATCTGAATCCTAATTTGCATATGCAAGTTAGGGGCAGGGAGGGAAATCACATGGCTTTTTGTCACAAAACAAAGAAAGTAAAAATAGTTTTCCCCTTCCCACCCCTAATTTGCATATGCAAACTAGCATTTGGTTCCGTATTTTGCGAAAGATTCGGGTTGGTTCGGCCGAATCCAAAATAGTGGATTTGGTGCATCCCTAGTTTTTATATTAATAAACAACCCATTCTTCTGATAAAAAACTGGAATTTTAAGAGATTTATTATGCCCCTACCCTGGAAAGAGCTCGAATCTGGAAATACATGTATTATATGTAAAACCTGTCAAGGTCAGTGGCCTTGAACCATTTGAATATGTTAATAGCCTTCATGAAGGTCAAGTTTTTTCTGGAGGATTTTGCCTGAAAATTCGAGTTTTTGGGTTGTTAACTGTTAATTCCAGTTTTTTCCATTTGAGTTTTTTCTTAAATTAGAAATCATTTGAGTTGTGAGTTAATTCGAGGTACAAAAAAAAGAAAAAAATTTAACGGATTCCAATTTTTCCCATTCCAGTTTTTTTCTTAAATTAGAAATCATTTGAAGGGTGAGTTCATTTTGAGGTATAAAAAACTCTAAAATTCTATCTTTGATAAAGAACCCCCATAATGTTTGTGGTGTTTACTGAATATGCTCAACCTCACTTCTAACTCTAAATAGCTTTAAGAGAGATTTTAATTTTGTTATAGCTCTGCAACATTCATTCCAAATGATAAGAGCATTTTAAGCATATTTTTTTATTCCAAATAAAAGTTTCTCTTACAGTGGGTAATTAACTCAAATTACATTATCAGTGACTGTTTGGTTAGGATTTTGCTTTTATCAACCTCTTAGCTCTTGTTGTCATAGTACTCCAGGTCTCTGATGCTGTTTTATGTATAGGGATTCTGTTGCCAGTCCTGAATTGTGCCAAGGTGCACTATGTTGTCTCAGACACCTTGCATTGATTTGAATAAGACTGGAATATGAATAGGAGAGGCCTCACAGAAAGATGAGTAATAAAACGTAGCAATTAAAAACATCTGTAGCTTTATGGAGCATTTGTTTTTAGATGGGGTCAACAACCCCCATTTGAAAGCTGGCAAAAGTCAGAAGAAGTCAGAGATAATTTCAAAACTATAAAAAAAAGAAAAAAGGAAGTCCAGCTCAAAAGTTGCTTAGAATTAACCATTCTATAGCATAATAAAAGTTATCTTAAAGGTGAACCGCCCCTTAAATACACAAAAAAGATGTCAATAATAAAATGAATTGTGTCAAACACAAGGGTGCTTGTGCACAATTCTGAAGAAGAGGCGTAACAGACACAATTGCACTTAGCACAAGTATCCTGAAGTACAAGGAGCATGTTAGGATGCAAGTATCTGTAATAAATGATATTGGTACGTGCAATATTTTTGTTTATTTTTTGAGACCACATGGCTGTGTCTGAAATGTCTTGAACTTCTCAGGGATTAAATATTTTATTGTTGCAAACAATGGCTACATTTGTGCTATGCAATAACTGCAGTAGGATTTTGCTGGAAAAATACAATTGGAAGCCATTCCTTAAAGCTGTAGATTTATATGTACATTTGTTTTTCTGAATTCTTAAAACACACAATTTTCATACCTGTGTTCAGGGCCGCCATCAGGTGGGGAAAGGGGGGACAAGTGTCCCGGGCCTGAGGGAGGCCAGGCAGTGCTGCGCCCCTTACGAGCGCATGGAGTGCTGCCTTCCGTCCCAGCAGAATGTGGAAGTGCAGAATAGTCGAAGTCCTGGAGTGGCGGAAAGACCCAATGTCACAAAGGAGCCAAACACTGAAGTCCTGAAGCCAAGGGTTCAATTCTACTGACACCAGTGTGGGTTTTTTTTTTTAATTCCCTGGCCACCAATGTTTTATTTTAATATATATAGGCCCCTGCCACCAATTTTTTTGAAATAAAATTATTGGGGGGCCTAATTTTTTTTAACTTGTAAGGGGGGCCCTGGCACCAATGCTTTTTAAAAAAACTTTTATGGGGTGCCCTGACGCCAAAGTCTTTTTTTTAACTCATAAGGGAGCCCTGACCATCAATATGTGTGTGGGGGGGGGGGTTACTTTTTTAGTGCTGATGTCTGTGTGGTCTTTTAACTTTGATGTGGAGTGGGTAGAATCATGGGTGAGGCTTGGGTGTCAGGGTGGGTGGGGCTTGGGTGTCAGGCGTAATTTCTAATGGTGGCACTGTCTGTGTTTGCTGAAAGTATTATGGTCATGAAAATAACCACACAGCTGTTAGGCTGGGGTTCTCACCAAACAAGGTGGCTTCCACACTCTAGAATATTCTGGGTTTCTCCCTAAGCCCTGCTGACTCTCTCCTCATGGGATACCAATTCACCAGCCTCTGGCCTGTCTCACCTTCTGGCTTTCCTCATACAGTTTTGACTCTCAGTCTCTTGGTCACATCTCCCTCTGCTCCTTGCAGTGTCAGGCAGTACCCCAACCCCATCTGGGAGTTCTTAACACAGAGAGGTAACCTTCCTGTACTGCGCCCTGCTCAGATCGACCTTCCTAACACTTAAAGGGGTTGTTCACCTCTAAACAACTAATTGTTTTCAGATAGATCACCAGAATAATAACTTTTTCCAATTACTGTCTATTTTCTATTTGTAACCGTTTTTCTAATATTGAAGTGTAAAGTGTCATTTGTCACCTTCTAAAGCAGCTTGGGGGGGGGTCTCCGACTCCCCAACTTTTCTAAACTGATACATTTAATGGATACATTTCTTATCTTTGTCCCTGCTGAGCAGAATCTCTGGGATTCATTACAGGCAACTGTTAGAATTGATGCAATAGTTGCTAATACTCCAGAGATGTTGCTGTGAAATGTATGTAATTAAAAGTTGCAAAATTGTAACAGTTTATAGTCTACACCTGAATTCCTGAGCTGCCAGACGCAAACACCAGAGACACCAACATTCAACTGAACAGAAAAAAGTGTTTGGAAGGTGAACAACCCCTTTAACTACAATTCTCTGTTTAGTAACATCTTCCTTACAGCTTTCATCTCATATTGGGTAGAAATTAAAGGTAAAACTCACCTTTCAACACATTTCTTTGGTCATTATACCACACAACTTATATTTTATATAAGAGCCGAGTCAATGTTGTGCAAAGAGAGATGTCTATTTGTATGTAATACTGGTAAATGGTAGTCAAACCAGGGCTGCACTAGAGAACATCACGCAGTGTGACCCATTCAGATGCAGGATATTCTGGTGTAGAAAACTTTGTTGGTATTTACATATGGACATGTCAATTCCTGTCACTAAGCGACATTGACAGGATTTCCAAGATCAAACAAAAAGGGAAGCATTTGAGCAGCTTTCACACAAGCCATAATTTATTTGGATGACACTTGCATTTTATAAATCTTATTTAATTTTGTTTTAAGTCAGTATACAGCTAAGTGTCTTCCCAGTGAATATATATATATTTGAATAATATTATAGGAGGGTCAGCATTGTTATCTGTAGCATACAGTTGCATGTAAATATGTACCTGTATTGTAGCACTGCAGAGTATTTCAAGTATTCCAGTTCACAAATTAATAAATATAAAAACACAAACATTGTTTTTTTTTCTCCATTCAGGTTCAACTTGGGAGAAAGCAATACGACAAATTGGTTTTGAGAGGTAAGACAATCTTTTTTCAAAATTTCAAAAGGAACGTGGAAATCGAAAATGTTTTCCTGAAATGATGCTAATTACAAGAGGCTATATACCCAGGACAACAGAAATAGATACATTACACCTTATTTGTGTATTCATTGCTAGTGGTTGTGTCTCTGTAGAATATATCTAATTCCTGAATGATCCTCTTTTTGCCACACAACCCCTTATATTTTTTTCCTCATACCATTTGCTGTGTAGTACCT
>CM044441.1:104760330-104821322 GCA_024363595.1 Xenopus borealis
GTAATATAACATAATTGTAAATATATTAATATAAAATGAGTTGTAGGATTATTTTATTCAAGGAAAATTATATAAAAAGCTGCCAGAACAGGCAGGCGTTAATATAATTCCTTTTGGATAGAGAACATGAATGTGAATTCATTTGATACGTTTCTTCTTCTTGTAGTTTTGCATTGTTATACTTGGCTTTTTACTTTAACGTTCATGGCTTAAGAGGTTTGCTAAAAGCAGAAACTGTAGTACATGCCATTATCCATGGCTGAACTTTAGATGCCTTTCAATAAAATAAAGTATTTGGCATATACACTAAAAAAGTGTCCTATACTTAGCAAATTACACACATGTGGATATATGAGTAGGCAGATGTATCACTGTAAACTTTGTAAACTGACCTGTTTCGTTGCAGCGTTCATCTTTTTATTTTCCCTTAAATGGAAATTAAACTATAAGGTGTATGCAAAGAACATTCCCATGGTATGGTTATATTCATTTACACAGTTGCTATCACTATTGGCTTGACAAGGCCACGATCAGAAATCAGGGGGTGCCATACTGATAAGAGTATGGCCCTGCCAAACAGTAGAATGGGGCTCCAATGAACACGTGACCATGCCCCTGATCCACCCCATCCACATCCCATTAGTGCAGTGTACTAGAATGTGTTGTAAAAGCCTTCTGGATACTTATATAGTTACATAGCTAAATTGGGGGGTTTGAAAAAAGACTAATTAATTTCAACCCCAACCCCAGTGAAAATACATACACATACATAAAGACTGGTGCGGTTTTTGGCTGATAGGAGCACTGGCCCGGGGTAGATCAGGTAGATAAAAGTAGTCACTTGGGGTTGGCTAACATTTAGCATGCCCAAGTGTAAAACCCCTTTCCTTCTCCTTTAATTCTTCAAGACCTTTTATAATTTAGCTGAACAACTCACCAGCTCATTAATATTCTTCTGAAGCACTGGGGAGACACTTTCTGGACAATTCTTTCTATCTATCTAGCTATCTATGTAAACATTTGTTTGATTTGTTTTTTAGATAAAGTCAGTTCAGACACAGTGAATCATCATAAGTAAGATTTCCAGAGTACATACTAAAAGAATATTGTCAGTAGTGTCTAAAGAGGAATATTATGTTTCCAGCTACTTTCAAAGAGCACATATGCTGCTTGGTGAAATTAATAATTCTAATTAGGACCAAGTTACAGCAAACATTTAAAAAATTGCTGTTCGTAAGAAACTTGAATTTGTATTACTGATTTTTGCCACAGAATCAAAATAATTGTTAGAATTATTACTGATTATGCATACAGAAACACAGTTACAAATCAAAATGTACATATTTGAGCATAACTGCTGCATCTAATACCCCAAAAAATGCCAATTCTAAAATGTAATTTAGGAAGACGGGTTTCAGTGCATTGTTTGTATTGAAAACATATCTGCAGGCATTATGTCCAAACAAATACAATAATTGATTTTACATGGCCATATGCCGAAATCTCTGGTAGAAACAATCATTCTTTTTTCTTGTTATTTTCAGGAGTTATAGATGACGCCGCTATTATTTTAAAATATGTGCTCTAGAACATCTGCTTTAAATCACTCAAATCAAACCTTTTTCAAGAAAGTACATGCTATGTGTTTTTTAAATGGGTTTTCATATATAATATTTAACATTAACTTCCCAAGTGCGCATTTCACAAAATTAAGATATATAGGTATTCTCAATCTAGGCCGGTGCCTTATAGGTGACTAGGTTACTACAAAGGATCACCAGCTAGCTGAAACCACCATTTGTAAGTATTGTGGCACTCCAACTCTCACCTGTTGGATGGGACTGCTTTTTAAGCAGAAACTTGGATTCTTGAAAGCACAATGGTGCTAAAACTTGGACAAACAAAAATTTTAGACGGATAATCATCCCTCACACAACGTGAAAGTAACTTTAAATTGGTGAAAAAAGGCCACTATCTGAAAATAGGCCAGTCAAAACCCTGATCCCAGTCCAATTAAATATTCTTCTGACTACCCTGAAAACCTGAATGGAAGATTGGCCAAAACTCCTAAACAATGTAAAGCTGTGCACTTTAAAATTAAAATACAACAGTCTGCAAATGAGAAAACTGGTCAATAGTCTTAATACTTTTCCATGGCAATGTATGTTAACACAGTTGTAATAAGTATTTGAATATCTTTTCAGTAATTACAGAAAAATGTAAATATCCACTTTAGTTAAAAAAAATTTTTAGTTTGAAACAGCAGCTCTAATTTGCAACCTACAGGGTTGGTTGGTTGCTGTGTTATCACATTGATAACTATATTTATATTAGTATCAGAGAACTAAAGCTTAACTAAAGAAGTAGCTAGAAAAGTTGTACATTATGTTTTGAGCTGTACCAGCCCAAGGCAACCACAGCCCTTTAGCAGTAAAGATCTGTGTCTGCAAAGATGCCCCAGTAGCTCCCCGTCGTAGTTTCTGCTGATTCACTGCACATGCTCTCTGCTACTGTCACTTACTGAGCTTAGGGACAAACTCAAATTATACAATACAGATATACAGATACTGAATATAAAAGTCACAATATAAGGCTGATTAGTAATTAATACCGATTATTACTTCATAGCAGCACATAAACCAGTGCAATTAACATCAGAATTTAATTATCTAATCTTTAGCATCATCTTATATTAGAGATCGAGCTAGTTTTCTGCTTGATAATTTGTGACAACCCCTAAGCTTAGTTTCTCTACAGCTGCTCAGAGCCCCTTGAGCATGTGAGTGTTGCAGACACTTTCCAAGATGGTGACCCCCCTGTGACAAGTTTGAAGTCCTGGATCATTGCTGCTATTGAGAAGCTGAACCTTTAGACTGTGTGGGGGGGTCACTCTTTAGGTAGTAGCAGCGGCAGCTCTATTCACACAGACAAGAGACAGTACATTGAGTTTTTAGCTGATCTTTGTATGTGTTTTATTCCACACACCAGCTTACACATAAACATAAAAGTTCATAGTCTTTGTGGAGGCAGAAAACAAAATAGTTCCAGCTGTGCTGTTAAAGAAAATGTCCTTTTGCCAAATAACCCACAGCCCCACTTGGGCAAGATAAGTCCAGCAAACAAAATATACTGTTAACTCACAGTTCTTTGGAGATTCACTCTGTTTTCCTCCTGGAAGCAGCTCACTTCCCAATCACTTTAGGGAAGTAGCGGGTAGCCAATCCTTGCTACCAGAGACCTTGTGTCCTTGTGAAACTTGTGCCCAGCAATACAGTCCTTATGTTCAACCACACAGGTCACATGCAGTTTTACTCTGAAAACTTTTTAACACAGCCCCAGTAGCTCTCCTTCCTTTCTCTCCCGGGGCAGACCTCTCTTAATTGAGACCCCACCTTTTTCTCCAGGTGAGGCTAATCATTCCTCACTGCTGCTCAGAGCCTCATTTTCACAGCCCTCTGTGCTGCTTCATAGAGGATTCTGGGAGAAATATACTTTCCCTCTATGATTTTCCCAACCATGCTACAACTGGTATAATAAGCTCAGTTTATAAAATATGGCATTTTTAGCCACTTTCATTTTTAGAGTTTAGTTATACTTTAACCTTAATATTAAGCTCTTCTTTTTGTTGCGGTGTGATTTCCATATCCCAATACTGCTACTCAAGTAATACTGTTCTGGACGAGTTTTAGTTTAGTGTCCTCCAGAATCATAAAATAGTAATCAAGATACTGTATAAAATATTCAGTAGAAGTCTTACACCTCATTACTTTTACTTATTGTAATTACTTTATACTAAAAGCAGCTAATACTGTATATACCTGTATCACTACTGCTCTTAAAAGAGAATAAAGTCCCTTAGCTTCCCCACAGCTTTAAAATTGTGCATTGTTGTTTTTGCATATGCTAATGACAATGTAAGAAATTATTGAATGAAAATATAACAATATGTCTGACAAGGTTTTCACTAAATAAGTTCATATTCATAAAATGTGCTATATTTAGAAAGGAAGAAAAGAAAGTTCACTAATGCTAATCAATTACAAGAGTTTCCAGAACCTATATTTTAAAATTACAGGAATCATACATTATATCATATATATAGGTTGTCTCAAAACGTGTTGTCTAGAAAGCTTCAAATTAAGGGAACCATCTCCCATAAACTCAATTTTAAGCAAATAATTCATTTTTTTAAAATCATGATTTCCTTTGTCTCTGTAATAATAAAACAGTATGTTGTACTTGATCCAAACTAAGAAATAGTTAAACCTTATTGGATGCAAAATCAGTCTATTGGGTTTATTTAAATTTAAATGATTTCTTAGTAAAATAGAGAGAGATCTATGGAGATCCAACTTATAGAAAGATACCCTAGCTGGAAATCCCCAGGTCCCGAGAATTCTGGATAACAAGTCCCATACAGTATCTGTACTATGAATTTTAAATCTAACATTAGGATTTTGAAAAGCACATATAATTTCATTCAAAAATCTGCATAATATTCATGTTCTTAATATGTTAGCCTCAGTTTGGTATGTGTATATGAACATATATACCAGTATACTATTAACCTCTCCTTGTGACAAACCTATCATTACTGAATCAAATCTTCTCTTTCTACATGCAGCACTTAAAAGCATATTAAAGTGTGTGATCAAAGGTCCACTTGACAATTTACATAGGAACTTAATTATCATTACTAAATTGAATTCCTTCATTATATTATATTTCATTTATATGTATATATCAGAATCCAATGATACTAGATATATATATATATATATATATACTGATGACATTCATGATGATGGATTACATAAACGAAGAAGATCTAGTCTTACATATAAATGGTGGCCTGTCTTAAATGCAGCACAGAGATTAATGCCTAACATACTAAAGTCTGGGCTTTATCATTTGAAGAATTATTTATAAAATATGTTCCAGTGAAAATATTTTTGCCATTAACAGTTCAAATGAACTCCGCATAGAACTTGCCAAAGGAAACATAGCTAGTAGACCAAAAAAAAAAATCTCTTAGTAAGGTATAATCCACGTAGCCCTGCTTTCGGTGGCTTGTAGGAAACTCTTTGTCAGAAGCATGTTATCTTAGACAACAAATTCACTCTCATTACTCATGTGTTCATTACATTATATGTCTTTGACATGCAACAATAAATATAATCTTTATTTAAAATGTACATATATAGGCTTCAAATAAATGTGTGTCCCTGTCTTTATAGATGTAATATTGTCCGCTTAATGTTTTTTCTAAATGAAAATATCTTAAATAACTGGTAATATTCATTTAAGGAACTATAAGGATCATTGTTGGAGTCACGATTATTCATAATTTTACCTAATGCTGTTCATCTTTATCCCGTCTCATTCATTCTCTTGTTCCAGTGGTTTTCAGACTGCTTCTTACATATTCCATCCTTTCTCTTTTTTTGTCTCTTCTGCTGATTTGCTCTATTCTGTCAGTGTATTGATACGCAAGGAGTGACAATGGCATGATACATTTAAGCAGTGATGGGCAACAGAAAAAAAATTTAAGAACAAACAATGACAGTTGAATCTTATGGCCCAGGGAATTACATTAGAGATGAATAGAAAGATTATGGTAAAATGCAGACTGGGGTGGGCATATAATTTGTGCATACTTGACATAGTTTGTAGCAGAATTCCAGATCAGTGAACACTTTCGTTAGACAGTGATCTTGACGTTTTTTTGTGTCCACCTTTTAAAACCATAGTGTTAACTGAGGGGGAAGTGCGAAAAGTAGGGCTGTATGAATGATATCTACCGTGCCTTGTTAAATACATTGCACATTTATTTTTATAAATTACACAATATTCACTGTATAGATATTTCAGCAGTGTGCAATTTACAATATGTACTTCAGCCTTAGCTAAATTATGTTTGAGCCTTAAAATTGTATTTGCAGCCCTAGGCAATCAAGAGAAATATGTTTTGGTCTTTATGTTCCCTGTAGAGATATAATTTAGCCTGGTTTTAAACCATTGCTCCATTTGTAGTAAAGAAATATGTAACTTAAACAAAAGACAGAAGAAAAAGGTACAAGAGTTTAACCCTGGCAGTTGGCAAAAAACATACTTACTAGGTTTATTTTTACAATTTAAAATTTAGGGTTTCAACAATATGTTGGAAATTATTTATTTTAACATTATATAATTTCAGAATATTTTTTTGTAAAGCACAAATCACATCTGAATTAGCTGCCCTGAAAAATATTAATTGTTTTGCCACATAACTCTCAAGTTCATCTGTCAGTCTAAAGTTTTGGGCTCATTTTCCAATTCATAATTTCACCTCTTAAAACCAGAGTTATGTAGGTGATCCCAATCCTGTGCAGAATGTGGCACTTTGAGGGGTAAGGTAGCCCTGTACATAATGCCTGTCTTATGCAGGGCTCCCCAGCACCTTGCACCCCTTAGTGTACCCTGGCACATCTGAAAGCTGTTCAAGCTAAGGGAGTTTGCAGGGATTGCCCTCATGCTGCCCACATATAGACACATTTTATGAGTAAAAATATTCTTGTTGGCTTATTAAAGTGATACTGATACTAGAAAACTACTCTGAAAGTGTTTGTGTACATTAAGGGGCAGATTTACGAAATTCATGTCAATAGATCGAAGTTTGATCGAATTCTGATCGTATGATTTTATCGTATATTCGAATATGCAAATTTGGCCACTTCGATCATCGAATACCGAAAATTCGACCATATCAAATAGATCGAATGTTCGGATATTCGATAATTCGACCATTCGATAACTTTAAAATTTTATCCGACTGCCTACTTCGCCAGATTGAACATACTGAATTGCAATATCACCTGCTCGAATACCATTCGTACGATCGATCGCCTCGATCGTTCGAACCCTACGAATTTTTCGAGCGATCGGAGGAAATTTTACGAGTTTTTTCATGAAATCGAACGATCGGTATTCGATCGTACGATTTCATCGAGGAATCGAATATCAAGGTAAAAATAGCCTAAAACTATACATTCGATAGTCGAATGCTTATCGAATTTAGCCCTCGAATTTAGCCCTAGAATTGGTGAATAATAGTAAATTTGCCCCTAAAAGTTAACTATAGCTCATGATTATTGTTCTTCATTAATATATCTGCTTTCATTAATAATTGTTACTTGAAGTTCTGAAAGGAACATGGGGATGGAATTAATTAGTTATAAGCATTTGGCAAATACTTTTATGGTAAAAATAAAAAGCACATGCAAAAACATAGAAAGGCAAGAAAAGTACTGCTTTCAAAGAAAATATTTTACATTTACAAATAACTAAAACCATTGAATTTGTTTCTGAACATATCGGAAAGTTGCTTAAAATTATTACATTTTATTAGTCAAAACTTCTGAGTTTATTTCATTTTCCTTCTCTAGTCTCCCCTAGTAGCAGCTCAGTGAGCTAGGCAGCTGTCTCTTTAAATTGTTATTATTTAATACAACTTCAGCATGCTTTCTGAGCTTTACTAAATTTGTCAAACTAAGGGGGGTTATTTATTCTTCTTACGAAAAAGTTAGTTTTGAGGGTTTTTTTTGCAAAAATCACATTTTCAAGTGAAAAAAACATGAATCTTTCGAGATTTATTATACTCAGACCCTGGAAATAGCTCAAATCTGAAAATACACTTTCCAAACTTGTCGAAATCATGTAGGAGTCAATGGCAGAGGTGCCTTGAATCATTTGAAGATGTTAATAGCCTTCATGATGTACGAGTTTTTTCTAAAGGGTTTTACCCTAGAACATGAACAATTCGAGTGATTAGAAATTTTTGTTTTTTTTTGGACGAAAAATAAATTAATTTGAGTTTAACCCCGAAACTCACTTGCGGTTTTTCCATTCAAGTTTCTTAAAAAATAAATCATTTGAGTTGCGAGTTAAAATTTTTTAAAATTCTACCTTTGATAAATAACCCCATAAATGTCACGATGAATAAATTAGTAGCTGGCACAAGTTTCATGCTGCTGAGAAATATATCAGTGTTTATACGAAATGAAGGAAAATTAAACTAATCCATTTTTTAAATTTACATTTTGGAAAAACAGTAAAAAATAAAACATTGGAAAAAAATTGTGGTATAAACCTGCCCCTTGAATAGTTTTGTTAAAATATTTGTATAGTGAAGTCTGACAAAAAAAAGTTGATAAACAAATACCAATTTGTAAGAGTAGCAACATGCATTCATGTTTAGTCTGGGAAGTACGCAATGTTCTTCTAACCAGGCTAAAATAAAGCAACTGTGTCTGGATACAGAACACAAAGAACGTACTGATGAGAGCCACGGTTATATTACAAGGAGTTCTGTTCGGCCAGTATCCAGTATGGAATCCTACATCTACATACTTTATAATGACATATAAAGCAATAAATGTTTTATATGTCATTATAAAGTATGTAGATGTAAGATTCCATACTGGATACTGGCTGAACAGAACTCCTTGTAATATAACCGGAGCTCTTTGTACATTTTTTGTACTCAAAACAAATTTAGGGCTATTTGGTAGTCGAAGTAGCCCAAAATTACTTAGAAATTCAAATTTTTTCAATTCAAAATTTTATTTTGACCCTTAGTACATCTGCCCCTTAGAGTTTTGTATTTGCTTCTGTAGCTTTCTAAAACAGGCTTATTGTTTACTACAAGTGGCAAGTTGGTACACATGTCAGTATAATATGTCTCATAGGAAGTAGGACAGCTTGTTTGTAGCCTTTTTTAAGTAGCTACCAAAAGAACTATGAGAGGCCTATTTATCAAAGATCGGGTTTTAGTGGTTTTAGAGGCTTTTGAAACCACAATAAAACTCACTTTCTCTAAAACTACAAATGTCATGACATTTATTAAAAGATCCAAATACAAAAGTAAGAACTGAAAAATATGCTTAAAAAATATGAATACCTCAAAAACCTCTAAAAATTTAAATTTTCAGACAATTACTAGCAGGAAAAAATTGGAAAATCTCAAAGTCTGAATTGATTTAAAACAGTCCAATAGGATCACTGCAGCTCTCATTAGCTTCTATAGTGCCTCAACAACTTTTATTTGGCAAAGTTTTGTATTAGAGGTTTTTTTTTACACTTAATAAATCTTGAACTTTAGAACTTTATTTAAAAGATGCAAAACTTGATTTTATTGTTAGTAAATGGGGCCCCTAGTCTCTATATGTGACAAGATTTTGACAAATATAGAGTGGAGCTGTCTGTCATTGTCTATGATTGCAGTAGGAATTTCACAGCTCGTGTTTTGTGATAACTTGTCATAACAATTGTTGAATTATTTCTCTTGTGATGCTTCTTTCCTAAATTTATAAGCCAAGTATTTGATTTAAAACAACAGACATCATTTGCCATCATTCCCCCAGAAGCACACTGCAGTAATCAAACAAGCCCATTGGACTAAAGCCCTTTGTCACTCCTTATAGAGGGTCAGATAAAAAATTATATAAGATTATTACAAAAGTATCTAAGAACCCAGCATACTGCATTTATAGGATAATAGCTTTAGTTCTTTATATGAAGAGACTTTTCAGTAACGAAGAAACAAAGCTAGCTTGAGTAAAGAGCTTGTAGGAGCCCCCCTTGTAAGGTGACCAGATACTCAGAGTGAAATCCATGGACAGGAATTTCAGCAGCAGTTTTTTTAGACCACACCGACTAAACATTCCCCATTTTATAGATACACCCTTGATGAATATATAAATGAAAACAGTGGCAATTCCATGTATAATGCCCCCAGAACTCATAGCACAATGGCACAGTGGCAATTCCATTTATAATACCCCAGAATTTACATCAGGATGGCACAGTGGCAATTCCATTTATAATACAGCCAGAACTCACAGCAGGTTGGAACAGTGACAGTTCAATGTATAAATACCCCCAGAATTCACATCAGGATGGCACAGTTGCAATTAAATGTATAATGCCCCAGAACTCACAACAGGATGACACAGTGGCAGTTCAATGAATAAATATCCCATGACGTATTGCATGATGGCACAGTGGCAATTCCATGTATGATATCCCCAGAACTCATAACAGGATGGCACAGTGGCATTTCAATTTATAAATTCCCCCAGAATTCACATCAGGATGATACAGTGGCAATTCAATGTATAATATTAAGAATAAAATTCAAATTGGCTAATTAAGGCAAGGAAATAGTTGATGGTGTCATTATAGAAGAAACAAAGGAGAGACACATTTCTGCAAGATAAGAGAAGTGGGAATGCAGACAGAGTAAATAAACACCAAGTTAGGAGTAATACAACTGAGTAGTTCTGAATGTTACCGGCATTTTCTCTGCACTGACAGCCATAGGGGAAGAACTGCAGTGGGCAACCAGGGTTTCTAATCTGTCAGCCAAGTCCCCACATGCAGGAACACAGTTCTTTCCCTCCCCCTCCTTCTCCCCAGCAGAACCCAGTGTGGGATGATCTTCCATCCTCTGCATAACCTTTCTGCCACAGCTCTTCTGCATCCAGGTTCTTGAACTTCCTTTAATGCTGCCTGCTTGTACTCTCCTGTACCCCTACCAGTAAGAATTGTGGGCCATGATTTTATACCTGCACAGGAATTTTTCTAAGTTATTTTGACAGACAGGGAATGCCCCATGGGGTAAATTCTCCAGGGGGACAGAAGTGCTTGAATGGGGATGAATGGCTTATTCCATCTTATTCCATCCTTAGAACTAAATTGTTCTGCTTGCTCCCTGATTGCAGAAAACATTTATTTTTGCTCTAGGTAGTGCTCAGCTGTGAATATGTGGGGAAATTATCCACCACTTATAAGTGCTGGAAATATCCCCACATAGATGGGGAATGTATATAGCAGTCATACAGACTCAGAAACTTTTACATTCCACTATTTTTATGTTACCATTTACTCAAGCCTTAATAACAAGCTAGACATTTATATTTAGAACACAAATCTTAAAGTTTTTAACTGCTTGGCAAATTAAGAGAAACAGTTAAAAACTTCTGTCAGCTCATCATTGAAATAGTTTTGATAAATCATTCCAAACAATGATGCTAGTTGAAATCTATTGTAATGGTGCCTAAAACAGCATTTGGTCAGTGTTTTGACAGGAAAATATGTCATTTCCTTATTCTCTTTCCCATCAGAGAGTGGGGATGTGCAGTATCACTCAAGCACCTACACATATCCTTGTCTACATTCCCATGGGAAGTGCCAAAACTAGAATTTGATGGTGATTATTTTCATTAACTCAAAGTGCTACATTATCGACTGACATTTTTATTATAAACCAAGATCACTCTCGTTATTTTAGTTGTTATTTCTATGAAGTGTAACAGTATTTTAAAAGAGAATAAAACAAACAAATGTGTTATTCTCTGTTATAGCATATAATATGGACTGAAACTGCATTTACAGTTGAAGCGTTATATGGTATTTACAGTTTACCTAGGCAGAGGAGCAAATGTTTTTGTTTTTTTAGTTTGAAACTTGCCAGCTGTTCAGTTCAAAACCTTCTGTCCAGTTCTCAGTGCTGCAAAACCGGACAAAATTCCATCCAAAGGCATTTGTTATAGCCCCACTCACAACATCACCTCCCCTTCTCCGAATGTCAGCATTCCACCCACAGATGTCACAGCTGCACCCTCAATGTCACTGGTTCAGCTTTTGCTTCTGGCAGAGGTGGTAACCCTGTGTGCTTTGACGACAGGAAGGAGAATTCTGAAGCATGGATACCTGGTTTGAAGACATCATCATTTTATGAGAGTATGAGAAGAAATATTTAGAAGAGTAAATTCAAGATTATAGAGATGATAGATTGTCTACAGGAGGAACAATTAGAAGGAATGAGAGCACTAGAAAGACCCAATGACATAAAAAATGAAAACAATTAGGGTGGTATTTATTAAAACTCAGCCTAACTCCATTCCATGAATTGAACTAATTTAACAAAAAATCAGCTCAAAAAATTCAGTGTGGGAAAAGTCTTGACAAAAAATCATGTAACAATTCAAATTGTGCAACTTTTTAAAATTTGTCGGACAAAAACCCTAACTTTTTCAGATTGTAATACAAAAACCAGCGCAGATCACAATGTAAAGAAACATATTCAAATTGTAAAAGAGGCATCTGCATTTGACTTCTACATGACAGATTTTTAGCTGGTATATTTTCAGATTTTGGTTTTTAGCAGCTTTTCCCCCAAAAAACTTGTTAAGAAAAAAATCATGACCTTTGATAGATAGGCCACTTAATTTGATCTGACATACCTTTTATTCCTATACTGTACCTTTATTCATTGTTTTATTTACATGTATTGTGTATCAAACTTTTGATAATTCTTAACTGTGCCAAAAAAGTCATACTGAAAAAAATAAAGGCATTAATAAATGTATTACTTGGAGAAAAAAAGTACTTCTTAGTTTTAGTAGATGTTTAGGATTTGTACGGATTCTATAAAACATAGCCAGAATAAATGCAAGCATTCTGGAGGCAGCATTATGTATCTTAATAATTATTAGGAGTAGCGCACAATTTGACAATTGCTCTTAATTTTTGTGTGCATGTGTGTTAATTATTTAGCTTTTTGTTCAGCAGCTCTCCAGTTTGGAAATTTAGCTGGTCTCTGGTTGCTAGGCTCCAGTTTTATTGTAGTTACCAGGCAGAAGATAAATAGTAGAAGGCCTATATAGAAAAATAGGTAATACAAAGAGAAAAGCAATATATCCTTGGCTACCCTTCCTCCTGAAGTCTGAAAAGAGGCAAATAAGGGAGGTCAAAATAATTAAATGTAAAAATAAAGTTTGTAAGAATAGACATTCATCTATACCATACGAAAAGGTAATGTGAACTATTCCTTTAAACAGAGTTGTTGCATGTGATTCCTAATAATATTTTTTTCTACATTTACAGTGTAAAAGGAGCAGATGCTGGTAATGGAATCCGGGTGTTTGCACCAGATATTGGAATGTTTATTGCAAGTTTGGCTACCTTGTTGGTTTGCAGAAAAATTGTTCAAAAAACTGTTACTGAAGAGGATGCACAATACAATCCTCAGTTTGTAAATGAAGAAATGGTATGTATGCTTTCTTAAATAACTGTAACCATATTTTATTTGGCTATGGAAACCATCCCATGTTAAAAGATGCACTGCAAACTGCGATTGCGGCCATGGATACAATTGGCAGGGTTGCAGTTGCAGTGGAAACAATTGTCATAGCAAACATTACCATGTAGACTAAATTGTTCTCTAATGCTTCAGCTGTAACACCATATAGGACTCTTAAAGGAAAATATAATGTGCAATCTTTGCTACTAGTCTGAACACCAATAGCTGTTTAAAAGCAAACATTATATTGGTTGCTAATAGTGTACTGTACCCAGGGCCGGAACTAGGGGTAGGCAGAAGGTGCCGCCAGCACGCATGCGCAGAAGGGCCAATAGAGGAGTAGGGGACCAGACATGGGGTAGGTATGTGCCTGGCACCCCCCAGCTTTGCGCCCTAGGCACATGCCAACTCTGCCTACCCCTTTGTCCGGCCCTGCATTTTAAATTTATCAAAAGATCATAAAATAAAAAATAAATAATTACAACAAATAAATAAAAACGCTGAATAACAATGCAAAAGCCTCAAAATCCTTGTATTCGTGCGAACCCCAGAATTCTTCCCGAAATATTTGGCCAAATGCCAAAGTGAATCGGAATCCTGATTTGCATATGCTAATTAGGGGTGGGAATGGGAAAACATTTTTTAATTGTCACTCCAACAAGATCAAAACAGGCTGTCTACAAGTTTGGATATATGGCTCTGAACCATTAGGCTGTATCTGTGCTATAAACCAGTGGTTCTGGATGCATAGGGGCAAATTCACTAAATTGCGAAAATGTGCTAGCATTGCCTTCACCAACGTTCGCCACACTTCGACCAGGCGAATTTTCTCCAGCACTATGCAAATTCACTAAGATGTGAATTTGCACTCAGGGCGGCGAATGTTAGTGAAGTTGCGCTACCGTTACTTCGCCAGGCAAAGCGCATTTACGCTAGCGATGCCTAATTTGCATACGGCCCGCACTTAAGTGTATAATAGAGGTGTAGGTTACAGCCACTGCATTACACTACACAAACCCAGGAAACCTTTAATAAATAAAATAAAGTTGTCCTATTGCCCTAAACATGTGCCCACTGTATAGCTGAGTTGCCATATGTTAGGAAATGTAGAGGGGGTGGAAGGAGGGTAACCCTAAAAAAGAATTTTGCTGTTTTTCACCCAACAAAAAGTAAAAGACGCCAGCGTTTTTTGGGACTTATAAAAAAGTTCAAGTTTTTTTTTCAAACTCCTATCTATTGTATTGAACTTCACCAGGTCTGACCTGGTGAAGTAACGTCTAGCGTAAGAGGTAACGTTCACAAAAATTTTCATCTTAGTGAATTAGCGTAGTTACGTCCCTTCGTCAGTGTGCAACTTCACCTGGCGTAAGGGTGCAAAGATGCGCAAGTCGATGTCCTTCGCTAGCGAATTTTCGCTAGGGACACTATTAGTGAATCGGCGAAGTTGCTAATTGACGTCACGCTGGCAAATTAGCGATAGCGTTACATGCTTCGCGCTTTAGTGAATTTGCACCATAGTTGGCCAAAGGGACATAATAAAGGAGTGATTTGCATGTCTCCATCCATGATGCCTTATGGGAGAATTAAAACTTTTATTTTTGGTATCTAGGCAGTGCTATGTATACTGTATGACATGAGACAAGTAAATGCCTTCAGAAGGCTTCAATTTGCATGTAATGCTTGCAAAGGGCTTTTTGGCTCCTTTCAGTCCTTCTCACCCTTTGTGGAAAATATACAGTCTTTGGAATTAAAAATAGCTTAATGTACCCCTCTATGCAATGCTTTGCAGAAGTTATTACATCTGAAAATCTCCCATGTGTCCTTTGAGAGAAGATGAAACATCCTAAATATGAATGCCAGGGTTTGATGCCCAATATGCATAGGATTACCAATAAGTGTGGCATGTAGAGACCCCACAGTTATAACACTGGGTAAAATTCAATTGCATAAGATAATGCTATGTTATGGTTTATCACGTGAAAAATGTATGAGCGAGATTCAAGTTTGAATCAGTTCAGTGAGATAAGTTTTTCTCATTAGTATCACTGGTGTTAAGTACAGGGCTGCCTTTTGCCTGACAACAGTGTCATCTACAATTGCAACTGCTACAATGCAGAAGTACAGCCTGCACAGACTCTAGCTTTGGGGGTCAGGTGTTTTGTACATGGAGCTCAAATGGCTCAAAAGAATCATACATTTTCAATACAAAACATATTCATGTAGCTTATGCTGAAATTATTTCAGTTAAAAATTACGGTAAAGAATGTTAGTTTCTTTTTCATCTGATTGAAAAACATCAACACACTTTTAATAAAATCTTGTAACATATAAATATTGTACTAGAATAAGCATTTCCAGCTGTATGTGCATATACAGTTGTGCTCATAAGTTTACATACCCTGACAGAATTTATGATTTCTTAAACATTTTTTAGAGAATATGAATGAACATTCTTCTTCGCACTCATGGTTAGTTGTTGGCTGAAGCCATTTATTGTCAAACTGTGTTTACTCATTTTAAACCATAATCACTACACAAACTACCCAAATGACCCTGATAAAAAGTTTTCATACCCTGGTGATTTGGCCTGATAACATGCACACAACTTGACACAAAAGGGTTAGAATGGCTATTAAAGGTAACCATCTTCACCTGTGATCTGTTTGCTTGTAATTAGTGGGTGTGTATAAAAGGCCAATGAATTTCTGGACTCCTGATAGACCCTTGCATCATTCATCCAGTTCTGCACTGATGTTATTTGGATTCTAAGTCATGGGGAAAGCAAAAGAATTGTCAAAGGATCTGCAGGAAAATGTAGTTGAATCTATAAAACAGGAAAGGGATATAAGAAAATATCAAAGGAATTGAGAATGCCAATCAGCATAGTTCAAACTCTAATTAAGAAGTGAAAAATGAGGGGTTCTGTTGAAACCAAACCACGGTCAGGTAGACCAACTAAAATTTCAGCAACAACTGCCATAAAAATTTTTGGGATGCAAGGAAAACCCCACAAATAACTTCAGTGAAATACAAAAAATACTGGAGGAAAATTTGCACTCATCAGCCCAGAAGCTGCGCATGGGAACATGACAATGATCATTGGCTACAGGTTCTGAAGGTTCTGGAGTGGCCATCTCAGTCTCCTGACCTCAATATCATTGTGCCACTCTCAGGAGAGCACACACATGCAGTTCATGCAAGACAGCCCAGGAATTTATGGGAGCTGGAGGCTTGTTGCGAGGAAGAACAGGCAGCTTTACCATCTGAGAAGATAAAGGGTCTGATCCACAACTACCACAAAAGACTCCAAGCTGTCACTGATGTTAAAGGGGCCAATACATGGTATTAACAACTGGAATATGTAAACTTTTGATCAGGGTCATTTTGGTAGTTTGTGTAGTGATTATGAACTGAAAAGTGGTTAAAAAAATCATAAATACTGCCAGTGCTTGTAAACTTATGAGCACAACTATATATACTTTATGATTAACACTATAAGAGCGCGTTTAGCTGCATATGATAAAAGTGTTTTGCTGAATTATGAGACATTTAAGTAATTAACTGGGGCAACATTCTCCCAAATATTATGGCTTTTCTTGAATGTATTCAGCGATTTCTCAATAATGACATTTTCTGTTTTAGTGTTTATATCTATCTGATAAAATCGCTAAAAGCTGAATGTTAATTAAATTGCACAGTGATGACTAATAGCTTTTCTGGCCCCCGCTATCATAGCAGCAGCTGCTGCACAGACATTGCTGTGTTCCTGCCTGGGATTTATCGCAGCGCTGACATTTCCATGCAATATTACACATACTTTTGTTTTAACCAATACTGGCCCTATGAACTAAAACTAAATGTAATTGTTATATCTGCTTGTCTGTCCTTTTAATTTAAAGATGTTTGCAAGTAGCCTTTCTTATCACATCCCATAGACCTGTTGTGATTCCATTACAAGGTAGAAGAATGTGAAATCTGGGAGTGAGTGGTATGATAGTTTAGAGCAGGGATTCCCAACCTTTTGAACCTGTGAGCAACATTCAGAAGTAAAAGGAGTTGGGGAGCAACACAAGAATGAAAAATGTTTTTGGGGTTCCAAATAAGAGCTGTGATTCGCTATTTGGTAGCCTCTATGTAGATTATTAACCTACATTTAGGATCTGTTTGGCAGTACACTTGGTTTTTAAACAACCTTCTAATTCTTAATTAGAAATATGTCATTCTCTAATGCTAAAGTATTTATCATGGAGCAGAAAAGTGTCTGTATATTAAAAGATATATTTCATTATCACCATCTCATTAAAAACATATGGAGTGGAAATGTATGCTTTTACGCGTTTCGTGACATCCTGCTACTTTATCAGAAGCAAGCTCAGAAAAGTCTCAGGAGGAGAAGCTCAGCCTCAGGGCCTCGATCCACACCCTGCCTTGTGCAAATGAGACTGAAGTTAGTGGCAGGTAGAGAGGTGAGGGGACACCTACATGCCTCTACCCACAACCCCTGCTCAGTGCTGGATCAAAAGGCTGTGCTGCAGGTCTCTGCACTATAATCAAGTAAACCAGTAACACACTGTGTTAGATTGAAAAAGTGCACAAAAAGGAATTTATCGAGACCACATTATACAAAGAGGCAACGTTTCAGACCCACAAGGCCCTTTATCAGTCCATGTGTTACACCATACACCACCCTTTTCAAGTGAAAGAGAGGGGTGTCGGAGGACAAGCTCCACCCTCTCCTTGTGACATCACAAGGGTGTTATATATAATTAAATATAAAGTATTGTCCATCACAATGTCCAAAAGGTGTCCTTTTATATCCATAGAGGAAAATCAAACATTAGAGAATTGATATTATGAAAAATAGATCCCTTAAAAAAAAGTTTTTTGTGTGTCAAAAATTATTTCAAAATGTATCTCAATATGATCTTGCATACCTGAAACGCCAGTAAGATGGCTGGCGTCTCAGGTATGCTAGATCATATTGAGATACATCTTTGGAGTTGCTTCAGAAGTGGATTTGGGAAAAATCTACTTAACTATTCCATAGTTAGAAAACTTTGTCCATGTAGCCAAAATAAAAATGGTCTCCTATTAATAAAATCTGAAATATTTTTGTAAGTCCTGTGAGTGTAGCTTTCTTTTAAGTATATATCCCACTTAAAATAGAATATGAAGAAGAAGAAGAAATTGGGGATTAATGTATCTGTAATAAATGTACCTGGCAGGTGGAGGGGACGCCTGCCCTTCTGTATCCGCCAAAGTTCTGGCACTTTTTCGTGGAGCTCCAGGTAAATCCAGAAATACCCGGGCACCACATGACGTCATTGTTCAGTGGCGCAAATTTAAAATTTACAGGGCACTCTGTCTAACTGTCTGTTTCCAATGTAAAGTTTCTAGTTCCTGGGTGCTCTCAGTATTGATTTCTGGTTCTGATTCTCTGTGTTTTGACCCTTGCCTGTCCCTGATTCTGCTAGCCTGATGCCTGTACTGATTCCTGCCTATTCTTGACCACTCTGCTGATTTCCAATTTGGTATTGCATTTGATTTTTCCAGTGTATGACATTGGCCTTTGACCCCAACCTTGCTACTGCTACCTACCTTGGCACTGCGTTGCCCATCTGGTTTGACCAAGCCTGTTCCTTTCTACACTACTGCTTCTCCATCCTATCAGTAAACGTTTGGTTCCCGTACTCTCTCCTTTGTTCTCCCACATTAAGACCGGGCGGCATCTGAGTAGCGGAGGGCTCCACTCAAAGCTAAAGGCAGCTGCTATAGACAGAAGAGCGGGCTTAGACTGGAACCTTGGAGCTAGTTTTGGGATTACGAACATTACAGTATCATTAAAAAACTAGAAAAATTAGATTGCTGGTAAACAGCTGATTTGCTTTTAGATTTGATTCTTTTTCCTCCTATTTCAGTGCCTATGTTCAATAAAAAAATGATAGACTATTCATATTAATACTCTTTCACTGCATGAATTATGCTCCCATTTGGTACTCAATGAAGGGCTCACGTAATGGATTATGCCTACATATTTCTACTAAATTGTTATTTTTCTCTACAATCACAAAAGATTATAAAAATATTTAGTAACAATCTTTTTTTTCTATAAATATGGTTCATATTTCAAAATGGCACTGGCATATTTTCTGAGGATAACAAACAACACTTAAAAATTACAAAATTAGGAAAATGTGTTCAAATAGACTAGTTACTGTATATATTTCTCTGTGATTACAAAAATCACACTCATAAAAGGTTACAGTCTAGATATAGTAAACCTGCTCATGGAACACTATAGATGTAGAGGCTTTCATTGTCAGATTAAGCTGTGTTTACAGAAAAGATAACCAAAATATTTTTTCCTTTTTTCTGTGTGGTGATGATCAAAATCTCATTTGTAATATTCCTACACTGTTACTGCATGATTTCCCATGCAGTTTATAGAAACCATATGTGCGTAACAGTTTGCATGTGTGACTGTTTGACCATATGAATTTTTCTGCCTCTGCCAAACACAATTCATTATATTTTCAACCTTGCCTTTCTATGGGTTTTTGGATTGAATTGCCTTGGCCCTGGCTCTATTCATCATCCATAACAAAATAGAATGTTTTTCCTGGGAAGAGTGGGACAGCAGTGACATTTACACTGCTCAATGAGAGTACTTAAACTTCCTTTAAATTGGCCAATGCTGTGGAGTCAATGAGTGGTCCAATAGCCAGGGAAGCTGTATGAAGTTGCACACTCTTGTCTCCCAATGGTCACTGATGTCCAGCGCCGATTCTGGGGCTGCCACTGCCTGAGGCAGCAGCCCCGATGTCGCCCCCCCTTCCCGCTCCGCACTTAAAAATCAGTGTCGGAGCAGGTGAAAAGGGGGCAGTATTGCTAGTGCATTGAGCGTAATTGCGCTCTTAAAGTTACAAGAGGTGGCTTTTTGCCGCCCCTTGTAACTGGACGCTTCGTGCCGCCTGAGGCAAGGTTCTCACCTTGCCTCATGGCCGGAGTGGCCCTGCTGATGTCCAACACAAGATGATAGCTAACTACCTGCCAAATTGTTGTTCTCTCTCTGGACAGACTTATATAAACTGATAGGAGTGTATTTGATGTTCTCTTGACAACAACTAAACTTCAATATATGTACTTCAGTTTCAATGTACCCAATGTGATTTCCCACCACTAGTGGGCGTTTAAGTAAGAGTGTTTGTTTGGGTGCATCCAAATTAAATGTCCGTGCCTTCAGGCAATCTTCATTACTTGTTTGATTTGCAGATTATGGATTTTAGCTTCTCTTTCTTAAAACTGCAGGAACCTGTAATTTCAGAAAAGCTATTGAAATTCATATTTTATTTGTTTCAATTTAGGCAGAAGTAGGAAAGGTGGACCTTGATGATGCGTTAATGTATGAGGAAGACTTTGATGGAGAAGATGGAATTGAGGCAGCTGAAGAAAGCACAAAATTAAAAATTCTTCGTAGAATTGCTTCTTTTGCATCAGTACTTAAAGAATTTATTGGCAACATTATAACCACCGCTGGGAAAGTAGTTACTACAATTTTACTTGGTTTAACAGGTTTGTACTGCATATAACTACTTACAGTGAACTTTACTCTCAAAAACTTCTTGGTTAATAATATTTCTAAATGTTTGTTTTTATTAGTCGTGATCTCAGAACTTAACTAATGATATTTTATTGACTGTTTCCCTTCTCATTTTTTCCAGGCATGATGTTGCCGTCTTTGACCTCAGCTGTGTATTTCTTTGTATTTTTGGGGTTATGCACATGGTGGTCCTGTTGCCGAGTATTTGATCCGCTGATATTCAGCTGTCTATGTGTATTAATGGCTATATTTAGTGCAGGGCACTTAATTGGACTTTATCTGTACCAGTTGCAGTTTTTTCATGAGATTATTCCACCAAATGATTTCTATGCCAGGTAAGTGACTTAAACGCGTTATAGATTGATAGGATAAGTGGTAGAATTAATATAGCAATTAAATTAGATTAAAAGTGAGCTACATGGATAAAAAATACACATGGCACACCCAAAAACTAGGATAAGCTTTTTGTATTGAATGGAATCTGGTACAATGATACAAATTAAGTTTTGCTAAACATAGAAAACAAATTGCAATATGAAAATGTCTCTTACAAATCAAATCCAAAGTTTGTTGCACGGTTATATTTTGCTTTTTTTCAACAATTTTCATCAGTGTGTATTGTTTTATCTAGTAAATTCTATGGTTATGCTAGTGCATTTTTGCTGGGGGTTGGTTTGCCATACAGAAGGTCGAGCTATTTACCAACTCTACTGCTACAAACTACCTCAACGGAAAAGAACAATCTGGTTGGGCTGACTTGAAAATCCTCTTTGGTAAAGACTATATAGAGCAATTGATGACAGGTTTGGACAGTTCTCAAGTGCATTTTGAACATTGACCCCTACATTAATAACAAAATGTCACAAATGTGCCCTTCTTTACCCACTAGTTCTGGTGAAAACAAATCACTGATCCATTGGTACCTTATAATGAAAAAGTAATGAAAATAAGGGGCACATTTACTAAGGGTCGAAGTGAATATTCAAAGAAAATCCCTATTTTAAAAAATTTGAATTTCGTAGTAATTTTGGTCTACTTTGACTATCGAATAGCCCAAAATTCGATTCGAATTGAAAAAAATTAGAAATTTCAAATTTTGACGTACTGGCCCTTTAAAAAACCCTTGGCGACTATTCACCACCTTAAAGCGGCCAAATTGCCATTTTAGCCTATGGGGGATCTCCTAGAACCTGTCCTGAAAATTTTTCTAAGTCCTAGGAATTCGTTGGATTTTGCACAATGATGATGCGATCGAATGATTTTTATTCGATTGAATATGCCCATTTTCAATCGAAAAGAGATTAAATTGATAGTGTCTTAGCAGACAAATCACATTTATTTAATACTAACTAGTTATTTGCTTGGACATATAGTGGTTCAAATTTTACATTCAGTAGTAATAAAAGTAATGTAGAATTAAAAAAAGAAATCCTGTAAAAATATTCATCTTATTGAGCATGAATAAAATATTTCCCACAGAGGATTTGTGGTTAAATATAAATAAATAAACAGGAGATTCACATGCACACAGTATATGACCCAACCAAATCTTTAATCTGAGGTTTTTTTTTATTTTAGTCATCCAAGTGAATCAAGTCATAATCTAATGTTTGGATTAGGTTCAAAACTTTTTGCCAGAATATTTGCCAGAATTAATCATTCTCCCAGAAGTACTGACATTTTTAACTCATGGGTCACCAGTGTATTGTGACTCATCCTGAACAGAAGCTTCTGTGTGTTATATTGTTCTCTCCTGATTTCAGGACTTGGGTCCTGCCTGATAAGGATGGAGTTATTGTTAATTAGTGTGCTCAGCATTTTACTGGATGTATACTAGGGATGCATCAAATCCAGGATTTGGTTCACTATTTGGCCAAGATTTGTCCCTTTTCAGCAGGATCTGGATTCGGCTAAATCCTCATGCCTGCCTGAACCAAAAACATGACTTTTGTCACAAATCAAGGGAGTGAAAAACGTTTAATTGTGCTTGCAGCATGTGGATCTCTTTTTTCCTTTCCTGTCCCTGATTTGCATATGAAAATTTGGATTCAGACTCGATTAGGTATTCAGGGGTTCTGTTTAATCCAAAATAGTGGATTCGGTGCATCCTTAGTATATACTAAAGCCATTTTGGGGGACCTTTCTTAATTATCCAAGTACTGAAGTGGTTCTATAGACCATTGCATATATTAACTCAGGTCCCATTCCATGTAGTATAACAAAACCATACACAAGTTCCACAGTGATACATTAAATTACTTCACGGAGAGTTATTCACAATGCACAGTACAAGGAAGGCATAACCATTCCACCTTTGGCTCATTGAGCAAATACAGTGAACAATAGAGTGAAAGTACTACCCTGTGCACCAGACAAATAATTCAAGCAAGGCACAGAGTGTATTGCTAGTGGACACAGGTTCACAGCCTCAGCTATACTTAGGTATACCATACTAGACTATAAGTTTTCTTGCACTGGTAGATTGATTGAGGGGCAATCAATTTCCTGCTTGGATTTCACCCCTCATTGCACCTAACCTGTCATTGCTGCCAGCTCATATGCAACCGTATGGTGTAGTAGATGCCACACAGTTGCTCCTGGCAGCATTAGTGACATAGAAAGGTGGCATGGTGCACCGTTTCCCCACTTAAAATGAAATCACATGCCTTATAGGGATTTAAGCTGGCCATAGACGTAACAATTACGATCTTTCTCGGAAAAGATCTTTCCAAGAAAGATCGTTCGTTTCAACACACACGTGTAGAGCTGAATCGTCAAATATACAGGTAGAAACAATAGAATTCTACTTGTATCTGACGATTCAGCACTAACAATGGCCGATGTTCAGGGAGCTTTCAAAGGCATTCAAAATTTTCCGTCCAGTCCGATCAACCAGCCGACCGATATCTTAATCCTCTGACGATATCGGTCGGCTCATTTCCCACCATACACGCACCGAATATCGTACGAAAATTCGTTTCGTACGATATTATCTGTGCGTCTATGGCCACCTTAAGTTATAAAACCCCCAAAAGATCAACTGGTCTCAGCTATCAGCTTTGTGACCAAAGTATTCATTCAGAAGAAGATACCACATTTTATTTATTTTCACTGGGGTAAAGGTGATCCTGGAAATTTGCCCAAATGCACTGGGTAATCCCACCCCATAGGTTTAGAATCCCTAATTCAGTAACAATGCTAGGCACCCTGTTCTCGGCTCTTGCTTCCGCCTATAACAGCCGCCTTTCACCTCTGGAGGAGCCCTTGGCTAATCGGATGCCGCCAGGTCTTATTAAGAGAGGTGCAAAGTGAGTGGTTCTGAACAAGAACAAGGGGCACAACAGTAAAGGCAAAGTCGTTGGGCAGAAGGTCGTGGTATAAGGCATTAGACAAAATCGTAGTCAGGTCGGGGCAGGCAGAGGGCAAACAAAGTCAGGCGGGCAAGGGTCAAACCATGAATTCAATCAGAGGGATAAGGCAGAAATGGAGTAGGGATCTCAGGCAAGGATTCAGAAGTCAAGATTGTCAATAGCCAGGCAGGGTCACAACAGGAATTCAAAAACAGATCAGGAAACAGGAATCAAATAGCACAAGACTCATGAGCACCAGGAAACAAGATCTTATAACAGAAAGGACACTTTAATACATCAGCGCGCATGCACCTATAAAAACTAGAGGTGCAGGCGTCCCCGCCACACCACTAGACCACCAGGGTGAGTTGTTACACCCTAGGTTACATTATATTCATAACCATGTCTGTGCAGCATTGTTTCATGTAGTTATTTATGTAAACATTCCTTTTTAATAGTGAGACCAGAATAATGCATTTTGTCTTATTCTCATTATTTTCATGCATATAATAAAGAGGGACTAATGGTCTTTTTGTCCAACAGGTTATTTGGCGTTACTTCATTAGTTCAAACAGACTGCTGTAACACTTGGAAATTTTTTGCAAACAACAGTCTACCGTGGAACCAGTATACCAATCCTGTTATGCTGTTGGTGTTGTATTACACACTGGCAACTCTCATACGCCTTTGGCTACAGGAACCTATTGTAAGTGTATAGCTTTGTTAATGATTTACTTGTATTGATTCCTAAGTTGGATCGGAAGCTATTACTCTGAGAAAATACATAAAAGATAATCATTTAAATATTAATGTATCAGCTTTAATGGCCAGATGGTTTAAAAACCAATACAGCACCATAAACTGTTAGCATTTTCTCTTTGCTATTTAGAGATGATAAAATAAATAAAAGGCCTTGTAAAAATCTCATTTCTCAAAATGGTAACATTTCGGCATGGGAGTTAATAGGAAGGTAAAATTACATTGTAGTTGCTTATCTTTGCAGTAGTATATACATTGCATTGTCATGTTATGCTATAACTGTTCTGCATAGATGTTTGTTATTATTGTGTTATTATATTTCATGGTGTTTATATAATGCCAGAGATTATACATTATTCACATCAGTCGCTGCCCCAGTGGACCTTACAATCTAAGGTCCCTATTATATACATACACAGTAATGGCAACTTTAACAAGAGTGAGTTAACTTGCATGTATGTTTTTGGAGTGTGGGAGGAAACCCACACAGATGCAGAGAGAACATACAAAGGTGGCTTCCGAACAGGCATGGGGAGTGCCCTTCTGATTGGTTAATGGGGAAGGCAAGGGGCACAAAACCACACAGATTTTGCTGTAAAACGATACCACTGTTTTTCATGCAAATCTATTTTGCACTAGTAATTAACATCCCATGCAAGACCTACATGATGTATTTTTCTCTGTAGAATGTAGTAATGGATGGAGAGGAAGAGAAGGATGAAGACTGTAGCCCAGCACCTCTTACAGCAGAAAGAAGACGTAGTCTGTGGTACTCTAGCCACTACACAACAGATGAAAGACAAGTAAGAATTTGATGGCTGAAATAAACATACACTGAGCATTGAACTCAGGCTATATATTTCTACTTAAATTATTATTTACAACTTTCCCTTTCTTTCTGTCAATCATACAAGATACATGAATAGCCTATAAAGATATCTTTATAAAAGGTAGTTAGTGGTACAATCAGTCATAATTGGCGCTTGTGATGTTAGTTGTGTAACATATTACAGTATAATATATTGCAAATACTTTGAAATATGAGACGTTAAGCAACATCTGCAGTAATATCCATATACTTTTAAATATGTGGTTTAACCTATAATACATGTGTGTGTGTTTTGTAACCATTTTCATGGATACAGGTAACCTTTAAAGGATGGGCAATTTAGAGGTGACATTTTAGTAATAAATCCTTTCATATATATGCATGTATGATAATTGCTTCTTAATTCTCTGAAATGATGACTGCAGCTCCATGTCTGGATGGTTTAGGAGTCCTTTGACTGCTTGGTTGGAGTGTGCCAACATATTTCATAGCGCTGTAAAGTGAATTACATACATAGAACATATGATACATTACTATAAATATGGAGTTACAAACATCACATTAAATACCGGTACAGAAGGAAGGCTCTGTGCAAAAAGAGCTTTGTGGGAGTGGGCAAGATCAGAGTTAAGTGGGTGAGAGATGTGGTACTGTAGATGGTATTGTATTGGGTAGTTAAGAGTGAGGGTAGGGTTCTCTAACTAAGTGTGTTTTAAGAGATTTCTTGAAAGCAGAAAGGTTGGGAGAAAGTCGGACAGACCGTGGGAGCGAATTCCAGAGGAGGGGTTCCATTCTCCTGCAATTCTTTTTCCCACCTAACCCTCCTGTTTAGGCTAAAGCTTACAGAGGAAGTTGATAGTGAGAGAGGAATTATAAATGTGTAGGCATATTTTTATTTATAGGAGACTAAAATATAGCTGCTATATGTAGTGTGCCTCATTTTTTAAAATTAGCTAAAGAATAGATTTCTCAGTGCCAGCTGATTTTGGTTACCACCTATTAAAGGAGACGTAACCCCTAAAAATGAATAGGACTAAAAATGCCATGTTTTAAGTTCTGAACTTATTGCACTTGCCTAAAGTTTCAGCTTGTCAATAGCAGCAATGATCCAGGACTTCAAGCTTGTCCCAGGGGGTCACTATCTTGGAAAGTGTCTGCAACACTCACATACTCAGTGTCCTCTGAGGCAATATGGCTGCTTGAGGCAATATAATATAAGCTACTAATATAATATATGCTACTCTTTTTTGCAGCAAAACTATTTTTGAAAAATTCTAATTCACTGATTTGCTTTTTCTCTTTAGTAGTAAGATGTTACCTTGTAATTGTTAACTAAGCTAGTACAAGCTTTTTTATTATTACAGAGAAAAATCCTTTTTTTTTTTATTTGGATTTTTTCATTATAATGAGTCTATGAGAGATGGCCATTCCGTAATTCAGAGATTTCTGGTATCCAATACAATACCTGATACAATGAAGTTTTGTTATCTGTATATGAAATAATGCATACACATGTGTGTGTGCAGAAGTGTGTTTAAGGTCACTCAAGTTATTAAATGCAGGACTTTCCTGTTTACACCCCAAATGATAATAAACAAAGGGGTATATTGATCGAAGAGGGAAGTTAGAGATCACCACAGTCCTCTAGAGTGAAACTCTGCCTCTCTCCATTCATTTCTATGGGATTTTGAAAGACGTATTTATCACAGGATGAACTTTCACCCATTGATAAATACTCTTTTAAAAATCCCATAGAAAGGAATGGAGAGAGGCAATTCACTCTAGAGGACTGTGTAAATCTCTAACATCCCTCTTTGATGTTGCCATTGATTGTTGTTACTGTCCCTTTAATATGCTGCAGTTAATTTAGTCTAGTACAAGCAAAGCAAAAACTCTGCATAGCTAGCTTTTCAATGCAAACAAACAAACAAAAAAATAATATTGCTGTTTCTTAGAACAGTAATGTAATCTCAGAGGGTGTACAATGTTTTGGCTTAATTATGCTTAAACTAACTCAATATATGCCTCCTATTTAAAGGAATACTACCTAAACACCTACCTGTTACCCATGGGCAAATTAGTCTGCTATATTTTCATTTATATATCGATATACAAGTTTTTATGCTTTGGCATGCATGTGCTGAATGCAGACTTGCAGTTAGTGGTAACTTTTTCTGCTGTTCAAAGAAGAATATTTCTACGGGCTGCTGAAAATCACATCATACTGCTTAGGTTCTGTCAGGGTATAAGGTAGAAACGTGCTTACAGATGCAAATATTCTTCTATAGTATTCCTTTAAATAATGCTTCTGCCCTATTTATATGTTGGAATTCAACTTTCTTCTAAAGGAGTAACCGTTGAATATTTACTCTGTATCAAGGCTGTCCAACCTGCCCTAAAGTTGCTGATGACCTACAACTCCCAGTAGGTTCCTGATGCCAAATGGAGCACTGCAGGTTGGATATACTTGTCCTAGTATTCAGCAATGTCTACCCTGTGGCTCTGTAGCTTTGTCAGAGAATAGCTCTCACTATAATCCTCTTTCTGCCATCAGTTGCAGATCAGCAGAAGCCAGAGGGTCACAGTATGACATCACTGGTTTATTTGGAAGCTTATTTATTGCATTTGCTACTTTTAATTTCTCTTGCTTGCTTTTTGCAGCTTCTGTCCATGACTCAAGATGACTACAAGCCATCTGATGTTAGTATATACTTTAATTAATTTTTTTTCCACTTTCCTTTATCAATGAAGAACATATCATTGGCTTAAAAATTACTTTTAACCTTAAACACGCAATGGAATTAAGACAAAACGATTTACTTGACTGGATTGCAAATAGAATGTCAGCCTCTGCTAAAAGGAACAATTATTGATTGCTAATGGTGAACACCAACCCACTCCACAGGGCCATAAATAAAAGAAATGTTATGTAATGATATGTTTAATAAAAACAAACAAATTAAAGGTTTAGATTAAACTGCAGTAGGGTTCCTGCATACTGAGTCATCTGTAGGGGTGGCAAGTAGCAGGAGCTTCCCAGGTCCCCATATTCAAGAAGTAAAGAGGGAGCAAATAAACCTTTTTTTGAAGCTTTGGCTGAGGGTCTGACAGGGGAAATATAATTTTTCTAGATAAGGTGTAGTCTTACCAACAGTATTCGTACTCATATGATGAGTTTGCATGTATGGGAGATTGAACTGAATGCTCACATATTTGAGACTTACAGACTAATTTCGGACAATAAGCAATTCAAATAAATATAAAATGTAAGAAAAGTCACAGTCTTTCAGGAAAAGAAACACCCAGATATTTAATCATGTCTTATTTTAGTAGAATGGATCAAAATGTTCTCTACTCATCATGGGTTGCCCCTGACGTCAGTAGGAAATATTGTGTATCACCCTGGCATTGGCAGAATTCTATTGACAATTCATCATATGTGTTTGGTCAGCATGTATTTACATTTTTTTCCACATTTACACTGTTACCAAATCATCCCTACATGTTCACATAAGCTTTCCTATGCATGCAAATGGCTCATAAGTAGCTCTGCCTTATGGGTGCATTTTCCCATCATAATGCAGAAAGATAATCTCTGGTTTTATTTAGTGCAAACATAAATTATAATAAATACCTTTTTCCATTAGTCATAGTAGATTCTTCTTTCAACTTACTGCTGTCCATAACATATAGTAATTATGTTCTATATGTATTGATTTGGCTTGTTTTTTTATGTGTATACATGTTACTGATTACCATTCTGCAGGTTTTGCTAGTAACTGTAAACGGGACTCCCGTAGATTACTGTTCACTAAATTCATCACTTCCAGTGGAAAATGGTCCAACTAAAATTGACATGTATTCTACACCACAATATAAATGGGACCATGCAGATGAAACTTCGGGTAAGAATATATGGTTATGTATATGCTATAACATGCTAAATGTTAACTTAAAGGTGAACTGCCCCTATTAAAAAAGCCAGTGTGTTTTTAATAAACCTAAAGGTATGATTTACCAAAGAAAAAGGCTGGGATGTGAGGGAGACAGCATTTTCCCTTATAGAGGCTTTATAACTGTCAGTGCTGTCTAAATTCTGTGGCTTGACTTGCTGAATGTTTCTCTATGTCCCCAATTTACTGTATTGTGGAAGAATGTAATTTTATAAATTAAATAAAATAAACAATAAATGTGTGTGCAGGGCTTATGTATGCAGCCCTGTACAGTAGAACAGTGAATCGTTAGAACAAAAAGAGGTCTATACAATAATAAATACAAATAAATGTAAAGTTACATGATTAAAGGGCAAATTAACTAAAATTCACCCAAAATCCTACGAATCTATTGGAAATTCGACTATCGAATGCTTATCGAATAGTTTTAGGCTATCATTTTGCTCGATATTTGATTTCTCGAGGAATTTGTACGATCGGATACTGATCGTTCGATTTCACGAAAAAAAATCATACTTTTTCCTTCGAGCCTCCGAAAATTCGTACGATTCGAATGAATTGATCGTACAAATGGAATTCGAGCAGGACTAGCAAAAGAAGACTATGGGGGTGTTCCCATAGGCTTCTATTGGTATTCGGTAGGTTCAATCTGGCGAAGTAGGCATTCAAGGATTTTAAAATTTTAATTCCTTCGATCATCGAATTATCGAATATCAGATCATTTGATCTATTCGATAATTCGGATTTCTTTGATCTAAGATGCCAAATTTGTATATTCGAATATCCAAAAAAATCTTACGATCGGAATTCGATCATATTCGATCGAACTTCAATCCATTCACGTGAATTTTGTAAATTTGCCCCTAAATGTTAAAGACAAGAGGAAGGATGTCCCTGTCCCACAGAGCTTATAGACTGAGTAGATATTGTCATGTAGCTGCATCATGTAACTTATTTACTTACACATTCTGTACACTTCATTGTGACAACAATGTGAGAGAGATGGAGAGTTATTCCTCATCAGTTTTTGCATAAATAATATTGCCATTCAATAAATGAAAGTCTGCCTGTCTTAGCTGATATTCTAGTCCATATCTGGGAATAATTAAGCCATATTTAATCAGAAAAGAAAGAAGAGGAAGAGCAAGAGCAAGAAGAAGACCCCACGGAAGAGGTTACAGAAGAAAAAGAAAACACTAAAGTTCATGTAATAGTGGTGGCATTCCAGTTCTTGATGAAGCAAAGTTATATATGTGCACTAATTTCAATGATGGTATGTATGTGATGTTTCTTTTCCTCTTTAGGCATATGTAAAATTTGGGGAGCTATATTTATTAAAGTCCAAATTGTTTCTGATTATTTTTATCCATAAAAATCCAACCAAACTAGAATCCACAATTGGACCAAAATTTTTAATAAAAAAAGCTGGAATTGTTTAGATTTTGGCAGAAAAGTCCAAAATAGTCAGATTTTTGGTCTAATTCCAGCGCAGACCACAGAAACTTCCAAATAGGTTAGGACCCCTGCTATTAACTTATATACAACCTTATATACAACCTTATATACAACCTTAGTAGGTCTGATATGCCAGATTTTCTGATTTGGACTTTTTCCATCATTGGGGTATAATAAATCTTGTTAGGTTTTTTCCCACAAAATATTTTTTTATTATTTATTTTATTTACTTTAATAGATAACCCCCTCAATGTACATATATATTATTTTTTAGCTATTACATTATTTTGTGTTTCCTTTTCTTCAAAGTTAAGGTAACGCATAAACAAAAGCTGTTATAACAATAACCATAAAGTATGTGATACAGATGAAGCCACTTTGGCTTGTGTGTTTGACACAGAGTAACAAAACTCAGACTTCACACTTGTCTCATTTAAGACAGAAAATTGCATCACAGCATCCCATCTAACATTTAACACACAAATCCAAGTGGCTGCATCTGTATATGGTGGTTCTGTAGAGGAGTCTAGCACAATGTTCTTATAGAGAAAAGATTCCAAAACAATTTGTCCCTGGAAATTATTTTCCAGTGTCGGCGATTATATCATAAATATTGTGGTAGTTCAAGTAACCACTTATGGAACAGTAGCGGGAACAGTTTACCGTCATCAGTTATAATGAAGTTCCTTACATGTTGAGCCACAAGACAGATGTTTATACCTGTACTTGTTGTGCTTTGATAGCCTTGAATTAGCAGAGTATAACAGTGCTTTTTTAGCAGGCTCATGCAACCATTACACAACAGTAAAATAAACTCTATCTCATTAAACAGTATAGCAAGTACTGTGCATACACAGTATAACTCATGTGCACCGTGACATATACAGGCCATTTGTATAAACACCACATATTCCCACTTTAGTAGGGAATCATTTGGGCAAATGTAATAAACAACAGCAATGCATCTTAAAACAATAATATACATTTTTCACATGACATAGTATTGGTCCATGCAGGTAGTTTTCTGATTTTCTCAGTATGTCTTATATGTTCACATTCTTCAGGCCTATTGGCAGTTGGCATCAGGAGTAGGGAAATTTCCTTCATCAAATGGAGCTTCTCCAAAGTCATATCTAGCAGGCGCAAGACGAATTGCATTCCATATGCATCCATCAAATAGTTCATATGTGTATAGTCCTCTCTGCTGTCTCACTTCAAGTGGTGTAGTAAAATTAGATGGTCCTTGTTTTAGTAGTCCTGGTTTCTTAATTCTGACTAAAGATCCAGACTGAACGCGCACTCTTGCACCATGTTTTCTGTCAGTATAAGCCTTGCATTTGGCTTGTTGACATTTGACAATATCAGCAGTAGATGATTTTGTAGGCACTGTATCTTGTCTGCAACATGTAACTTAGTGCATCAGCAAAGGTGGCCTGCTAGCATATGCTTATTTTGGGTTTTCCAGTTTCCTAATCCTAGCAATCCATTCTTCAAAACCACGTGGGACGCCGACACTGCCGGAGAAACGGTTATTGTATGCTCTTAACCCATACGAAGTCTGGTGAGTGTAAATAACCCACAGGGCCTCACGCTCTTTGTCCAGTGATAATACACTATCAAAGCTTTGTTTATTATAGCTTTGACATATCCTGCATTAAAGACCATTACGTCCCTTCTATCAAGAAACATACATGTGAGTAGGATTAACATTGTTACACTCACAGTAAACTAAGCATAATACACCATATAGCTTTCTTTTTTAGGAAACTGGAAAACCCAAAATAAGCATATGCTAGCGTGCCACCTTTGCTGATTAACTAATATGTACAGTGAACTAGTGGTTCCACATCCTGTTGTGGTACTGCACATAACACTCTAAGAAGATTTTACTGCAGCGCTGAGCTCAACTTTCCTGCCGTTTAATACATGTAACTTAGTGCGCATCTGTCTGCCATGTAATAATTCAGCTGGGTTGTTGCTTGGGACATTGCTCTGAGTAAGACCTAAGAAAGCTTGTAAAGTCTGAAAATCAGATGGAGCAGGTGCTTGTGTTACAGCGTTGACATCACGGTCAGGCATTAAACCCTCTTGTGAAATTATATGACCCAGAAATGAAAACTGAGTTTTTCCGAAGTGGCATTTTGAAAGGTTCAGTTTCAGTCCTCCAGAATCAATGCATTTCAGAACCTTTTCTAGGTACTTGTCATGAAGATCCATAGTTGGAACGAAGGCAATTATATCATCCATGTAGCATTGTACACCAGGTATGTCTTAGAGTATAGAAGACATCAGTGTTTGAAAACAACTTGATGCTGAAGCCGGTCCATAAGGTACACGCTTGAACCGAAACAAACCATCATGGGTGATAAATGCAGTGAGGTTGCTGCTTTCCTCATGCTGTAATACTTGATGATAAGCACTCTGAAAATCCAGGGTGGAAAAGAATTTTGCTCCTCGGAGTTCTGAATATATTTACTTTTGGCAAGAGATGATTATGAATAACTGTTTTATTTGGTTCATGGAGATCAACACACAATCGAATACCTCCAGTTTTCTTCATTATGGGTGAAACCCATTCGGAGGATTCTGATTTTTCAATCACATCTTGCTCTACCAGTTTCCTAAGTTCCTGTGAGACAGTCTCCCTTATAGTTCTTTGCACAGCCCAGTGAAGTGTTGCTTTGTGGTGACATTTTAGACACAGGCTTGGTTTAATGCAGCAAAGAGATCCCTTCCAAGTATAGCAGTACCCTTATTCAAAATGTAAAATTAACATTTTGCAGTATTTGATTTAAATTGTACAGTCACTGGCAAGCAACCAAGTACAGGGATTGGATCCTTTAAGTAATTGACCAGTCTCAGGGTAGGAGCAACAATCGTATCTTTTGCAAAGTATTTCAAGAAAATATACTTTGGTAGAATAGAAACTGAACCTGTATCAAACATCAGGTTAATGTAGTGCCACTTGTCAGCAGAAGCAGTACTGACACTGACAGTGCATATAAACTTGTCTGGAATAAATGTACCAGGTTTATCCACACTTGATACTGTAACATTTGTAGTAGAGACTTCATGAACATCTTTAGCAGAACTATGGCAGGTTTTAGCAAAGTGTCCCGCCTTGCATTTGCGGCACTGTATAGCTTTTGCGGGACATGTAGCATAATTTGCAGTGTGTTGTGTTGAAACACAGTGGAAGCAGTATTTTTCATTTGTATTTTCTGCACAGTTTCGCAGTGAATCTTTAGCACTGTATTTTGCCTGTGACTGTGCAGTATTAAACCACAGTACTGGATTCACAATCAGTACATTCCCAGCAGTTCCCTTTGAGTTTTATCCTCTGCCACTGCTGTTTCAATTTGGCTAGCAACTGTAATAGCATTTGCAAGGGTTAAATCCTGCTCCAGGAGCAGTCTCTCTCTAATGCAAGATGAGTTTGTTTTTCCCACTGTTTGGCCTTTTGGCATTTCATCTATTAGATTCCCAAACTCACAGGTAACAACCAGCTCTCTTAAAGCTGCTACAAATTTTTCTGTGGATCCATTATTATGTTGTCCACATTGGCGAAATATATATCTTTCAGCAATCACATTTACTCTTCGCACGAAAAAGTTCTTTATAGCAGTAAGAGCAGTTTCATAAGTCTTATCAGGTAATGGTAATGTATAGACTATACGCTGTCCCTCTGCTCCCAGTCAGTGAATAAGTAAAGCACGCTTTCTAGCAGCAGTAATTTCCCCTTCGTCAGCAGCAATAATGTAATTGTCAAACATACTGATCCAAGCAGTAAAAGGTATGGTAGGCTCACCAGGGTTTGGAAGAAAAGGTGCAGGCTCCTGCAGAGATAGAAGAGACCTCTTGTTGCCAATTTGGTGTATTTTGATAGCGGAGAATTAGTAGAGTATAACTGTGCTTCTTTAGTAGGCTCATGCAGCCATTACTCACAGGGGTGATCCTGACCCCTCTGGCGCTGCCCCCCCTCCCGTGTGCTCACCTTTTTGCGTCGGCAAAGAGGGCCAGGACTCTATCACAGAGCGCATAATTGCTCTCTGTGCTAGAAGAGCCAAATTTCCAGTTTGAAAACCTGAAATTCAGCTCTTAAAGTACCAGGAGCTGCATTTTTGCCACCCCTGGTACCTAGTGGGGTGCTGCTGTCTGAGGCAAGTTTCTCAACTCGCCTCATTTGCGGAGTGCCCCTGATTACACAGCCATTATGTTATATATAACTCCATTTTCTTAAACAGTATAGCAAGTACTCTGTATGTACAGAATAACTCACGTTGTCAGTTTTTGCACTACACCAAGCTTTGGGTGGGGATGGGGGCTAGCACCACCTTTTCCTGTATTATGAATTTATTGAATGTGTATTAGAGCTTAGAGGATGAGGATTATTACATAGAACAAATGTTTTCAACTAAGGTCAAGGTGGACTAAACTATTCTCGCTTTTCCTGCAGTCACTGTATTAATCATAGGGTAGAAGTGTAAAATGCATAACTGTACCATAAACACTGTAAAAACTGACATATTTAATACAATAGCATTTAGACGAGCATTATTGGTTAGTGCAACCTGGGTGGTTGTCAAAAGCTAAAACCAGGGCTGTTGTTTTGGATATACAAATATATAATTTGTCCTTGGCCTCAAGACTCACTTGACTGAATTATAATTCTCAGCTTCACATCAGTAGCTGCAGTGTATGCACACAGCATATTTCTTACTTCTGCTATTGGTTGTTTGTGTCTTTTGCAGGCTTGGAGCATCACATACCACAGCTGGTTGACTTTTGTCTTTCTAATCTGGTCTTGTGCTCTATGGATGGTCAGAAATAGAAGAAAATATGCTATGCTTAGTTCACCCTTTATGGTTATTTATGGTAATTTACTTTTGACATTACAATACATATGGAGCATAGCATTACAAAATGACGAGCTTCCAGAAGTTATGGGTCTCCTTGAGAGGAAAAAGCCAGATGAGCTTGTATCAAAGGTGAGTTAAGGTCAAGTGCAGACCACAGATGACAGCTATAATTTGAATTGTAAATAATAACCTGTAAATCAGTTTTAGATAACCTTATGTTATTGGTCTTATTTCAGATAATTTTCACAGTTACATTTTGGCTTTTGCTCAGACAACACCTTACAGAGCAAAAAGCATTTAAACTAAAAGAATCAGCGTTATCTGAAATTAAAGTTGGAAGTCAAGACAAAGGTAAGAAGAATAATTCAAAGAGTAAGAAGAGCTTAAACTATTTTTAATAACCACTTTTGCAGGTGGTATAAATGTGGGCAATACATTGCCAATGAGGAGTGGATTTCAACTGTGTGTGATTGTTATGTTTTTAATGGGACCCAGTCAGGCTCTCATTTACTAATTGTTTATGAAAAGGCATGGTATGTTGCAACTGTGATTTATCTAGCTGAACTTTATAGATTATTATAAGATGCAAATGTTGGTCTCACATGCACAAGTAGTACATGTCTATATATAAAGTACTGGTGTGGGACCTGTTATTCAGAATGCTCGGGACATGGGGATTTATGGGATAAGGGATTTTTCTTTTCATTAATTAGGATCACCATACTTTTTCTTCTAAAAACCAATTAAACATCAAATAAACCCAATAGGATTGTTTTGCTTCCAGTAAGTAGTAATTTTATCTTAGTTGGGATCAAGTCATGGTACTGTTTTATTACAGAGAAAATGCAGTAGTTATGTGTAATTGTGTAATTATTTGATTAAAACAGCGTCTATGGGAGAAGGGCCTTCCTATAATTCGGAGTTTTCTGGTCGTGTTCCAACCTAGTCTACCATTAAATATCTCCCGGGGGGGGGGGCCTGATTCAACAGCCCCAGTGGGCCCTTTACCCCCAGTCTGATGCTTTTGTATACAAATTTTGAGACTGGCACACACAATTGGCATTTATTCTGACATACACACACACTTTTTAAAGATACAAACACAAGTTTTTAATATAAAAAGTATTTTTATCACATAGCTGGAATCAACTATGGTGTTTCATTTTCTTTAATGGCCACATAAGCAATAAAACCCAGGGCTGACCTTACTGTATTAATTTATTTTAAGAAATATGATGCATTCACAAACTCTCTAATACTCTGTAGCATGGGATAAACTGTTTGTATAAATAATTCAGCTCAGGGTACAGTTGATGGCAGGTATTAAAATTAGCTTCTGTCTGACTAGCCACCAGGCACTCAAATAAGTAAAAAAAAAATAGCAAAGGCGAAAGTAACAATTTTATTTCTGTATTTAGAAGGTGAAGTCCATGAAGAAGCAGAAGAAGTTGATGATGAAAATGATATCATGAAGGTCCTGGGTAAACTGGTGCAGGCTATGTTTGTCAAGTACTGGATTTACGTCTGTGGCGGCATGTTCTTCTTTGTCAGCTTTGAAGGAAAAATAGTTATGTACAAAATTATCTACATGATGCTCTTCCTGTTCTGTGTAGCTCTGTATCAGGTATGATGCCGGCATGCAACAATTGCTCATCATTTCTATGAATGCAAGATTGCTAATATAACACTTTGTTCAAACACCATCCACATAAAGACATACACCAGTTCCTCAACACCACCCCTGGGTGCCTAAATGCTTCATTTGATAAAGTATATACAGATACAGTCACTTGTATTTGTAAGTTAAATGCGTCGTGACTCAGGGCTAATTGAAGAAAGTTATCTTAACTCATTTAATGCATTTTTTGCATTTAATGCATTCCTTTTCATTAGCATACCAAAGCTCCATTGTTTTCAATGGTGAACTCTTTAATTGGATGGGATGCTGTGACACAATATTCTGTGCTAAGTGGGATAAATGAGATAGATGAGTTAAGTCACGACGCATTTAACTCACAATCCAAAGTGACTGCATCTGTATATAAGGGTTGCAACCAATGACGCAGGCGATTGTATGGATGAACCTTTTTAATGATAGCAAACTATACCTTTATTTAATAAAACTGCTTTTTAATGCTGCACTTTTTAGTTTAAAAATGATATACTTTCATTTTGCCTCTTTAGGTGCACTATGAATGGTGGAGACGGATTTTAAAATATTTTTGGATGTCTGTGGTTGTTTACACCATGTTGGTGCTTGTTTTTATTTACACTTACCAGTTTAAATCATTTCCGGGCCTTTGGATGAATATGACAGGACTGGATAAGCAAAAGTAAGTGTTCATAAGGGTGTGTGTGTATAGGTATGTGTGTCAGACCTAATAGCTTTGCACCTGTTACATTACCCCTAATATCCTAATGATTCCCAGCTTGTTTTTGCAAGCTGAGATTCAAAGGCATTCCTCAAAGTGCCAACAATTTGATCTTTGACATACAGCTGAAATAAAAGAGCTAGGGCAATAAAGGATAGAAGTAGGACTAGGACCAAACTGTAATATAGTTTCTGTAGCATCAGGTATGATATGTGAAGTGCAATCCATACTAATACTCTGACACCCATATATAATATAACGCACTAATAGGGGAATATAATATGTCGGTAAAACAAAAAATATTAGAAATGCTAAAAGTTAAGCCTTTGCGCAAACAAATTTTGCTTTGCGCGAATGCAATATACCTTTTGCGAACCCAGAAACTGTTTAGCGACCACTTCCGCCAGCAGAAGGCCGTTTGCGAATTTTATACTTTGTGCTAATGCACTGTCAATGTAATAAAACTTCTTACTGAAAAAGTCACAATGTTTGCTCCAAAAGATTATGAGGCAGATTCACTAAGATCTGAAAATTTGCCAGTGTAGGCTTCGCTAGCGCTCGCCGCAATTCGGCAGGGGAATTTTCGCCAGCGCTACGCAAATCCACTACGCTCAGGTCAGCGAACGGTAGCGTAGTTGCGCTAGTTTTACTTCGCTAGGCAGATCGCTGTTACGCTAGCAAAGCCTAATTTGTATACGGCGGGAACTTTAACTTGTAATAAAAGTATATGTTACAGCCACTACATTCCACTTCACAAGCCCATGAAACCTTTAATAAATTATATAAAGTTGTCCTATTACCCTACATGTTCCCCCTGTATAGTTGTGTTGCCATATGTTAGGAAATGTAGGGGGGAAGAAGGGTAACCCCCCAGAAAAATTATCGATCTTTTTCAGACATCTCCCTCCTATAAAATACGCCAGTGTTTTTTTGGGACTTAGAAAAAATGTAACATTTTTTTTTCAACCTCCTATCTATTGTATTGAACTTCGCCAGGTCTGACCAGGTGAAGAAACGTCTAGCGTAAATGCTAACGTTGATAAAAACCTTCATCTTAGTGAATTTGTGAAGTTACTTTGTCAGTGCGCAGCGTAAGGCGTAAGGGTTCGAAGTTGCGCAAGTCTATCTATTTCGCTAGCGAAAATTCGCCAGAGTCCGTGTTAGTGAATTTGCGAAGTTGCGAATTGACGTCGCACTGGCGAATTAGCGCTAGCGTTAGACGCTTCGCACTTTAGTGAATCTGCCCCTATGACACCTTCAAGCACTTCTTAAGAGTGCACAATTACAATCTGCAGTAACGATTCGCAATGCAATAACCGTTTAAGGAACAATATTACATTGCGAGATGTAGATTTTTACTCTTATTGGTGAGCAATCTTTTTCTCTTTGCGACTTTAATTACATTCCCCCTAAGTATGCCTAGGAACAGTACCAGCAGCAGCTAATAAGATGGTTTACCCTCCTTTCTCTATTCCAGTGATCAGTGTTAGTGCAATCTCCCCATAACCCCTTGTGTTCTTTTCTATTGTGCCTATTAAAGCATGGCCATATCCTCTTAGACACTCCTTATTTTTGTTTTCTTATAAGTCAGCTTCACAGTTTATTGTGTTTTCATTCTTGCCCTAATAACAATGTCTACATTTTACCATTGATCTCTTTTTCTCCATACCCATTGTCCTCCTTTCTGTTGTATTATATATTATTTGTCAGTATTATACCAATGGTCATTATAGTAACAAATGGGTAGTATAGAGAAAAACTGATTTTAAAATATATTTTTGTATCGCCACCAAAGGTGCAAGCAATTATTCTGAATGGAAACCATGTTGAAGCCATGACAACTGAATGTGAACAATTGTGTTTTACATGCCGTTGTGGCATGCAAATCTTAAATTAATGATATATTGCCTTTTTTTGTTTTTTTACAGGTTAGCAGATCTTGGTTTAGAGACTTTTAACTTGACAGACTTATTTACTCGAATCTTTATCCCAACCTCATTTTTGTTAGTGACCATTTTGCACCTACATTACTTTCATGACCGTTTTCTCCAGCTTACTGACCTGAAGGCTGTAACCAGCAAACAGGACAGCACAATTTACAGGTGGGAAAGCAATAAACTGTGGTTTTGTTTGTTTGTTTTTTCTTTGCCATTTTTTCAACGTGTAAGTGCTTGTTTTTGGTACAGAACAGTCAGCAGAAATGTGCTTCCTTAAATTTAAAATTTTGACATATGCTGACAAGTTCCAATTTTATTTATTTGTGTTACCTTCATTATACAGTGTACTTAAAGGTTTTGGCTTTTGTTTAAACCATCTTAAAAGTAGAAAATATCTTTATACATTGGACAGATCTGTGCCTCTATTTCTCTTTCCAGCAAGCTTAGGAAAAATACATGTTAATAACAGATGTTGTTAGATATATTATGCAAACATAATTCTTTTATGAAAAGCAATTAAAAACAACAATGAATCTTAAATCCTATGGGGCATATTTATTCAGCTGTTTAAAACTAAATTCCCCAAAAAAACGTTGTAAAAAGCTGTGTAAAATGAATGGCAAATTTTTCAAGGTGTGTGTAATTTTATGCCAAGCAAATGCCAGATTTGCTGGCGTTATTTTACAATAGTTCTAACTGAAGTCACTATGAAAAAAACTTAAATGTTTTACACTGTTTTTTACACGAAAAAACCTGTTGATGTGTGGTGTATTATCCCGCTATTTTTTACACTTTTTTACCCCCCCTAAGAGTCACAGGGGGAGAAAAAGACGTACTGATCTCTCAGTCTTACACAATTAGAAGCCTAAACTGATACAGTGAATACATAAACCCATAATTATAATACTCCATATTGGATCTGATCATGGTATAAAGAACTTTTCATTTGCTGAAATATTAATCTTATTTCCTCTATTTGCAAGGTATGATCTGAATGGGATTATTCAGAAAAAAAAGCTACCTCTAATTGTCCCATCCTAAATTCCTGTGTATGGTTGATGTTTGGCTTACCTAGATGGCAAAGGAGATACAGAATGACTAGCATGGCTTCCTCCTTAAATGATCTCAAATTCACATCATTTAACAATACAGTTCCAGATGAGCCTTGGCTAAGGAAGTATAGTCCCAGAAACAGCTGGATAAACTCATGCTGGCAATCCCAATTTCAACCTGTCACTAATTCAACAACAGGTCACAGCTTCAGTATATGTTAGTTCATTTTAATGATGCAATACAAGAGAACCCGTCCAAAATATTTATATAACCTTACATCTTTATCTATAGCTTGCAGTCTTTGATCACATTTTAACAGTCGTTAGGTATTTCCAAAAGCAATTTGCCAACTGTGGAAATACAGTCTATTGGTAGCACCCACTGAGAAATTATTATTTTACAGTTCATGACCTTATTAGTATAGTTGCTAGAAACTGCTGCCAGAACCCTATGTATTTTTTCCACAAGAATATTTTATGGTAAAAATGTTTTAGTGGTAAAGTTATCCAAAAACAGCTAATGAATGCATTTTGGAATTAGTGCCATAGAAGGTAGAATCTAAGCTTCCAGGGTCCCTTTTTATCTCTGCCACGGTGCCACCCAAGTGTTTGTTGGCAACCCTTAGCACAGCAAAATAAGAGGGAACCTGCACACCATAACACACTTTTTCAGTTTATTTGTACGTAGTTACCAAAAGGTATGTAAACACACACATTTTAATTTGTTTTTGCATCTTTAAATCTAAGGGTGTGCAAGCACACAGTAGGGTTCACTTACCAACATAGGTGCTAATGAGAACAAGTACAGTTGCCAATAACAACTTGTAGTTGACAAATTGCTGATGGGATTCTAGCAAGTGCACTTATGCAGTTTAGCACCTATGATTGTAAACCAGCCCAAGTAATAAAATGTCCACTGAGGAGTAAATAAAACATTTGTTTAATTCTGCTAATCCTGCTATATTGGTTGTAGCACACCATGCAGTGCTAATCTGTCTATTTTTGTGGCTTTATGTTTCATATAATCTATAAACTGCATTGTCTAAATTAACTGGTTACATTTGCTTTTGTTGCCCTAATGCAATTAAATTTTTGTAATAAAAACACTAAAAAACAGTGACACCAAACTGAGTGGTTATAGAGAATGTGTATATCATCATGATACCTGTAGTTGCATACATGTCTTATGTATAAAGAGCAGAAAGAATGCCAGATGTATATTCAGACTGCCCCCAAATCATTGCGGGAAGAGAAGGTCATATATGCATACATATTCTTCTTTTATACCTTCATTAGCCATTAATTCGGGATTGCTAACTTTCTACCTTGCATTGTAACTACATTTGCTTTCTTTTGTATTCTGGATTCCATCTTACTTAACCATATTCTGTCTTCTCTTAACTCATTTTCTCATTGCATGCCTTCTTCCGCTTCCATCTCGTAGCCATGCCAAAGTAAATGGTCGTGTTTACTTAATAATAAATAGGTGGGTATTCAAAGATCTCCTTTTTAAAGATATATGTCATGGTTACTTTTATCAGATGAAAACAGACGAGGAAGCTTTTGCATTTTATTTTGCAATCTGTTACACACATTGACTGCTTCTGCGGTCAAATGGCATTTTGAATAGGTTGGAATTATAGGGACATATATTGAAATACCGATTATGCTCCATGATCCAATTTAAAAGTAAAAGAGAAATTACCTCTAATTCTTTGCTGGTCAAAGACTATTTGCTTGCTTTCCAGCCAATAACTAATTTGTAAGATGCCCACAGTAACATGATGAAAGGCATTGAATGGCTGAAGGGCCTCTGTGTGCTTACAGCACACATCCATACACAAGAAATTAATTTTTTTTTTTTATAAAAGATAATACTTTAGAGAAAAAAACTTACTGATTGCTTACTTACCTAAATATAAAGAGTCTAGTTATAAAAACGGAGTTCTTCATCTGCTTTTATATTGTCTAGTAATGCCTCAAAGTCTTTCTATATATTTATATATATATATATATATATATACACAAGTGTGTGTGTATATATATCTATACGCACACTTATAAATGTGTATAGCATTATAAATATATATACTTTACTGAACAACAACCAAATATTATATCGTAATAATGAAAATGTAATATTAGAGTGCCTATCATTTGTAAATTTACTGTATGTTACCAGGACCCAAGCTATTGTTTTATCATCTATATATCCAAGGATCCACATACCTTTAATATTAAAGGGAAGGTTCACCTTTTGGTCAATGGAGCTAATTTAACAGCATATGTCATAAAAAACATATTTTAATTTATCTTTATTACCTAAAATGTTTGCTTTCAGAGATACATACCGGAGAAGCTTAAACTCTCTCAGTTCTCTTCTCTGTTATGGGATCGCCAACATGCTCTGTTTAAGAGATGCAGGCTGCCGATTAAGGACGTTTATGACTGAATCTGCACTGTGCATGCTCTCTCTCTTCTGCTTCTTTCTTATTTGGCAGCCTGAATCTCTTACACAGAGCATGTTCCACTTTCACTTAATAGAGTTAGAGGTAGAGGGGGATTCTTCATTGTATTCCATAGCCCCATGGTTTACATTTTCATAAATGTTTTTTGTCACAATTTTATGATCATATGATTCCTAGCCACTATAACCACATCATGATAAACTCCATGTGTTTGTCTTAACCAGTTTCCTTTAGTTATGTTTTTCATAGGCTGGCACATTTGTGCCATGTCGCATTATTTTGGTAAAGTGCCTCCTGATCATTGCATTATCATTGCTTATATCTCTAAGCCCTACACACATTTTTAAATGCATAAGAATTTCAACAAGGCATGGATTTTGGGTTTCTAGGAATCCCAAATTCTAGCAATTTGTGCTAGATTTCATGTTTGCTATATGATGTGGTTGTGTAATATAACTGTTAATTTGCGAAAATCGTATTATAATGAAATCTGCATTATTCCCCCAGTATTTTTTCTTAAATTTATTATTATTATTTCTATTAAATTATGCATGCTAAGTGGACTATTCACACTTCTGCTTGTAAATTATGTCAAATAACCCAACCAGTCTGGTTGTGTGATCTAGTCGCATGAACAGGAACCAGGAAAGTCATGCCAACCCCTTCTTACTGCATCAGGAAAACTGTTTAATTAACAATGAGTTGCCAACAGTTGCGTTTTTAACACTGCCTTGTTGCATGATATCTTACTATATTACCATCTATATTAAGCTTCTATTCTCACACTTCTTTTCTCTCTCTGTTTCAATTGCTCTTGAGCAGCATCAAGCAAAAAATTCCAATTCAGCAAAATGAGTAAGTGCTATGAAGCCATGAAATGTTCCTTGTAGGACATGTTATCATTTCATGCTTCTGCCTCTTAAACTCTGACCATTTTCTCCCATGGGAAATGTGTCAAGTTTAAGTGTTGACATCAGAACTAAGAGTAGTGAATGCACGTCATACCATAAATCTTCAGCCCTGAGATTGTTATATACATTATTTATTGTATTAAATATCTTTCACTCATGTTATATAGAAGGCAATGTTTTGTACTAAATCTCTAGAAAGTAATGCTCTGGTAAATAAACTCTGCCTGCAGACTGGTACACCCAGAGGGAAGTTTGCCTGATATAACTATGATGAACTTAACAACTGAATCTGAAATGCTTGAGGAAAAGCGGCTGGAAATTTATGACGAAAAAAAGACTCATGACCAAGACTCAGATGATGACTGGGATAAGGGAGATAGCAAAGAATCAGGTCATTCTGATGAAGAAGTAGAGGATGAGGAATCAGAAGAAGAAGAGGAGACAACAACAGGTAAGTAATTAGGAGTTTGGGCATCCCTTGCTAAATTTGTAAGTGAAAATTAGCAAACTACTGAAAGGACCAATAAGTTAAAAAACATATTTGCAAATGTACAATATACATGTATTGTACATTAATGGATACATATTGATGCACTGCAATGTTACCTTAAATTGATACATGGTATGTTTTATATCCCTATGCAGATTCCAGGAACAAGTGGCATCTTGTAATAGATCGTTTAACGGTTCTTTTCCTAAAGTTCCTGGAATATTTTCACAAGTTTCAGGTCTTTGTTTGGTGGCTTCTGGAGCTTCACATAATAAAGATTGTTTCCTCATACATTATTTGGGTTACGGTTAAGGAGGTATGGAAAATATATTTGTTTTACTTTATACTCTCTGTCTTATGTATCTGTTATTATCGTGAACATACAAGCACATACCTTAAGCTCAATCTTCCCATGGGCTCTATAAGACATAATTTTACACCATGATATAATTTGGCCCTCAGACGTCTTCTGTCAGATTATAGGACCACACCACAAGAAATGTTGGACTGAGTTGGAAAAGGAATTGGGTTATATTTGCATTGGTTTGCCTATTTTCTAACCATTTTAAAGGATACCGGATTTTAACAGATGTATGTCATTAAAAAACCCATATGGCTCTCTCATGTTTTTCATATTTAAAGCAGACTTTAGAACTTAAATGACATAATTTAATAAACAGTCTAAAGTGTTACTACTTGTCCAGTAATCAGCAGGTAGCATTTACTGCTTGGCTGTTTGAGCATACAACTCAGATTGATTGCTATGAGTCCATAGATATGGGCAAACTTTAGATTTTTTTCTATCTTTCCCTCACAACATGGAGATGTCTTTCTACTTAACACTCAGTGATGGCCTGATGCTTTGTTACTATTGCCATTTCATAGACAATGAAAGTCCTATGTTGGTCTCATCTCTCTCATCACGTTTTGCCCAGTTTTATCCCATTAGTTTGATTACCAGTTTGTAATCATAGGATCAACTTTAGTGTCCTACAGATAAAACTGTGCACACAATTAAAGTACTCTGATATCCCACCAATTTTACATTGAACTGTTGCATAAGTTCAAGCTGGCCTCATAGTTAAATAGCGAAAATGAAGATAAGATCAACTGGTCAGATCTAATGATGGGCCAAAATTATTTCCTACTTATTTTGCAAGGAACTCAGATCAAGGCCTTAATCTATGTGCAAAATTTTAATGGTGTAAGCACATAAATTAAATCCCATGAGTGCTCCCTGTTCTTTATGTTGATATTTAATTTGTGGCAGCACCTGGACTTTTTTGCTGTTTTCTAGGGGTGAGTGCACTGCTTTGTATAGTTCATGCAAACATATGGAACACAAGTTAAGTATGTCTGATCTATTTTTATTGCTGAAAATTCCTTTTTAGTAAATGCTACTCATCCTAGTTATAAAACACAGAACAAACAGCTTCCCTTACTGTACTACATATGAAGATGTTGCTTAAAATTAGTTTTCACATCATAAAGCATGAGATATTTTTTAAATTTTGAATCAAATCAGGCCCATTAACTGTATGTAACCATCTTGTCTTGTTTTATGTAGGTTTCACTGCTCAATTATGTATTTTTTATTGCCTGGGCCTTTGCTTTGCCCTACTCACAATTTCGACCATTGGCATCAAGTGTTTGCACAGTCTGGACGTGTGTGATTATCATATGTAAAATGTTGTACCAACTTGCATCCATTAACCCTGGAACCTTTTCCAGCAATTGTACAAAAGTAAGTTATTTTAATCAGCAGTTTTTTGTCTATGATATACCATTTTTGAAAGAACACGCAATTCTAAGTAACCGTAGCTGATGCCAAATCTCCTTCAGGTCTGTTAATTAGCTGGCTTCTGCTACAGTGTTTAGGGAGTTAGTAACTAAATTTGCTCAGGAGTTAAAGAACAGACCAGCTATCAATAGCTATTAAATTTGCAAAGCCAATGCAATAGGAACAAATATCAGAGAATTAGAATATTATTCAAGTTTAATATTTTTGTTTTAATTTCAGCCACTGCTCAACCAAACGACTGCACAGAATGACAATGAGCTAGATTCTTCTGTGCTTTACAGTTCACCTGTTGACCCTTCTAATTGGGTGGGACTGATGAAGTCAACTCCACTCCTTACTTATTTGCAGGTGATTATAGTTCTTTTTGCATTTCTCTCTACTTTCTCTCTTTTTTATTTTCTATTGGGTAAACAATGATGACCACAATAAGGACCCAGGTCTGTCCTGGGAACTGCGCCCAGCCTGTTAGGAGGATAATTTATATTTGAGCTCTTTTGTCATTTCTTTGCAAGCTGAAGGATCACAAAAAATCTATATTTTGTTTTCAGACAGTTTGGCAATACACTGTATATAGAGAATCAGTTTAATAATGAAGAGCTTATCACTTATCACTACTTCTTCCTTCTCATTTTCTACTTTTATAGTGATTGATCATTTGGTGCAAATTATCTCTATCTATTGTTAGTTGCTGAATTTCACTGGACATTTGCAATCATCCTGACAACATCATTAATCCAGCCAACATAATTTTTTCCTTCCTCTCTGTTAATAGTGGTCAAAACACCATGCCAAAATGTCATGTTGTTGTTTTTTTACTGTTTTTTTACCATTAGCTACAACATTCTTTTCTTTTTACAGAACAATTTGCTGATGTTAGCCATATTAGCTTTTGAAGTAACCATTTACCGGCATCAGGAGTACTACAGGTTGCGAAACAATCTCACTACACCTGCAACCAAAACCATTTTTCATGACATCACAAGGCAACACTTGGATGATGGACTCATAAATTGTGCCAAGTATTTCGTGAACTACTTTTTCTACAAGTTTGGATTGGAAGTAAGCTGTGCCTGATATACAGTGACACTATTTTTTTATTTGGTACTAGCAATAGTATTTCAGGGGAAAAAGTAATGTTATAGGCTTTTTGTAAGCATTTTTGTACCAAAACAATAATGTTTCTTATGATGAATAACCTTTTTTTTGGAATGGCAAATACTGTCTTCCTTACTAACATTGCTTAACTGTCAGATAAATTCTTGAACTATGAGAATGATTCCTCTCACATATAAAAGCAAATCACAAAGGGGTACAGATTAGATTAGATTCGATATTGGCAAGTATTAAATCTGCTCTCTGGAGTCTATTGACAATGTGTGGCCATTTATAAACACTAGGCAGTAACCCATGGCAACCAAATGTTTGGTTTAATTGTTCTGCATACAGCTGGCTAAAAAAAAAGCAAATTCTTAAATGGTTGCTATGGGTTACTGCTCATGTGAAAATTTTCCCAGTGTTACTATGGGTTATTCACATGAGCACTAATAAACTGTCAAGAATTATCTTTTGAGGGATAGTTTTAGACAAAGCAACCTTAGCAATGTCTAAAACTAAAAGCCCCTAGAGGGCTGTGAATGAATGATGGTAATCATTGTTCAGGAACAGGTGAAGGACTTGCAGTGATCCCCAACCAGTAGCTTGTGAGCAATATGTTGCTCTCCAACCACTTGTATGTTGCTCTTGGAGTCCTCAAAGAAGGTGCTTATTTTTGAATTTCAGGTTTGGAAGTAAGTTTTAATTGCATGAAAAATAAGTATAGTGCCAAGCAGAGCCTCCTGTAGGCTGCTAGTCCACATAGGGGCTACCGAATAGTCAATCACAGCACTTATTTAGCATCCTAAGACCCTTTTTATGCTTGAATGTGGCTCACGAGTAAAAATGGTTGGGGATCCCTGGACTAGAGGTTAGAAATCCTTCTTTTGCCCCCTCTTAGCTAGGGGGTAGAGTATTACAAATATTTTATACATAATGTGACTGTTGTGACTTCAGCATGGCTGACTACAGGTTAGATATTCCTCTATCCATTATTGCTTTTCATTAAAAGACATATTGTTACAACAATATCTTTCTGACTCCCAAATGTAGCAATAAACTCCAAAATGTTATGATTCTTCGGGGTATGAAAATGAAAGTAATAAATTCCAAATAATTGACTTTTTTCAACTGATACAGCATTCTGTTTTTTTTTACATGCAGACATGTTTCTTACTGTCAGTAAATGTAATTGGCCAGAGGATGGACTTTTTTGCCATGATTCATGCAGTTTGTCTTTTTGTCGTATTATACCGACGCAGAAGGAAAGCAATCGCAGAAACCTGGCACAGATATTGCTTTTTTCTTGCTTGCATTATGACATTCCAGTACCTCATATGTATCGGCTTCCCCCCTGCTCCATGTAAAGGTAATAGATCATTTCACATCCTATATATCAACCTGTAACCCTTCAGACATTGTCGGACTACATCTCCCAATGTATAGATTTTTTTATGTATATCCATATTTTCATGATCGTTTTTAGTACTTTTAGTCTTTTTAGAAAATTATGGTATTGAATTGTTACATCCTTTAATCTTTGCAGACTATCCTTGGAGACAACCTGGAGCCAATTTTAATTCTAACATAATAAAGTGGTTATACTTTCCAGACTTTATTGTGAGGCCTAATACTATGTTCCTTGTCTGTAAGTATGGGTACCACATGTGATTTATTTTACTCTGGAGTGCAGAGTGAATCCTTACTGCTAGCTTTTATTTTGCCAAAGAGTTCTTTATAACTGTTAAGTTTGACTTAACTTAATATTGTTATTTTTGTATCACTAGAGTGTGTGTATTACTAACAGCGGACTAAGTTCTGTTAACAAGTTAAAGTAAAAACAATGTGTAAACACTACAATTTGTCAATTTATCAGCTGCCCCATGTCATGTGACTTGTGCTCTGATAAACTTCAATCACTCTTTACTGCTGTACTGCAAGTTGGAGTGATATCACCCCCTCCCTTTCCCCCCACCCAGCAGCCTAACAAAAGAACAATGAGAAGGTAACCAGGTAACAGCTCCCTAACACAAGATAACAGCTGCCTGGTAGATCTTAGAACAGCACTCTATAGTAAAACCCATGCCCCACTGCGTACTATTCAGTTACATTGAGAAGGAAAAACAACAGCCTGCCAGAAAGCAATTCCCTCTTAGGGCAAGGCCAGACGGGGAGATTCGGGGGAGATCTGTCGCCTGGTGACTTCTCGCAGCGACGAATCTCCCCGAATAGCTAACTAGCGCTGCTCACCCGCTCTGCGTAAAGTCGCCTGCGCTTGTTCACACGTAGCGGCGCGATTTTAAAAATCGCTCAAAATTGCCTGGCGAGGCAACTTTAAGCAGCTTTTAAAATCGCGCCGCTGCATGTGAACAAGCGCAGGCGACTTTACGAGGAGCGGGTGAGCAGCGCTATTTAGCTATTCGGGAGATTCGGCGCGGCGAGAAGTCGCCAGGCGACAGATCTCCCCCGAATGTCCCCGTCTGGCCTTGCCCTTAAAGTGCTGGCACAAGTCACATGACAATTGACAAAATGTCTAGCCCCCATGAAAAAAAAAATCTGTTTTCTCTTTTGAGAAATGGATTTCAATTCAGAATTCTTCTGGAACAGCACTTTTAACTCATGCATTTTGAAAAAAAAATTTTTCCCATGACAGGATCCCTTTAATACTTTTCCACTTTTTAAATTGATACTTGGGGTGCTGCTGAGTTCTTAATGAGATACAAAGATCTAACCCCTTACACTTCCTGCCCTTACTGAATCAACACAATCATTACCAGCCAATTTTAGCACTGAAGGGGCCACATGAATTACTAGGTGCCGGTTTTATTAGTATTGTTTGAAATCAATTTTTCTTTTTTGTTGAGAAGCATACAGGTTATTTTAAACCATGTATCCACTTCCTTTGCTATCACTTAAGTTAAATATTTGAAATACACTAATCTTGTTCCTTACTTTTGACAGATGATTTTATGCTTTTGGTCTGTGCATCCCTTCAAAGAGAAGTGTTTGAGGAAGAAAATAAGGCAGCAGTGCGAATCATGGCTGGTGACAATGTGGAAATTTGTATGAATCTTGATGCTGCATCTTTTAGCCAACATAATCCTGTACCTGATTTCATATACTGCAGGTAATGTTAAGCAATGGTGCCTAACCTGCCAGTATGGACCTTTAAATAGGTCTCCATGTTGTTTACAGTGGGTCATCCTAATCCCCCTGTAATAGAGAAAATGTGTTGCATGCCTAGTAGCATGTAAAATCTATTTTACAGTAATTGTTCACTTACTGATATTTTTTTTTACTTAAAGGGGAAATCAACAAAACATAACTTAAGCTTTTTTAAAAGTAAACATAATTTCAAGCAACTTTGCAATATACATCAACATACCTCCCAACATTCTGGAAACAGAAAGAGTGACAAAAAAGATTTGGCGTGCGTAGCGTGCCAATTTTTTACCCAGCCCCTTTTTGTGACCACGCCCCCTAATTAACGTGTCCGTTTTACAAAATGTGGCAGGTTATGAAAGTGTGAACACATTTCTACAGTTATCACAGTTTTGCTAATGAACATGAATTTAGCTTTAAAGTTATACTGACACCCGGAATTCTACTTTTCAAAATAAGAATCTACATGAAATATTACCTATATGTCATGTTGGCCATTTTTTCATAAAATGTCTACATTTCTAATTAGAGCCTTTTGAAGATCCTTAAACGAAACCCATAAAGTGGGAGGATGGCAACGTTAGATTTTCCCTTACTTTCAGCCAGTGTGCAGAATTATGTGACTTTACAACGTTCCTTTTTCCCCCCTCCACAGCTCCTACACCTGTTTTAAAGTGTTGTCCCACTTCATTGACTCCCTCTGCTCCTCCCCTCCTCTCTGCTATCCCTCTCTGACTCTCTCCAACTTCTTCAGCTTCCCCACTCCTTCTGCTCCCTACTCTCCTCCAGTTCTCACCCACTTCTGAGGCTCCCCGCTCCTCTGCTCTACATGCTTCTCCTCTGTCACTCCTGAGAACCCAGCTCCCTGCAATACTTTCTTACAGCACCTCCCCACGATTCTCCTCTCACCCGCACCTCCAGCTCCTAGTCTCCCTCCTCCCTAGTCTTTGAACTATCAGCAGGCAGGATCTGCGCAGCACTGCTGTAATAAATCTCTCGCTAGTAGTTGCAAACTTCTCATGATTTTTGATGGTTTGGAACAGTTCCCTAACCCCTTCTCTCCTGCTGAGCTAGCTGACTACTGTTACTTTGTATCAGAAATCTGTCCTTAGTCTGCATCCTCCAAACCCCACTATTCCCTACACACATGATTTCAATATGTAACAGAATATCATGGTGCAATGCATTGTGGGTTATGTAGTTCCTGCATGCTGTCTGTAAGCTGTGGAGAAGTTGTTACAATTTGTAACATCAGTGTGTAGTCCCTCATTCCCTGCCAGCATTTCAAATGATGCAGAAAGAGAAGAACTGTTAAAAAGCTGGATTTCAGCATAGCAAATTGCATTTATTCATACTTTTGGAAGAAACAGGTAATGGTCATGGGTATATTAGGGGTTTCTGTGTTATGTGGGCCAAATTTTGGTTTGGAAGCCGAAGTTCCCCTTTAATAGTAGAAGCACATATCGTCTGTACTGTTAGTGGCTTCAGGATATATTGCACACACAAATGTATGAGCACTAAACAGGAATACTGCTGGCAAGTAATACTAAACAAAACTGTTTGTTGGGGTAATGTACAGAAATTATAAGTTTATTGTGGTTTTATTATAATTTCTTACCTTCTTACTTTTTTCAGAATTTCATGTTCCAAAAACTGACATTTGGTAATTTGTAATCATCCTTGCTTTGCATTTGAAACCTTTGTAATTAGCAGTTTGCCACACAAATGTCCAGAGAGCCTACTCAAACACCAGAGGCCTCTGCATTTAAAATGAGCAACGTGTAGTATAATATTTGCATCTATAGTTTTATAATCTATAAAGCATTTCCTATCCACAACTCAACTTTCAGAACCTTTAATTCATGATGTATGTGAAATACCTTTCTGTTCTCTTAGAATTTTCTCTGTAAGGAACATAGTAAAGATTTACAAATAACTGATCATTTTGTTTGCTTTCCAGATCTTATTTAGACATGGGCAAAGTTATCATGTTTAGTTACCTTTTCTGGTTTGTGCTCACCATCATCTTCATCACGGGAACTACGCGGATCAGCATATTTTGCATGGGCTACTTGGTGGCTTGTTTCTATTTCCTCTTATTTGGTGGAGATTTGCTATTAAAACCTATAAGAATCATCCTGTACTACTGGGATTGGCTGATTGCTTACAATGTGTTTGTCATAACAATGAAAAATGTATTATCAGTAAGTGTCCGGCTTCAGTTCCCATATCTTTAGAGTTTCCAGTTTAAATGTGTAGGCTTATGCCACATGAGGCAACAGGAGTGCCTGCAGTATGGGGTAGATTTTTCAACCTTCAAATTCAAGGTTCATTACAATTTGTTTTTAGTGCTAAAACTCACATTTCGTTATATTAAAGCTCTTGTTTCAAATTGAAAAAAAATTCAAAGGGGTATATTCATCAAAGAGTGAAGTTAAGAGTGAAGTTCTGCCACTCTCCATTCATTTCTATGGGATTTTTAAAGGCGTATTTATTAAAGGGTGAACTTTCACTTCACCCATTGATAAATAGGCCTTTCAAAATCCCATAGAAATTAATGGAGAGCAGTGGAATTTCACTCTAGTGGCGGAACTTCACTCTTTGATAAATTTACCCCAAAAAGTTTACCAAATCAATAAATATGCTCCTTAATGTTTATCAGCCATAAAGGGAAATACATGGCACTTTCCATTGATGTCAGTGATAAGCAACCTGAGGCAAGTGCTAGGTGTCTTGACCTGCAGTCAATCTGTCCTGGGCGACATAAGTCTGAGAATAATAACACAAAAGTTTGACATTCAGTCAAAATACCATTTTAATGTATTATCATGTATTGTGATGACATGTTTACAATGGACGTACATCAGCTCAACAGGTATATAGAGCACAATAATTAAATTCCTTTTGTACAGTAATGTATTGCAGTAACAGTTACTATATCCCACAGAACTAATACTTAAGTAATTGAGGCCAGCTCCCAATCAGCCTTGTTTATTTCTTGGGTCCACCTATCCTTAAATGCCAAATCCACCTTGGTTCTCTTTACAGCTTTAAGCAAGCAATGTTAAGAAGAGGGGTAACATAAGTCAATATGCAAAGACTTTATCAGCCATACTACATATTTAAGGTTGTGGAGGGCTTTATCAAGTGGGCACATTCAGGCATGGTATCACCATGTTGAATGAAGGAAGGGATGACTACATATCAGTCAATCAAGTTCCCGCATTTGCCACAGATTCCCTGAATACCATGGGGCCGATTTACATAATTCAGGATTCATGAAGGATTCAAAGTTCGAACGAATTGGTCGATCATCGAATAGGGAATGGTCGAACTATCGAATACATTTGAATAGAGTCGAATGAAAGAATATTCGATCATTCAACCAGCGAAGGATTTTATTTTTAAAGTTTATTCGATTGCCTACTTCGGCAGATTGGACATACCGAATTGCAATAGAAGCCTATGGGAGCACTCCTGAGTGAATATGATTCGTACAATCAAAGTCTTCGATCCTCGAATCGCATGAATCATTCGAATGATCAAATGATCTATTCGTTCATTCGAATGATTTATTCGAATGATCGAATAAATTTGTATTCGATCGTTGAATGATCGAATAAAAGGTAGCCTACAACTATTCGATTAACATTCGAAAATCGAATGCTAATCGATATCGAGTAGAAACAAATTTTTTTGGGGGAATAATAGTAAATTTGCCCCCAAGTGTCATCATTCAGCCCACACTAGCCTCAGTGGTACTGTACAGTCTAGTTTCAGATGCAAGCCATGTATAAAACAGCTCACTAGTAAAAGGGTTTTCATGGCAATCTGAGTTAGAATGAACTTAGCAATTATAGCATATATCTTATTTTCATGGCTTTGGAGACACTCACTTTGCTTAGAATGTTATTTTCAAACTATTTATTAGCAGTATAGAATTATGATAACTTTTTTTCACGTGTAATTATATCATCATTGTATTTGACTTTATACATGTTTCCTATGTTCTTTATATCTTAGACACACTTGATTTTACCTTACATGGTACTTTTTGATTGCAGATAGGAGCATGTGGCTACATTGAATATTTAATCAAAGACAGTTGCTGGTTAATTCAGGCATTCAGTCTTTCTTGTACAGTGCAAGGCTATTTTATCCGTAAGTAAACCATTTACTTAATATACAAATATTACAAATATAAAAAACCTGAATTATTTTCCTAGGCCTGAGGTACATGATACAAGGAAATAATTGTTTAAAATTCAAATCAATTTTGCTTGTAATAATTTAGGAGACTGGCTAGGTGTCTGCACAAAAACTCTTTTCTGCAACCTTGTGCATTTATAACAATTGTTCGGAGTAATTAAGAAATATAGTTAGATGTTAAATTATTGTCAGTTCTTTTGACATAATCTTCATGTGTGACTTATCACTGAAATGCATGTATAAATAACACAGTATTGTATATTTCATAGAACCCAGTGAAATATGTCCTGTCCATTATAGTAAAAGTGAATTATGTTACAAATAGCTATAAGAAAACATTGCTGTACCATCCGTAAACCCAAGAATATGCTGAGCAATGTATATACCACCCCAAGTCCGACTTTAGCTGTCCTTCAAACCTAAACTAACAACATGGACAGTGGTGTAACTGCTATACAGCAGACCCTGGAGGAGAGGGCCAAGTGAAAGGGGGCATGGATGGTTGCTGCGGTCTTATTTGTTTTTATCATGAACAGTCCTATTATATATTATATTGCCAGGACAATTGCCAGGACAAACTTATTATTGTTAAACATATTTGTGACGCTATTTATCTATTTTACATATTTTATTTAGCACAAAACACACCCGGCTGTCAGTTGCCAAGTGGAGAGGCTGGAATTATTTGGGACAGCATATGTTTTGCTTTCCTTTTATTGCAAAGAAGAGTGTTTATGAGCTATTACTTCTTACATGTTGTTGCAGACATCAAATCATCGCAGATTTTAGCATCAAGGTATGTTGTACTAAAATAAAATAATGCACCTTTGTATTATTTCAGGAGAAATGACAATAAAGATAGAAGCTATTAGATGGCAGTGTCATATTATGAAATATTATATTAACTGGTTGTACAGTAAAACCTGTACAGAAATTTTTTTTCATTTTCAATATATGTTGTATGTGAATAGATGAGATGCATTATGTCCTCAACACAGACATCTGTTTGTTCATTTGGTATGTTTTTCTTTCAGAAATAATTCTTTAAACATTATCAGCTTTCCTCCTTATATTATAAGAACTGTCTCAACAGTGTTATTGATTCTACAGAAAGCATAAGTGCTATTCTGATCATGCATGGCAGCACACCAGCAATTATTTCTGTCATTGTGAAGCTATTGATGCAATCATTTGTATCTGTATGGAAATTTTATAATGGCTTTCATTGATTTCTGTAATTTTATTTTACAGAGGTGCTGAACTGTTCCAAGCTACAATTGTAAAAGCTGTAAAAGCAAGAATTGAAGAAGAAAATAAATCTATGGACCAACTCAAAAGACAGTATGGAAAAAAAGTCTTTCTTTTTAGACAAATATATATACATATATATAAATTATATAGTACATTAATGAGGCTTATTAATCAAAATTTCGTGTTTTTCATAATTTGAGGAAAAATATCATGGAAAAAGCACAAATATACTCAAGAATTATCTTTTGAACCATGAATAGTTAATGTTTGAGAAAAAAAGTAGCACAAATGTTGTGCTTTTCTTTTTGGTGTGCAATTTTTCCCCTCAGTCTTGAAAATTAGTAAATATGGTTCCCAGATGTAGTTCTTATTTAATTGCTGATACTAATTCATACTTTAATACTTGCAATTAACTTTTGACGCTACATTAATATGGATGTTTGGAAAAAATTGCAACCACAACAATTGTCCATTTTACTAGGATGGATCACATTAAAGCAAGGCAAGAAAAATATAAAAAAGGTAAAGAAAAAATGCTGACCCTTCCACAGAACGGGGAAGGACAAGAAATACAGAAACCAGATGATGATGATGAAGATGAAGGTAAAGTGCATTTCTATAAGTTTTAATTTTGCAGAAGTATTCTACCCTTATAGACTTCTGCAGTATTAGAAATACATTTTGTTCACCATATTTATATTTTGAGTGATGTTGTCCAAGTATAATTGTTTGTAGAAGTGTAGGTTCCATCTTTGGTTGTGATGGTGGGGCACCTGCCTTTTAAGAATGAAATATGCAGAAATGCAGATTATGTCAAAAGTGTACTGACATCCAACAATGTAATGGCCTGGGCATGAGAAATATTACAGAACAGTGACTAATATTTGATATTGTAATCCGATTTTTATGTACTTCTTGAATAATAGTACACGAAAGAATACATTCAAACTTTCCCTGTGTATACATTATAGTTTTAGTTATATAGTTTAGTTATACATTTTGGCATAATTTGTACTTCTGCCGTACCTCTACATAAGAACCATCTAATTTTGCCATAACATTGAAAATATGATTCAGAGAGTACAGAGAGTAGAGAACTAATTAATAGAAAGCATTGAGAAAACAAATCTAGAAGCGCCTATTGATCCATGAGACCTGCCATGATAAACATGTCTAAAGAGTATTACGAATGTGCCATTCATTTGAATGCTCTCCACAGCATGGTTAAGGAAATATATAGTCAAAATATTAATAGTTATGATTTACCAGTACAGGTAAATAGTTGTGCTGGAGTTGATCTCTGTAATGGTTAAGCTAAGCTCAGGAGAGGTGTTTAGGAGAAAAAAAATAGGATCAGGCAGCTAGAGCAGGGTTTCTGTGGGAACCAGTAATGATATCTCCTCATTGGCTGTTAGACTGGAGGGTGTGCTTAGTAATCTGAGCTGAGGAGAACTGAGCATGCTCTTAAGTCAGCAGCCAAAGCAAATTCCTGAGGGAGGGGGTGGAGAGGAGAAGAAGGGTTTCTAAGTGATTAAGGGGATTCTTCAGCCTTACTATTAACCTTTTAGTGGCAGTTATCTAAAGATTTCAAAGAGGATGTTCACTGATAACAGTAAGGGGATTTACATATCCTTTAAAAGTCATCTCCTTTTTATCTGTAATAATAAAACAGTACACTGTACTTGATGGTAAATAAGTTGCATAAATCCACATTGGGTTTGTTTAATGTTTAAATTGTTTTAGCAGACTAATGGGCAGATTTACTATTGGTCGCATTCGAGAGTGAATTTATCCTCAAATCCGACCAATCAAATTGTGGTTTAATTGATATCCTTCTAATTCGACTATCGAATTCGAAGGATTTTACTGCAATTCGATCGATCGAACAGAAATTGAATAGAAATAATTTGATCGATAAAATCGTTTTAATTGAACGATTCAAACGATTTTAACCATTTGATTGAATTTTTTTATTCAATCAAAAGTAATTAAAATCAATTCGGTAGGTTGAAACTGGCGAACTAAGCAGTCGAATAAAAATTTAGAGGGCAAGTTATTTGACTGTCGAATATTCAAATATTCGAATATATTTTTATTCAAATTAAATCATTCAATTCGATCGAATTTTCAAAATTCGATGGTCGAAGTGGTCTTCAAAAACATTCCAGAGGACAGTGATGGTAAACCATTAACCCTGATTAACTGATTGCAGTATTTACAGTACGTCAAGCAAACTGTGGAGTATAGAGTTCTCTTACCCAAACTAGCTAGTAAAAAAGGGATCCAAAGCTAGGTATGCTTTGTCAGATCTTCTAGTTGAATGCTATTGAGTGTCCACTTGATAAATTATGGGAAGTTATAATTAAACTCTTCTAGAAAAAAAACACACAATTGTGAAAAATGCTGAACACAAAAAAACAAAAAAAACACACACACTTGGTTACTAACCTCTCCCTCTGTACTAAAGTAGTGCCCTTTTACCTAAGCCATGTTTTACCGTGTAATCAAATATGTAGCATGGCTTAAAGAGCTGACAGGAAACATATTAAACGCATCTTTAGAAATGCAGTCTTTTTAAATACTCTCCAGTATTAAGGATTAAACATAGTTTCTCATGGTAGGTGAATTGGGTAAATTTGGTAAATTGGGAACTTTGTAAATGAAAGTGCATTCATAAATTTAAATGGTGACAAACATAAAAGAAAGATATTATTCTTTACTGTAAAAGTGCAATGATAAAAGTCTGTTCAATAATTTTTACTGCAAATGTTTCTGATATAAAAATATTTTACCGTTTACAAAATATAATAACAGTTTTCCAGTTATTGTCTTGTTTACTAAAGCACAATACCATCTAGTGCCAAAATTATTGCCACCAATCAGTGATTGTCTGGTGTAGCAATTTCTTTAATTCATAATCAATTCTACATGTTTGCTAGCAGCTTGTGTATAATCATATTTTGTAAGCTTGCATATATGCATTGTGTTTAGTATTGCACTTTGCTAATATATACATATGCATATTTTGGAATTGTTTATGGATTTCAATAATTAAACCAAAGTTTGCCCCTTAAAATAATTGGTTTATTAGTGCCTGTACTATATTACAGGAAATTTGTCATGCCATATTGTCACCAGTTTGAAGTTATTAGTATAAATGCATACAAATGCAAACAATGGCATTGAACAAAATTGCCACAAAAAAAATTATTTCACATGCATATCACAAGACAAATATATAATTATGCACTTAGGTAAACGTGAGGCTATAATTTTGGTGCTAACAATTTTAAGTGTTAATATATAGACAATTTATTTGCTCTTTAGATGGCACAATTCCTTGCATTCAATAAAAGCAATTGGTATTTGTGCTTAGTTTGTGAATTTTTTTCCCTGTGCTATTTATATGAATGATTAAAGTGCATTTGTCTTTTTCACTGCTAAATTAATGTATGAACATATTTCATTTTAGGAGACAAAGCAGACAAAGAGAAAGCCAAGGGCAAGGCAAAGGGCAAAAAAAAGCAGTGGTGGCGACCTTGGGTTGATCATGCTTCCAGTAGGTTTTTTCAATCATCTGTCAGATACACGGATTTAGCCCTTATATCCTTGACCAGAACAATCTGTTTCTTTTTTCTGCATGGTTACTACTTTGTGACTTCTCAGAGGTTGAGGTGCAAGTACAATCTATTTAGAAATCTGTTTGCAGACACAACATCTTAGCATATCTGTTCTAACTTGTATGACAATATTTACATTTAATTTCTGATGGTACCATGCTTATTGTTTGCTTATTCTCACTTAATAACATATTTATTAGCATGACATTTGTGTTAAAAAAAAGACACTCATTGAGGTCAACCTTTTACCAAACTTCTAAAAGGCACAGGAAAAGTTGATCTAAAATTATGTTCAGTTTATTCAGAAGGGCCAAAATTTTATTTTATAGATTTTAAAATGTTAGACCAATCCCTGAATTACACATTGTAGTAATATTTATAGCCCAGTGTCACTTGTCACTTGCTAAACAGGCATTCAATCATTTTTTGATACCTGATATAGTCATAGTATCTGCCAGTAAACCACTACCTGGAAAGAATTCCACAGTTAGAAATCCTTGTTACACCTTAACATGAAACCTCACTCTTTTAATGTTAAGGGACAGCCTTTGCAAAAGTCTACTGGCGAATAAAGCAAACACCTGAACTATCAGTTAAATAGAATAACTAAACTACTACTAAAACTACTACTACTGTAAATTGATGCAATGCAGATAGGCAACACAAAAACTAGTCTTATATATATATATATATATATAT
>CM044441.1:104827446-104859875 GCA_024363595.1 Xenopus borealis
TGCATCAGCCCTTATAGCCTTGCCAAAGTCTGTCATTAAACTGCCTAAAACAATTCTTCAGTATTTAATCAGAGCTGCAAAGGTATTCATAAGACATTTTTAACGTGTGTGCAAAACATAACCCAAAAAGTAGTATATTAGTGTATTGTATCCTCTATAAATGCCTCCTCTGTATCTCCTCTCTATGCAGTGTTTGGGTGTCTTTGTAAAGATGCAACCAGAATACAGTTTGAAGCTATTTCTAATTCAATTGAACCATTTACAAACATTTTCAAATAATTGATTTGATGAGTCTGATTAAATAATATCCCATTCACTCAGTGTGTTGTGAAATATTAAAGAGGACAATGCAGACGATGGCATTTCCATTCCCATGACATTACCATTGTTTCTGTTGTTGAAGTCAAACTAAACTGCATGCATTCAGAGGAGGAGTAGGCAGTGGGCTGTTTCTCTCTCTCTCTCTCTCTCTCAGGAAGCTGGTAAGGCACTCACAAACTGCATAATGTTGTTGTAAATAAAGATAAATGAAAGTCGCAAGTCTCTCATTTCATACATCGTCTTTTTGTAGGAAAAGTAATCAGAAATATTCACTTTATTTGGCATAACCATTTCTTATGTTCAATATGTGCTACAGGCATACTGGTATTTGGGGGAAATCACATTTCAGTAGTTAAAAAAATACTCAACTTTGACAGAGGAGAAAAACATAGTTTTGTCTCATTCAGACACATTCTGTATGGTTTCCTCTGTTTAACTTAAATAATACAGAGTTAGCTGCAGTTTAAAACATGATAGGCAATCATGAAGTTTCTCTTTTAGTGATGGGCGAATCTATCCAGATTCGCGTCGCCAAAAAATTTGTGAAACGACGCGTTTTCTTTTTTTTTTTGTCAGGCGAATTTTCACAAGGCGAATTTATTCGCCAGTGGCAAATTGTTGGAATTCGCCGTGAATTCGCGGCTGGCGAATAAATTCGCCCATCCCTATTCTCTATTAGTGCACGTGCTGCTTAAACTTGAATGGGCTGCATAAAGCAAAGGAAACAAAATCAATGTGTGCAATATTTGGCCCACTCATCCTTACCCTCTCCTTATACTAGGGTTTGTGTTAAAGGGATTCTGTCATAATTTGTATTGTGTTGTAGTTTTTATTTCTAAATTGCACTGCTTACAAAATTTACTCTACCATGTTACATTTTTAGGTTGTGGTATTGGTGTGTATTCAGCCATATCATATAATTTTGCCTGATCCCGTGCTTTTAGAAGGAGCCAGCACTTCACAATGGAACTGCTTTCAGATAAGCTATTGTTTCTCAGTTTAACTGGAGTCACATTGGAACTTGGATTTTTATTATAGAGTGCTATTCTCATATTTTTAGCAATCCAGGTGTCATTTTTCTGTTGCTAGACTGCTGGGGGTTAGGGAAGTTGCAGTGCAGCAGTACAGAGTGACTGAAGTTTGTCAGAGTCACATGACTGAGGGCACTTGGGGAACTAGTCCCTTGTTAGATTTCAAAATTAAATCTAGAAAGTGTTTGCTTTTTTCAATATAGGATTTCAGCGCAGAATTCTAGTGGGTCAGCATTGATGCATCTTGACAAAAACATACAAATTATGAGTAACTGAGCTATATTCAGACAAGGTTATAAACAAGCTTCAGAGCCGTAGGGAGTAAAAGCAATGGAGTGTAACCATATTATAAAAAAAACTACCTTATAAAAGAAGCTACATTTTATGACTCACTGATAAAGCAAGAATCACTTTGTACCAGGTAAATTGCAATACCTCTTCCCTTGTCATTTTCTAATTTCTTATCCATCCCTATTATCATGGGGCTAATGGATCAGTTTTTGTGACTGTCAGAAATTATCGTGGCTTCTGGTCATATGGGTATAATTGGCAAATATAATTGCTATCCTGGAGTTCCTAATCTGAGCTGCAGCCACAGCCTGTTTTGTATTTTGAGTTGTGGGACTGCAACAACTATACTAGAGCCAATGTTAAAAGCTAAATGCTAAGCTCTAAAACTTTTGCTGCAGAATACTTCTACAACTGAAAGTAAATGTATTCATATATTCTATGAATAAAGTAATATCCCATTATATATATATATATAAAGGCCTCGGAGGAGGACGAAACGTTAGTCCCGTATCTAAAATAAAATACATATTTTAAGCTACATTTAAGTCCTGAGAGTGCGGATCCTTCTTCTTGGTTATATATATATATAATATATATATATATCTTCAATTTACATTCTATAGATTGTATATATCTATCTATCTAGATTATCATCTCATTGTAGACTTAGCGGATAAATCTTAGCACATTTATGAGTTATGAATGAAAGAAAAATAATGCAATTTTGAGGACAAGCATTCCTCCAGGGAATACATTCGCAAAAAGTATAAGTCATGCAATGTATGGTGGTTCTGGAACATAATTCTCACCTGGGGATGAAGGGTAAAATAGTAGGAAATATTCTAATGCACTATATGACCAAAGATTTCCAAACTCCTGGCTGTACCTGAAGTAGCCAAATCAGCTGAATGACTGAAAATGGAAATCCCTGGACTACACGAATGGAAGAAGCAAATAAATAAGTGTGACCAGGTTTCAGTGGCTAATAGAATGTTTAAGAAGCTATCATCCAATGATAACTTTCTTTAGAGCGAGTGAAGTCGAAATGCTGTTAAACATGCTCTCCTTCCAATAGGTCACACCAACCAACCATAGACTTAAACCGAATCAACGAAGGGTAGGAAGGGACACACAAGCCGCAGTCTCAGCTGAAAATCTTTTATTTAAAACAACGTTATGTAAAACGACATGTTTCGGACAGCATCCTTTTCAAGTGCAAACATACAGATAAACACATAACACATAGCTCACATAAAGCACTTCGCCTCCTGGTGACATCATTTATTAGTATCACATTAGTCTAATTAGTGCTGAAAAAAAGTGAAAATATCTTTAGTGCGCTGAAATCCATTGTTCATATACAAAAACACATTAGTCCCATAAGTGATGCAAAAGTGAATTTTGCTTAATCGCCATAGTGTCCATTGTCCATAATAGGGAATGGTGTATTCATTTACTAGCAAACATGTTATTTTTAAAACAGTGCAACAGTTACATTCACAATTGACGTTACCAGTGCACACCTCCATAACATTTGTTTTAACCTTAACATTACACTTACCTTTGCATCTGATACTAAGCTATAACATTCCAACATAACAAATATTTAAAATGTGCAACAATGTTGCAATACTTAACCTGTTACAAGGAATATTGAAACTAGGTACTACTCCTAAATGAGTCTAGTTATCCATTTTATCCACACACATGTCATTAAGTAAGATCTATACCTTCAATTTACCACTATTCTGAAGTTAAAGCACATTACTTTTTAACCAAACTTATATTAAAAAAAAGAGCACAAATAAACGTTCTTTAGAGCAGAAAAGTCTTTGATGTCAACTAGCTGAGTGTTCAGCATTTACTTTCTGAAATTTTGGTAGGCTTTCTATGCAATTTGCATAGTAATAGTTTTCATCTGAAGTGATTGATGATTTCAAACAATTGAAAGTGCCTTGGATAGGATAACTTAAAACTGCCTCATATCACATGCTTAGGTTCTACATGGTTGGGACTACATTCATCATGCATTTAAAAAACTAGAAAACTATAACCCCAAAATGAATACTTGAGCAACAGATAGTTTATATCAAATTAAGTGGCATATTAAAGAATCTTACCAAACTGGAATATATAAAGATGAAGCCACTTTGGATTATATGTTTGACAAAGATTTCCCATTTGTCCCATTTAACACAGAAAATTGTGTCACAGCATCACATCTAATTAAAGTGTTCACCATTGTGAACAATGGTGCTTTGGTATGCTAATGAAAGGGCTAAATGCATTAAATGAGTTAATAGGACTTTAGATAACACAGTTTCTTCAATTAAGTCATGACGCATTTAGCACACAAATCCAAGTGGCTGCATCTGTATCTAAGTAAATATTGCCCTTTTACGTCTCTTGCCTTGAATCACCATTTCCTGATGGTCTGCGATCACCTGACGAGAAATACAACAACTATAACTGTAACAGGAAGAAGGATGGAAGCAAAAGACAGAATTATGTCTGTTAATTGGCTGATGTGACCTAACAAGTATGCAAGTATAGTTTGTTTGGTATGTTTGTGTGCACCGTTGAATCATACAACCCCAGGGGGCGGCCCTTATTTTTGAAATTGGCAGTTTTCTATTTATGATTACCCAATGGCACATACTGCTAAAAAAAAGTATGGTTTATTTACACGAAACAGGGTTTTACAATATCTTTTTATAGGGACCCACGTTGTATGAGCGGTATAGTTTTCCTTTAAGCAGATTGGTCATCACATATATTTATCTGACCAATAAAAAAATGTGGGTGATATCTGTTCACACAATAAATATAATTCAACGTTGAGGTGGAGTCTTTGTCCCTGAAAGCAGAGCTGGCCATCATTTGTTTGTCTGAGAATCAAGAGATGGAGTTTAGCTAGCAAAAGTATTAGGTTAAACACTTAAGGTTAAATACATTTTAAGAACATTTTTACTTAGTATGCTAAAAAATGGCTTTAAAGCCCTGTACCTGAAACTTACTGCAAACAAGTCTAACAGTATTAACTCTGTAAACTCCAGCTTCCCTGAGACCAAGGTGTCTTTATGCCATTTAATGCATGCCTGTCAGCAATGCTTGATTTTCTGCATGTGCTTTTCTTGTTGTCTTGCATGCTAAGTTAAAAGTAAAATAACTTTTACAAGGATTATCATTTGCTGAACCAGATGATAATTCCAAAGATAATAACTGACTTGTCTTTTCTGTTTCAAAAACTATTAACAATGAATTTGTTCTTTCAAATGATCGTTTCTTTCCTTAAAAGCAAAACAGTGTGTTCTTATGTGTATTATGTTGATGTTTGAAGCAAAAAAAATTAAGCTTACAACTTACAAATATTAAGAATAGTAACATAATTGGGAGTATCAGGGCTGGGGTTATTTTTCACCCTGACGTGCAGGGGGGCCCAATTGTTCACAATCCTGTAGATGTACCTCAACAGATCTGGCACATACCTGCAGGGCAAAAGATCACTCTCGTGAAGTATTGTAACAGTGCTGAATAAAAGCTTGTTGCTGGAATAAAACCTTGAAGACCAGAAGAACTTTCACTGTCACTTATTGGCTGCCACAAAAAAGCAGGTTTTCTTTCCCTCACATAAACTGAAGCAGCATCAGCATAACGTTAGAGGTTACTGCAACAACTGCCATTAAATATTTGAAAATAACTATGAAACAAAATGTAATTCTAAGTTACTTTCCTGTGTACATTTTGCAGTTATTTGTAAATATATTGCAACTGAAAGCAGTATTTATTTGTCTGTTTCTGCGCTGGTGCTTCTATTTCTTAAAAACAAAGTAGCAGGAGTCAACCTAGCAGAGATCCTTTTGTCTGTTAATCAGAGGCCTTCTGCTATATTGTTGTTAAAATGCATAACCAATAGCAAAAGCACTAAAAATGTGTAGTTAATGTGTATTGGGAAGTTTCTTAGTACTACAATTTCTGTTACTGTGATTATATTAATCAGCAATAATGGTTTACTATATATTTAAAAATGGTAACTCAACAAACATACTGCAAAACAAGGTACATCTATCTCCTTATCTATTCCTCTATTCATCTCTCTTACATATATCTATCTATCCTTACATATGGTCGAATGCTTAGCAAAATTCGCAGGTTTATTTTCTAAATAACTTTGTTCTGTTTAGTTTATTTACCAAGCATGGATCACTGATCCAAAAACAGCCCTTAGACAAAGAAGCAAGGAAAACAAAGAAGAAAAGGAGAGGGAAATGAGACGAAAGGGCATTGCCGAAGGTAAGACATACAGTAAACTAGCAAAGGTACATGGGGCAGGGAAAGACAGTGGAGCCATATTAAGTAAAGACAGTACACAATGTAGAACCTGGGAACATCAGTGACCAGATAAACTGGGGTCAGTACATTTTACAATATGTAGTTGTTGTGTCTAATAAATTCATTTGTTTAGATATCATCATATTGATATAGTGTTATTGATAACCTTTGTTCTGGATAACTTTATAAAGCAGTTTTCATTAAGGTTAAAGTAGTAACCTGGTGATGCTGATAGAATGAGGAGGTCAGCTAGAATGTAACTAGTTACTACCAATGTATCAGGTCACACAAGTGAATATTAATGTATTTTGCTATGAAACTACCTACACAGGATCCAATGTTTTCAACTATTTTATTCACCCAAACTGCCGCAGCATTGTGGGTTGTGTCTGGGTCACTCACAGCTATTGGCTTTATCCAGATGCAGATAGTAGAATTGAATTGCATGCATGACATTTATTTTTTAAGAAATCCATCAATTATATGTTATTTTTTTAACAAATTTTTATTTTCAGGTGATATTATTGTTGAATGTGAGGATACTGAAGAAGAAAATGAGCAAGGGAAAAAGAAATCAGATGGCCCAGGTAAGGTAATCTTACAGAACAGGAGATCTTTATTTTACCTAATATGGCATGCTGAACGCATACAGTCCTTTAGCAACACTAAGAGCTAAACATGAAATACAGCTGGAGTGAGGGCCCTTTTCCAAAGAGCTCACAATCCAAATTGTAAAATGGAAGGCCTACAACATAATGAGTCAGAGTTTTATTAATACTTTCTAGTAAGTGAGAGCTTGCAACAGTGCTAATGTTTAAGCAGGCTTTCTATTTGAATATAGAAGTGGACAGATTTAATTATAAGTCAAAGTAACTGGAGTGGTGTTGGTAAGGCACCCGTTGAGAAAGCTGACGTGACGACCCCATATTACAAAGGGAGTTAAGTGAGAATAAACACACAGAATGTTCTTTTAAAGACTTTGGTACAATTGTGTGTACAAAGTTGTTGAGAATGAAGTATTGTAAAACATTTCAATAAGATAAATATATAAATAAATAATAATATACCAGTAGGCTTTAGCCTTTTAGTAGATAAATGGTTATTCATTATTTGTGCCAAGGTTTCATTGCCTTTTGACCTTTGACACTCATTTTAATTATACTTAGTACAGAGTTTCCAGCACAGCCTCCATGTGTCCTTGTGGCTTTATGACTGTGTGAACACCAGTAATTTAGCATGCATGGTGCATTGTGCTTACTACTTTCTCTCATATCCAATGAAAATGCTGCTGTTGTTAAATTTCTTAAATCGGAGTGAGCTACATAGTCAACTCAAGCTCACTGCTGACAGTTAACAGGAACTTTCAGTTATTTGCTCTGTCTCTGATGGGACTTTCTAAAACTGTATCTCACAATTGCATTTGCAGACAATATCTTCAAAAGAATATTTAACATTCTGAAGTTTACCTGGGTCCTCTTCCTTGCTACAATCGATAGTTTTACGTCTTGGCTGAACTCCATTTCAAGAGAACATATTGATATCTCCACAGTTCTAGGCACTGAACGTTGCATGCTGACTAGAGAGATAAAAAAGGTAATTCAATCAAATAACCAAAATTCGATTTGAATTGACAGAATTTGAATTTCGAAGTACTGGCCCTTTAAAAAAATTTGAATTCGACTATTATCCACCTTAAAGCTGCCAAATTGCCATTGTAGCCTATGGTGAATCTCCTGGAAAATTAAAATTTAAAAAAAAATCTTTTGATGCGATAGTTCGATTAAAACGATTTTAATTCAATTGAAACCAGTCATTTTCACTTGAATTTTGAATTTTTTTTTATTTGAAATTCGACCAATAGTAGATCTGCCCCTTAAAGTGGACAGTAAGCAATGTACAGTATTTATATCGGTTTTGGTGCATATTTAAAGTAGCAACTTAGCTATACCCCTACTTATTTACCCCTAAACATATTTCGCAGGGAACAAGAACCACACTTATTTCACATTAAATTTATCACTGCAACTTTTATGGAGACACATCACATAGGCAAAACTGGCAAAAATTTATTGGCAATACTATCGGGAACTATCCTTACACAATCCATTTTATCTGCATCTTGGGGAAATTGCTGGGCTGCGTCACTCTTTTCATAGACACCATATGTTGCATAACTACAGGTATGGGATCTGTTAGCCGGAAACCTGTTAAAGTCCGAATTACAGAAAGGTCTTCTACCAAAGAATCCATTTATCCAAATAATCCAAATTGTTAAAAATCATTTCCAGTTTTGCTATAATAATAAAACAGTAGCTTGTACTTGATCCAAACTAAGCTATAATTAATCCTTATTGGAAGCAAAACCAGCCTATTGGGTTTATTTAATGTTTACATGATTTTCTAGTAGACTTAAGGCATGAAGATCCAAATTACAGAAAGATCTGTTATCTGGAAAGACCTGTATTGGCAGAATTAAGTTTAGCTGAATAGTGTCAGAGGAATTATCTTCCTATGTACTTAATGCTACCAATATCCTAAAATGAAAATAGTATCAGCTAGTAAAGTAAAGTGTTTCGTGGTGGGCTGGTGGCTTTATAGTCAGTTATAGCAATACTGAGATATCTGTACACTATTTATTGTATTGTATTTTATGTTAGAAATAAAGTATTTGTTAGTCCATATAATGTTCTGAAATTACTTTATGCCAGAGGAATTTGAGCAGAATGTAAGTGTGCGCATTAAAGAAACAGGTCTAATCATGTATTTTTTTCAGGGCAATGTGCCTACTCGAGAGAGTATCCACTTGTATTACCAAAACCAAATAATGAGCCTTTCTAGAGAATCAGGACTGGACAGAATTGATGACAAACCTGGTTCAGCATTCAGTCACAAAAGCCACGACAAGATGGCAAGTAAACGGATGGACAGTACAGACTCAGTTGCATCTCATGATAGCATATCCAGGTACAAGGGTTGTTGGGCTTCATCCTATTGCATCAGGAACTGTTTTAGGGCTAAACAAGACAGGAGTGTGTCCAACACAACTCCCTGCAAAGTCTGTTAGGGGTGTTGAGAGTTGTTGCTCAATAACAACTAGACTGGACTCCCTAATTTTGCAATATCTGTATCCTGCTAGGTTGGGACCTTAAAGTTCTCTCTTATATCCCTTTGTACATCATTCACAAATAGCTTAAATGTAAATAGGGTCCCCGTGTTTGCAAATTGGATAAAATACCAAAGATATAGATTTCAAACAGTGCTTGTTTTGTATTCTTCTCCTGTGTTTATATTGTACACTGTTGCAGACATTTATTGAAATGTATGATTGAAAAAAAGATAATAATGTTGAGAATTAAAAGTCTACTGGACAGTAAAGTAAACGCTGTTCCCTATTACAAGTGGAAAAATATTTGGGCAGAAAAGCATTTATCACCTATTTGAAGCTATAGTTATTCCAGTGTGTGCTATATGTTGGAAAATTGGCGGGGAAATGCTCTGTGAATTTGTCGTCTGTTGCTATGACATTTTAAAGACATTTTTTCCTTCCCGACACTTTTGTGAATTCCCCCCATTGCCTTTCTTGGTGCTTGTCTCATTGGGACCACATTTTTTTTTAAGATTTTTATTTAAGCATTTGTAACATTGAGACATCAATACACATTCCAAAATTTGCATTGGGACTAATTTATGCTTCTAGATTTGCAGGAGTCATGTCTAATAAAAGTTCTGGCCGCTCCTTCGTCCACGTGCCTTCCCAGTATTCTATACTATTAATGATAAATCAAGAATGATTGAAAATAATATTTACATTTTGCTAACTTTCCCTCTGAATGTAGAAAGAGAGATTTGCAAATATATTTTATGTACTAGTACAGCTGTGCAACTGTCTGCATCTAGTGATAAGTGCCCATAAATGTACTTTATGTTTAAACAGAAATTATATTGAAATCCTTATGCCAATTAAGATGTCCTTTAGTTTCAAATGACATTCATGCATCATTTCATTGTGCCTATGTGCTTTTTGTGTTTGTTGCATGCCATTGTGTAAGGTTGCTTATGTGTATTATATTTTGCTTGTGTTTTACTTACTGTTGTCTTTGTGACTGTTTGTGGTGCTAGCTGCTGCACTGAAGCAACCATGCTATTCTCAAGGCAATCTACACTTGATGATTTAGATGGACCAGACTCTGTACCAAAAACAAGTGAGCGTGCTCGACCTAGGCTTCGTAAAATGTACAGCATGGACATGTCTTCTTCATCTGCTGACAGTATAGCTTCAAGGTGCTTAATTCATGCATGCTTTCTTCACTCCATTTCAAGACTGTGCCAAAAATGTTTTTTTTTTACACTCACCAATAAACATTATCTTCTTGAAATCAACATAAGCTCTTGTTATGAGGTGTCCCCTCATAGCTAAGTTGCTCTTTTTACCTTCACTGATTCCATCATTAAAAATGATAAATTCGCAAAAATTATCTTTAAAAAAACCTATGACTAGACACCTGGAATCAGTGATCATAAAAAGGTTTGTTGGTACCTTCCAATAATGGTCTGTCCATCAAATAAAGATTTATGGAGATTTTAGCAATAAATGAAACATAAATCATTTTTTTCATGCACAACAGATTACCACAGACTCCCAGGATGGTACTCTCTGATTACATTATGCCCTTTATAAATCCATGAAATCATTTCACTTTACCCCTAATTAGAACCCTAAATCCTATGGGGAAACACACTTTTAGTAACTGGAAATAATAGAGAATCTAGCAAAAGTCAGATAGTAAAATGTATGCAATCTGTGTTAATCTGCTGTGCTTAGGATAGCTGACTAGCCATGTAAATTTTATGAAAATTGGATTAAAATGCTTTATCTGAATATAATCTAGTTGCTTTTACTACAATATGAGTATTTGAGTAATAAGCACAGTACCGTGACCTGCTAAAGCCTGTTTCTTGTTCAGTCTGAACAGCTGAGGCTCCATTCAGAGCAGACAAAGAAAACATATGAAAATATGGGGATATATTCTTAACACTAACATTATAAAGGCAACAAATACAACATTGCGCTTGTATGCACCAAATTTCTGCCCATGGTTATTTGCATAGTAATCAGATTATACAGATGGGGTATCCTCTTTTAAAGCATATATACATTGGCATATTATAAAAAGGTAAAGGTTGGCACTGTATAATATATACTCTGATGATCTGTAGCTTTTGCTCACATTTTCACCTGTTTTGACCTATTTGCCCCAGTAATAAAATTTAGCACCCACATTTTACTTCTCTCTTCATTCCTCAGAAAAGGCAAAGCAAATATTGACAAAAGCAAGAAGATAATGTGTAATTACTATACAGGTGCAACAATTTTACTCAAGTACTGGCCGCAGATATTGCCATATAGAGGTGAAAATGGCATATTTGCTACAATGCATTTGCTGCGTTAGTGAATCTCCTCATTAAGTCACTGCCTTAAACTCATATCCCAACATTCTACAGTTGTTTTTTACAAAGAAATTGCATCCAAACACCACTGAAGATGGATGTGGCATTGTATCAGGTCTTATTGGTCCTCATCTGGGCCAGACCACTTCACATCTCACTCATCTCAAGTGTTTGCATTACATTTAAGAGCCAGAATCCATCAGTGGGCAGAGGGAAACAGAAAATCAAATGAAGAATGTTGGGGAAAAAGAATGTCATTAAATGGGCCTCTATCTCTTTTTTTGCATGCCTCTAGTTGCTTTTTTTACATTTTCAAACGAAAAGCATTATAGGTAAAAGTGTAAAACACTGAAGAATTTGTCCATAAACAACCGCATGCTTACACTGTATCTATAAATGTCAGTAACAGACAGAGACGTCCTTTTGTATGCTGTCAAGTCAATATTGCCTTTTTTAACGCACCCTAGTGAGTAATGTTTATAAAACAGATTTACTGATCAAATATAACACTTTGCTCTTGTACATCCCACCATTCAGACAGCCTTCCTACCAAGAACACAGTTATTCCTGCTTTTATATAACAGTCATATTTTTTCTTGATATTTTGAAGAAGGTGAAAACTCCATTGCTGCCATTCAAAGTGTCTATGGTTTGCAACTAGACTAAAATCAATGCTTTTAAGCTTGTACATGTATGAAATCCATTATCCAGAAGGGAAAGACCATCTCCCATAGACTCAATTTTATCCAAATAATCAAAATTTTTAAAAATGAATTCCTTTTTCTTTGTAATAATAAAACAGTAGCTTGTACTTGATCTGGACTAAATATAATTAATCCTTATTAGAAGCAAAACAAGCCTATTGGGATTATTTAGGGGCATAATTACGAAGGGTCATATTTTCGAACTTTGAAATTTGACCCTCAAAGTTTTTTTAAGGGCTTTTTCGATGGAAATTGACCTATTTCAATCGAAAAGGTCCATTATTGATTGAATAAAAATTGTTTGAATTGTTCTATTGCATTGTTTGAATCGAACGATTTTGTGCGAAATCCTTTGAATTCTTGGAACTTAGAAAAGTTTTCAGGACAGGCTCTATGAGATCCCCCATAGGCTAAAATGGCAATTCCGCAGCTTTAAGGTGGCTAAGTGTCACAGTCAAAGGATTTTAAAGGGCCAATACTCGAAAATTCGACTTTCGAATATTCAAATTTTTGCTATTCAAATCGAATTGTAGGCTATTCAACAGTCGAAATAGCCCAAAATGATGTAAAAAAATTTTAAATTTTTTATTCGAATGCCCTTAGGGGCATATTTACTAAGGGGCAGATTTACTAAGGGTCGAATTCAAGGGTTAAAAAAACTTAAAATTTGACCATGGGAATAGATGGGAATAGTCTGGAATATCGAATTCGAAGGATTTTACCGCAATTCGAGCGGTCAAACGATAGAAAAAATTTCATTGATAGATAAAATCGCTCAAATCAATTCGAACGATTTTAACCATTCGATTGAATTTTTTTATTCGATCAAAATTTTTGAATCTCAATTCGGTAGCATTGATCTGGGAAACTAGGCTGTTGAATAAAACTTTAAAGGGAAAGTACTTCGACTGTCGAATAGTCGAATATTAGAAAAGATTTTTATTCAAATCATTCGATTCGATTTGGTCGAAGTGGTCTTCAAATACATTTGAAAATTCGAATTTGAAACTTTTTGAAAATTCGATCGAACTTTGAATCCTTCATGGGAATTTAGTAAATCTGCCCCTCAAGGTCGAAGTGAAAATTCGAATATAATTAAAAATTTAAAAATTCAAATTTCAATGTAATTTTGGGTTACTTTGACTATGGAATAGCCCAGAAAAAATTGAATTTCGAAGTACTTGCCCTTTAAAAATCCTGCAACTTCGACTATTCACCAGCTTAAAGCTGCTGAATTGCCATTATAGCCTATGGGGGACCTCATAGAACCTGTCCTAAAAAAATTTCTAAGTTCCAAGAATTTGAAGGATTTTGCGGAGAATCTTTAAATCGTTCAATCGAATTAAAACGATTTTTTTATTTGATCGAAAATGGACCTATTCGATCGAAATTGGTCCATTTTCGATCGAAAAAACCCTTTAAAAAACTTTGAGGGTTGAATTTTGAAGTTTTTTTACTTTCGGCCCTTAGTATATCTGCCCCTTAGGGTATGAAGATCCAAATTACTGAAACATCAGTTATCTGGAAACCCCCAGCCCCCCGGCATTCTGGATAACCTGTAGTAACTTGTAGCAGTAACTTGTTTCCTAGTCATCATAATAAGTCAGGATAAACTGGAAGAGGTAGTGAATTTCATTCAAAAGAAAGGTATTGGTAGTATTTATGGTTTCTGCAAGTTCACTAGCTGTTGTAGTGACAGAGTTGTAGCCATGCAAACAGAGGTTCTAGTTAATAGGATAAGTTATTTTTATGTATTTATTGTTTTCCAAACATGCAACATGGAGCTGCAAAAATTAGAGATGCGCCAAATCCAACATTTTTAATCTTTGAAAGCTATTCAGGATACAAGATTTTCTGGAAAACAAATTAAATCTACAGTCTGATTGTTTATTATATGTAAGTGCAATTATTGTAGATGGGAGAAAGATCATGACTTTGGCCTTTTCCCTTCCCTTGTCCTGTGTTTGGTTACATGGCTGTTATGCAGATTAAACCTCAGGCAATTAAACAGCTTAGGGAAAGTCCTTTAGGGTATATGTACATTCAGTGTTCATCAGTTGTTACTGTCAATATTAACGTTGGACTGGGGTGCCAGGGACCAGCCAGAAAACCTTAGACTACACGCCCACCCTACAAATTATTTTTACTTTTTCTATTCTGTTTTTGTCTCCTCTTGGATATGATATAGGCATACAAAGTCAAATGACTGAAGCCCACTGACACCTGGACCCACCGGTTGGCCAGTCCTACACCCCTTATTATAAATCCACCTCTGTATATTTTGCCAGCCCATCATTAATATAGAGATGCTTTAACTCAGGAGTGCCCATTGTTTACTAATGCAAGGTCTACTTTTAGTGATGTTGCCCCATTATGATAGACATCCATAAAAGCATTGTTAGCATTCTGTTCCATACAAAATATTACTTAAATATTATATTGCTTTCTGAGAGAATTTATATAGCTATATTTAACAAACAACTATTTCTTATGTAACCTTAACATAACAAATATCTTGAAAAGTATGTAATAGGAGGGTGATTTAGTCAAGCTGCTTGTTGACAGTGTCGTGGGATCTACTGATCACAGCTAAAAATCTACTGGTAGATCCCGATCTACCTTTTGGGCACCCCTGCTTTAACTGGTAAAGAATTGTACGAGTATTGTTCAGTTTATTGTTATACAATATGTTATCAAACATTTAGGTGTTATTTACTATTTATTTATCTAATTATTGTATTAAAAAAACCAAACTCATATGCCCTATTCGACCATGTTTATTAATTAAAAAGCTTAAAGTAATCGGACAGTGAAAAAAAACAGATAAAATTGAGCGATAACACAAATTGTCAATTTTTTTTACTGTTTTCCCGAATTGCTCAATTTTTCTTTGTTTTTGCCAGAAAACCACACATTATTTACACACATTAACTGTGTTACGCTTATTATGACTTGAATTACACACTTGGATGTCCTCCATTGAGTCATTGCACACAAGTTGCAATTATGGTGTAGTGACGTTGTGCATACACAAAGTGGAGGAGGTGCCAAATGAAAATGGCTGTCCACATAAGTCACATATCCTTGTTGCTTACATCTACTATAATACAGGAAATTGAAATTAGAAGCAAAGTTAAATATTTTCTACATAATGTGTTAAATTCATTTTTATATGTGCTATGTTTAAGTGCAAATTAGAGGTACATTCTGTTTAAAAGAGGTGACAAGGGAATCTAAGCTCTCCACCATCAGGAACCTACATTGATTAGCACTATTCCTGCTGATTATACTATAAATATATTTTCCCCAACAGTGAGCCAACTCAGTGCACCATGGTTTACTCACGGCAGGGCACTACAGAAACTATTGAGGAAGTGGAAGATGAAGAGGAGGAAGAAAGCAAAAGTCCTTTATCAAAGATAGAAGCTGAGGAAGATGAATACGACATGGACTTGGAAGGGACAAGCTATACTCCAGACACAGAGTTTCCCCTCTACTCCGCCACTGAGGGTGATCTTCCACCTTCTTACAGTAAAGCAGTCAGCTTTGAACAACTCTCATTTGCATCTCAGGATGATTCAGCTGACAATAATTTAATGGTTCTAAGCCCAGATGAAAGCCGTACTGATAAGCTACATGATCATATACTGCCACCTCTTACACATGAACTGACTGCCAGCGAGCTGCTTCTAAACAAGTATGTTTGTCATTATGAAAGCAGTCTAGACTCTCTTTGTTTCTGATGATCTTACACAGATACAATAGGAACTGATTTATCATACAATATGTAGAGTAAGCTGTATAAGAGCATAGTCTTTATTTGACTTTATAGACATACTGTATGTTTAATTGAATCATACTAACCAAAATAACCTACGTATGCTGACCTACTAGGAGAGGACAATAATCATAATGCAAAACCTGTGAAACAGATATCTGGTCAATCCCTATGTCTGGAGTGCCAAGTCAGCATCCAATGGCAGCCTTTGTATGGCAGGCTTTAGCTTATGCACAGAAAACAAAATACATTTACAACATCAATACATGTGTAAAAATTGCACACTTTTGCTGACAAAAAAAAACCTTGCCTTTTAAACTTGTGTTCAAATGAAAATGACTTACAAAATAAGGGAAACTGTTACTTGAGATCCCTTTGTTGTAATTTTTACGTACAGCATTCTCTATCAATATCAATATAAAGGATACATTTTCTTTTAGATATTTAAATATAGACAATAGTAAATGACACCTGAAACAAAATTGAATGATAATCGAAAAATATTTTTATTTTATGAGATGATTGTTGTAAAATTGAAATTATGAATTAAAAAAAATATATAGACAATAGGCTCCATATATAGAATATTTCAGACACAAAACAACAGTTCTCTAACAGTTCTCTGTATAATACTACTTTTCTTACTACCTATTATTCATACAGACTAAATTTCTTCACAGGATGTTTTATGACGAAGAATTAGAAGACTCACAAAAATTTTATGTTGGTCAGCCACGTCCGTTGCAGCTTATTTATGCCATGTATAACACATTGGTGGCCAGATCAGAAATGGTGTGCTATTTTGTTATTATTCTTAATCACATGATTTCAGCTTCTATGATTACATTGGTACTTCCCATCCTTATTTTCCTTTGGGCTATGTTATCTGTTCCAAGGCCCAGTAAGAGATTTTGGATGACAGCTATTGTATATACAGAGGTATGTGTCATTCATTTGGCTTTTTTCCCTTGTTTTGCAATTGTGTGTTCAGGGCAAACTTTTAACACTGTTATGACTTTCTCCATGTGGTAAACATGGTACAAACAACTATTAATAGACACAATTTGATACATTTCTGACTCCTAAAAAATTCTTGTGTAACCCTCCAATAATATATTGAATTTGCTCATGAATTAAGGATTAACTGGGCCCTTTACACCAGTGCCTGCTTCCTCTGTAGTTATACCCTTGAATTAAAGCAAAATAGTTAAATTACTAGATAATGTCAAAATTAGATGATCATAGTAAAAATTTCATGGGTTGAGGTTTGAATTGCTGAAGGTTGTTAGGTAGTATATGATATTTCAGAGACCCAGGTTTGTAATTTAAAGGAGAAAGAAAGGTTTCTGATAACTAAGTAAGACTTATCAGAAAGGGCCACCTAAATATATCAGTAAATACTCAAAGTAATGCTGCTCCGAGTCCTCTGTCAAAAGAAACACTGCATTTCTTTACTTCTATTGTGTACACACGGACTTCTGTATCAGACTTCCTGCCTTCAGCTCCTCTTCCCCCCTATCTGCTGTAATCTGAGCCAGAGCTATAAGTGAGCAGGGAGAGACTCAGGCAGGAAGTGATGTCACACTAAGTTAATACAGCAGCTGCTATCCTAAACAAACAGAGAGCTTCTAGAGCTTTTTACTAAGGTATGGCAAAACAGCCGACAAAATAAATATAGCATTCTAGCTTTTCTAGTACTATTGCAGCTAGTCTGCTGGCAATAAAATGCCTCTGTAGCTTTCCTTCTACTTTAATTGAGTGTGAGTCACAACGAAGAGGAAACTGGAGGACTCATTTATGAATTCGAGCACAATTATAAAGAATAAAATGTGGTGAGGTGCAAACTACAGGTCACATGCTAGGGACTTATCTTGGTACATAATACATTAAGTTCTTTTTTTTTCTTTTGCAGGTGACAATTGTTATCAAATATTTTTTTCAATTTGCATTCTTCCCATGGAATAAAAATGTGGATTATACAAAGGACAAACCTTACTTTGCACCTAATATAATGGGCATTGAGAAGAAAGACGGTTATGTGCACTATGACCTGGTGCAGCTGCTTGCCTTGTTTTTCCATAGATCTATTTTAAAGGTACAGCAGATAATGACCTTTAGATTTATGTTCTAATCACTATGACATTTATTTATATGTAGTTAAAACATATCTAGGTTGTTTATGAATAGAAAAGTATTTTAGTGCATCCCTGAAGTGTTGCTGATTTACAGCATGCCATATGCCACATTTTGGACATATACTGTGCAAGACTTTATATAGGGACATTTAAGGGAAACGTATTTTTTGATCCTTGTGCAGTCACTGGTCAGCAGGGTAGCGATATTAAAAAAAAAGACAATAAAAACATTAAAACAACTTATGCAAATATAGTCTTATAGCGACAAGTTCAGTGTGCAAATATAAGTTACACATTTCCCTTACATTGCCTAGAAGATAAATGTTCAGACATGTTATCAGTGGCCACAGATATCATTCTTATATATATATCCACATGTTATTATTAGTGCCATGGTCTCTGGGACGAAGACGATGTCACTGCAAAAGCCACAAATAAAGAAGAAACAGATGGTGAGATATCAGAGGCATCAGGAAGACGGGATTCTGTTGGCTCATTAAAATCTGTCAACCTTTGTGCCTCTGTCGAGTCAGTCCATGTGCACTTCCCTGAAGAAAAGACAGCTATCAGGAGAAAAAGCACAAGCAGCGGATCCCAAATTTCCCAGAGGTCAAGTTATTCCTCTCATAGATCTAAAAGAGGTAATCATTAATGTGCCTTTCTCGCATATCTAATAAATTAGATTTAAATTATATCAAATTGATTCTTAGATATTTAAACATTTTAAAAGATTTCATTAAAAGTCTGTTTATTAAATGCACAAACGTATACATATGAAAATCAAGCCCTCTACATTCTAGTAAACCGTTAATATTTCATAGACATAACCTCTAGCCTCTAATAGGTTACCTTCATTTACTATACTTACAGTTCAAATTTCATAGAAAAATGCAAGTTAGAATAAAATGAGTATAAAGTATTAAAAGTAGTTTGCTCTGAAAAATCCTAGTGCTCTGTTAAAGTTTCACTGGAAAACACTTCACTTTTCATTCCACAGTAAAATACCTATGTTAACAAAATAAACACAAACCGTGCACTGTATCGTTTCAAGCCTGCCTCAACTTTTTTCAAGCCAACTCATTCAAACACTGTAGCAGCCCTTTCCTTATTTTACAGAATAGGGCAACCTGCATATTAGCAATATTTTATTCCCTTGTTGTGACTAGCCGTTATCCAGTCACCTCAGCCTGTAAATCTTTAGCAGTTCTGACATGGGGTTTTATAATAAAAGGTACAAAGTGTGCTATTGAAATAGTCACTATACTACAGTATTTATAGCAAAATATTGCAAAACAATAGGCAGCATGGTCTGCTTGGTAATGTGCAGATTTGTCCAGGTATAATTGCTTCTCTAAGATCCCCTTTCATGTGCTGCATCTGTTAGTCTTGATGCCATGTTATATAAATGTATATCAAACCCTGACAAAAACAACTAGTTTTTGAAAATCATCAAATTTCAGTTAGAGTATATATGGTTGTGGCAAGCATGTAACTGAAGTGCAAAGACTGCCCCATTGAATATGCTTTTAGACACTTGTCTACTACTCAGCAATTCTCTTAATAAACAAGTGCAAGTTATACAGCAGCAACCGTCAGCTCAATCAATTCCAATTATTGATCTGTACTTCCAAGTAATGGCCATAAAATCATCTTTATTACAACTAAGTGCATATGGAGCACATCACACAGCTACGGTTTAGGCCAGATTGGACCCTTTACTAGTTTGACCTGACATATACTGTGTTTCCGTGATATTTGCTGCATGTGCACTACAAGGTGCATGGATATTGCTTGAAGTGATGTTTTATTAATTGCAATTTACACACATTAGTTAAATAGTTCATTTGTGTTAAAAAGCGACATTCTCATTCTCATGTTTGGTGTGTCAATAATTTGATTATATGTGAATATGTGCAGGAGTGTTAGGCCAATCTTCAGCTTTCTTCCTGTTTGTCAGAACTTCACACAAACAGTTTTCTGCTGGGGTTCAGAACAGATAGGACATTTGGGTCAAATTTGTCTTATTGAACAGTAATTAATAATGCATTTGAAGACCAGAGACCAGGGATGATAGGGCCCAAAACATTAGTTTCCCCTGATAGCTGCTCTGCCTTCATCAAAAGATTTCTGCCATTAATTTTGGTTATTTGTTATGGAGTGGTGAAAGGTTGTTGAGGCTACATAGAGATAAAACTTGACTGAAGTAGTGAAATGCAACTATCTATTGAGAACCAATACCAACAAATAATTTACAGTATATCATAACAACCTAGCAAACAATTCAATTGAACTGACATATACAGTATCAGTAAATGCTTTATGTCTTTTGTTTGGTTTATGTGTGAGCACAATACCTCATATAAGCTATAGACTTTACTACTTTACTATTAAGTTACAAAAAAAAGTGCATGCACTAAGAGGTCTATATATGAACCCTATGGGATTTAATTGACCTGGAAGCCAATTGATTGATTTAGCTCTATGTGGCTTACCAACCAGGTGCCTAAATCAGATAAATACTCACTTGTTAGGTGGCCAAGCAAGTGGATCCCCCAATTTATTTTATTATTATTAATATTATTCTTTATTTATATAGTGCCAATATAATCTGCAGCACAGGAGTGGCACAGAGATTTATAAATCATTCACATGAGTCCCTTCTACAATCTAAGATTGCTTTCAAATTTACTTACTCTTGATGCTTGTCTTTTGAGTTTAAACATTTGTTATTGAATGGCTTAAATGGAAGGGGTAATTTGATAAACTGCCTTCACTTCCTTTCACAATTGCTGTGAAAAACTAATTTGGTGGATTTGAGTGTAAAAGTGTTGTTTTCAGTGTAACTGTTCATCACTGTTTATTAATTAAACAATAGGTAGTGGTTATTTCTAATGTAATGTGAATAAAGGTGCATACTGCACTTTTAAATTGGCAATCAGGCAGCATGTAAGGCTAAAGAACTCTGATGACTGACCTATAATATAACATTAAATCTGTGTATTGCTATAAAAGTACAACAAAACAAATGCCATATATTTATGTGTGTGTGTATATGTGTTCGCATTCTTCCCGGATCAATTTTATGGAGACAGGCGCGTTGGTCAAGTTGTCATCATACTATATTGCAAATGAACTCGTACACCTTTTGCCGTGAAAAAATGTGTTTTATTTACTTATAATGCATATGGATATTTTTCACAGAAAAAGGTGTGCGGGTCCATCTGCAATAGTATATATATATTTCTTTTCTTTTAAACTAAAGGGAGCACCAGTACGCGGAACAGCAGTCAAAAAGGGAGCAGCATTCACAGTATTAAGTTGAAATCTAGGAAGGAACTTCTACTGGAAAAACTCAGAGAACAACTCATTAAAGCAAAGGCATTTACCATAAAGAAGTAAGTAACATAACAAATTGTGTTACAGTGAGAATAATAGCTTTGATGTCCAAAGACATGTCAGCATTTGATAGAAATATAACTGCCAGGCACTTTAACATGTACATTAAAGCTGCAGTTTCCGCTGGTGCTTTGTAGCATTAATATAGTTGTTAAATGCTTAATTTTGTGTATGAATAAGAAGAGAAGAAATCATATGCTACTGTTACTTCAAAGCGCATTTACGCTAGCGATGCCTAATTTTCTTACGGTGCGTAGTTAAACATATAATAGAAGTATATGTTACTGACACTACACAAGCCCAGGAAACCTTTCATAAATAAAATAAAGTTGTCCTATTGCCCTAAACATGTGCCCACTGTATAGTTGAGTTGCCATATGTTAGGAAATGTAGGGGGGGTAAGAGGGTAACCCCCCAAAAAAATTACACTATTTTTCAGACTAAAAGATGCCAGCATTTTTTTGGGACTTAGAAAAAATGTGAAGTTTTTTTTCCAAACTCCTATCTATTGTATTGAACATCGCCAGGCCTGACCGGGCAAAGTAAAGTCTAGCGTAATAGGTAACGTTCAGTAAAATGTTCATCTTAGTGAATTAGCGTCTGCACACTACCTTCCTCTGTTTCTGCTTTATTTCTCTGTGCACCCCCTTGAATAAATAGGCAGAGGACTGGACCAACGCAGTAGGGCGGCTAAGGCAAAGCTCCCAGCCTCATTCCTTATAACTGCTCAGTTCCCCCACTTCACTACACACACACCTCCTGCCGCTCCACAACTCTTCCTGATCCTATCTGGTCTCTGCTAGCTCCTCTCTCCTATCTACTTGGTACACTTGCTGCAGCTGCTGATCTGACATGCAGGGACTAAGTTATAGGAGGCAGAAGAGGTATATGCCTAACGATCTAGCACTCCCCAACCTTGTGCCCTAGATATGTACCTCTTCTGCACAGGGTCAAACAGGGCCTGCGGGACACTGGGGAAAAACCCTGTGGGCCCATCAGCTCAGACCTGCTATTGGAGCTGCCCCAGAGCTACCTCCCAGTCCGCGGTTGTGGTTGGGGCTGTGTGCAGGAAAAAAGGTGGATTCTGGAGGCCGGAGCAGGAAAAAAGGTGGGTGCTGGGGGCCGGAGCAGGGTTGCGGCTGGGGCAGATGCCTGAGGTGTCTAACATTGCGTGCTAACGTGCTAGTTAGGGAATGGTAACAAACATTACAAAAAGATCTGTTTTTGGACATTGCTGGCCTGAGCCTTCTGATGCTGCATTCTACACCTTGTGGCAACCATTCCCCCCAAGCAGAAGTGCTCCAGTGCGGTGGAATAGTAAATGGCCCCCTGTGATTTAAACCACTGCTAGATTGAGTAGTGGTTTAAAGAAGAAATCTAGCCTTCAGATAGAAGTTTAAATTATAAACTACAGTGCTGCAAAGCAGAACAGTAAATAATTCAATAAACAAATTAAAAAAAAGACCAACTGCAAATTGTCTTACAATACCACAGTTTGTATCATACTTAAGGTTAATTTCACAGTGCACTGGCCCCTTAACTTCTAGCGTCTACTGTAGGGGTATTTTAATTGTAGTAATGGTGAATAGCTCTTTCTAATATATACTCAATATATACTGTGTTCTCCCTTCCAGGATGCTACAAATCTATGTGCCGATCAGACAGTTTTTTTACAATCTTATTCATCCTGAGTACAGCGCTGTGACTGATGTCTATGTGCTCATGTTCCTGGCAGACACTGTAGACTTCATCATTATTGTTTTTGGCTTTTGGGCTTTTGGAGTAAGTAGTTTAACATATGTTCAAATACCATCTTGCAATTAGAGGATAGATTATAGTATATTATAAAAAAGACTACATTGTGTACGTGACCTAAGCTATCAGAATGGAACTTAAAAAATAAACTGCCTTGTTGCGGACTGGCTTTCTTTTGAATATTACATAGCATTTCACTTTTTTATTATTTATCAGAAGAGGAAAATACCATACCTGCCTGCAGTAAGTCCTCAGTTATTCTCAGTAATGTTAATTATTTTCATTTCCAGAAACACTCAGCTGCGGCAGATATTACTTCCTCTCTATCAGAGGACCAAGTCCCAGAAGCTTTTTTAGTAATGGTGCTTATCCAGTTTGGAACCATGGTTGTTGATCGTGCATTGTATCTCCGCAAAACAGTCATGGGAAAAGTTATATTCCAAGTTATCCTTGTATTCGGAATACATTTTTGGATGTTCTTCATCTTACCAGCAGTAACAGAAAGGTAGAAATTCAATACTGAGACATATTTGTATGTTATTTGTCCTCTTTGCAAATTAAGACCACCCTAGAGCAATCTGTCCTTTGCCTTTACAGGAAATTCAGTCAAAACACTGTTGCCCAGCTGTGGTATTTTGTCAAATGCATTTATTTTGGATTGTCAGCATATCAGATTCGTTGTGGATATCCAACTCGGGTGCTTGGAAACTTCCTTACTAAGAGCTACAATTATGTCAACTTGTTCCTTTTCCAAGGGTATGTATTGCATATGTTTGTGGCTGACTATTAACAAAGGCTCCCTGGAAAGCAGCAGAAACTAAAATACTAAATTAGGATTATACTCCAATATTAGTGGCAACAATCAAATTAATATTCCATCACTGAAAATTTATGGTTTTTCTATATTTCTTTAAAAATCTAAAAATTCAAGATTTTTTAAGTGGATTATTTAATAAAGGTTGAGTTGTGTTTTCTCAAAAAAAATCAAGTTTTTCAAGGTTAGTTTCACAAAAAAAACCCTCAAATTCTTCCAATGGAAAAAACTTAAATTTTTCTATAATTGTCATGCCCTGAAGCTTCTAAAAGCCAGAATCCGAAAAAGCTCCAGCTAAAGGCCAGGGCACACGAGGCTACTTAGAAAGATTAGTCACCCGCAGTTACCACATAAGGAAACTTCGGGCAGCTTTATAAATCCAAATCGTTCCAAACCGCCGTCGAATTACATTCTAGCTGACAGGAAAGCAGTTCGGGGAGATTAGTTGCCTGAAGAAGAAGTGATTTGTCGATGGGATCTCCCCCAGTAGCCTTGTGTGCCCTGGCCCTAATACCTGTAGAAGTGTAGAAGTCAATGTCAGAGGTCCCTTTATCCATTTGAAGATGTTTTTTGCCTTCATGTTTTTCGGGTCTTTTACAAAAAAACTAAGTATTCAAAGTTTTTTTTAACCTATAAACTCAATAAATTCAAGGTATTTGAGTTTTTCCCTGAGTGAGTTGATTCAAAGTTTCAAAAACGTGTAAAACAACTAAAATGAGACATATACGCTGTGTTGCTTCATGCAGTTATAAAGGAATGCAGAACTCATGGAGGACTATTTATCAACAGTCTCATTTTAGTCTCATTTTAGTTTTAGAGAAAGTAAGTTTATTTGTGGTTTCAGAAAAAGTGAGCTTATTTGTGGTTTCAAAAACTTCTAAAACCACTAAAATGAGACAAATACACCATGTTGATTCATTTAATTATAAATGAATGCAGAATTAATGGAGGCCAGTTTGTCAACAGTCTCATTTTAGTGGTTTTATAGGTTTTGAAACCACAAATAACTGCATGAAAAAATGTTTTATTTTAATTTTGTGAAAGGGAGATTTAGGTTAGGCATAGATGATGATCTATTAAGTATCAGTAAATTTTATCAAATGTCAATGATAATTTGATCTTGTTACTGAAACAATTAATTTAATCCAACTTGGAAACTCTCTGAATTCTTTCTCCCCAAGTATGGTTTACATTGAGGAATAAGGATTTGGATGGGTGATAGATAGGGTTAAGCACTGTTACTAAGCAGCACTGAGCACTGTCACCCCATATGTAACCTGAACACATCAGAGTTGTTTAAGAAAGAGTTGTGCCTGACACAGGTGCCCCCAATGGGGCTCATTTATAAACACTGTGCAAATTTGCACAATCAGTGATTCACTTTTTTCAGTCAACTGTAGGGTGAACAGTAAAAGCAAGCATCTAAATGGTTACTAAGGGTTACTGCACAGGAGCAAATTTGCCCAGTGTTTATAAATGAACCCCATGTGTTAAAATGAATTCAGTGGTGCTTGCACTGCTTCATATATTGGGCACAATGTGTTGAAAGTTCTCCAAGTCTGCCTGGCTTCATATCCACTGTTCAAGTGAGCTGGAGCTACTGCCTGGTCTGAAGGTGGAGGTATCTACAGGGTTTTTCTGTGTCAATAAGTGCAATTAGATTTGATTCAGAAAAGAAGCAAGAAATATCGGGCGGTGCCAAGAACAACAAATACAGAAGTGCAAGGAGCTCCATTTGAGACACGTACAAGTAGCAGATTTAGTAATGGTTGAGTTGTATTTAAACCCAAAAAGATATTTTTCAGTCAAAACTTGACTTTTCAGGATAAAAAAAACTATCATTTGTCTAGATTTATTATACCACAAAGCTGAAAATAGCTTGTATCTGAAAATACTCCTGCTTAAACATGAAGAGGTCATGTAGCAGTCAGTAGCAGATGTCCCTTCAACCATCTGAAGATGTTAAAAGCCTTCATGATGTCCGACTTTTTTTCAGTGGGTTTTGCTCGAAAACTCAATCCATTGGAGCAGCTCGAGTTTTTTCCCCACGGAAAACTCAATCAATTCAAATTCACTGATTCTGTTTTTTTCCATTTAAGTTTTTCTTATATTAGAGTTCATCCGAAGTATAAAAAAACCTCAAAAAACTGAACCTTAAATAACCATGTGGTTTTACATAGTTACTTAGTTAAACTGGGTTGAAAAAAGACAGAGCCCATCAAGTTCAACCCCTCCAAATGAAAATCCAGCATCTATACACACACCACCTCTCCATACTTTCATAAAAATTATATATACCCATATACTAACTATAGAGTTTAGTATCACAATAGCCTTTGATATTGTGTCTGTCCAAGAAATCATCCAAGCCCCTCTTAAAAGCATCAACAGAATCAGCCATCACAACATCACCCGGCAGTGCATTCCACAACCTCTCCGTCCTGACTGTGAAGAACCACCTACGCTGCTTCAAATGAAAGTCCTTTTCTTCTAGCCTGAAGGGGTGTCCTCTGGAGCGCGATCCTCTTTATGGGTAAAAAGGTCCCCTAATATTTGTCTATAATGTCCTCAAATGTATTTGTAAAGTGTAATCATGTCCCCTTCTACTGACTGCTAGAATATGTGTGTACGTTGTAACTCAGTTCTTTCAAAAACTTGTAAGAAATTTGTTCCTGAGAACATAAAGAAAATAGTGAACTGTGATAAATATGGTATTTCTTATACAATAAAACTGTGAAAACTTGAGCAAACTTGGTGCTCTGAATAATGCATGAAAAATGTATGTGAAATAAATGAAATTGCAGAGGTTTGATGATTATGTTAGAGACTGAAATTGCCACCCCGTTACTGATGTGTGATTTCTTGTTTCAGCTTTCGCCTTGTTCCATTTTTAACGGAGCTGCGAGCTGTTATGGACTGGGTATGGACTGACACCACTCTCAGTCTTTCCAGCTGGATCTGTGTAGAGGACATTTATGCACATATATTTATCCTAAAATGCTGGCGGGAATCAGAAAAGGTAGAGAACCATCTTTAAATACCTGAATTATTAGGGGTGTTTTATTAGTTTTTTTGAATCTTTCACAAACAAGGAATATAAAGATAAGAACATAAATAAGGCATTTTCCTCCAGATATACAGATACCATATACATTTCTAATTGTGCTGGCAACAATGTTAAACATTTGTGTCTCACATATTTAACTGACTAAGGAATGTTCAGCAATAATGCCTATGTTCTCTAACTCCCATAGGCTTTTAAAAATGTGATTTTTATTGAAATGTCCTATTTGTAACAGCATTTCAGTTGGTCTTCATTTTTTTATCATTTTTTAATTATTGGCTTTGTCTTCTGCCTCTTTCTAGCTTTCAAATAAGGGTCACTGACCCCAGCTGCAAAAATACTATTGCTCTTTGAGGCTGCAATATTACTGTTATTGCTATGGTAAATTGTACCATAGCAACCAGATAGCTGCTGGTATTCGAGACCAGATAGCTGCTGAACAAAAAACTTTATTTATACTAAAAGCTCAGGTGAACTACTGTTTCAAGAAGTTGGGTGTTGCTAAATTTGTGTTTGAGTTTAAGACAGTTAACCTGAAATATTATGAAATATATCTAAAATATTTTTCATAATATGTTATTGCAATATTTTTCCCCGCGCTGGATGAGGTGGGGTGAGAAACTATAACAAGAAAAAAGATTTTCTGGTGTAAAATCAACAACCCAGAACTGTTTACATACTGTATCTGACTTCATTCTGACAGATTGCTGTTTGCATCCTTAAAGCTGATTTTATTGACTGGGCCATTTCTTGGAACTGGTCATACAATACTTCTTTAAAGTGTTCCTGCCATTACTGACCCATAAACTTTCAATCTCTGTTTAAGTCTCAGGCCCTCTGTGCTGTTGCTCCCCAAGTTTTCCTGCAGGTGGTGTTAAGTGTTTGTATTTGTACAGTATTATCAGTGTCTTGTTCAGGTCAGCACAGCATTTATGTGACTTTTCTTACTTAAAAAAAGAACAGTTACTATGTGGCAGTTTTGCAATCCTTACCCGCAACCTACAATCTGTAACCCACATTCTTACCCACCTGGACCCGCTAGCTGACCCACAAGTACCTTATCCCCAACCCGGACCCGCTAACCATCAAGAATCAGGAAGTGCTGTCATTCTAACCAGAAGTGACATCGGAAGTAGGCGTGGTCAGAAAAAAAGAGTAAACATCGCTATTGAGAAGACCCGCAGCCCGACCTGTGACACGCAGAACCGCCAACCTGCGTCTATACCTGCACCTGGAACTTCTACCCGAAATCAGCACCCGAAACTTCTACCTACTACCCGCCGGTACACGACCCACTGCGGGACTCTAGCTGGAAGGCCCAGATCTCAAATATTTAGTGGTCTTTTTTGTCCTATCTAAAAATTTGAAATCACCCATGACAGAACAAAATACACCAAGGGTCAGGCAGGTTAGTGGTTATGCACAATGTACAAAATACATAATAGTTAGCTATTACAAAATAACAATGTGAAACCCTCAATAACTGTTTTAATGGTGAATTTTTTCTGTCCATTAACTCTAGGCTTCTGTGTATTTGCAGAGATATCCCCAGCCACGAGGCCAAAAGAAGAAAAAGGTTGTGAAGTACGGGATGGGTGGAATGATAATAGTTCTGCTGATTTGCATCGTGTGGTTTCCTTTGCTCTTCATGTCCTTAATTAAATCAGTTGCAGGTGTCACAAACAAGCCCCTAGATGTGTCCATTCAAATAACTCTTGGAGGTTATCAGGTAAGAGAGCTGCAAACAACCTAGAGACGTGTATCTTTGTGAATGTAACACAATATAAGGTTTATCTTTAGATAAAGGTGGTCAGTGCAGATCTAGGCCCTTTGACAAAATACAAACAAACCTTCTTGAAAACCCCAAAAAAAGGGACATTCCCTTGCTGCAGCTGTAACCACTGTGGAAATGTGAATGGATATATCATCCATTAAAAGGTTCACGTATTCCAATAAAAGGTTTTTTCACATGTGCTTCGACGTATGTTGTATATAGTATAAAGTGCCCATGTGGCAAAACTTATGTAGGAAAGACTAAACGATCCATAAGAGAAAGATTAAATGAACATAAGTCAGCAATTAGAAATGGATTAAACCAGCCAGTAGCTAAACATTTTAATGAACATGGCCATACTATTAGTCAATTGCGATTTCAGGTTCTTGATTCAGTGACCACAAGGAGACGTGGGGGAGACCGTGATAAAGAATTGCTGCGAAGGGAAGCCCATTGGATTCGAAAATTGGGAACCATGCATCCCTGTGGCCTGAATCAAGAGTATGATTTGAGTCCTTTCATAATAGGATAGTGAATTTCCTTTTTAATGGGTTTTTATAAATAAACAAGTTCCTTTTTTATATATTACTGCCCTGAGGGTTAATGTATTTATTGAGTAATCTTTGAAGTGAGAGATGATTGCAATTTGATATGTGGCTTATCTGTTGATTGCTACAATTTTTTAATGGTTGTTATATACATGTGATACTTTGTTGCAATTAAGATGTAACACCAGAGGGCAGCATACTCTTAGACTATTTAAGGACAGGTGTGGATACATTTGTTATGCTTGACAAAGAGTGGGGTGCCACTCGAAACGTTGCATCATGTTGCTGTACTGCCATGCAAAAGTTTGCAAGAATTAAGGGTGGTTTTATGAAAAATTTGGAGTGCTGTCTATGGATGAAACTTCACTGCTGATGAATAAGCTATCGTGAACAAGCTTAATGACTTGCACCCTTACGATAAGTGGCGAAGATAAGTAAGTGCTGTTCTGATTTGGCTTACACAATATAAGGTTTATCTTTACACTGCAGGTAGGACCCACACATGTTGATGATATACATATAGATTTGCACAAAATAATCAGGATCTGGGGCTTTCATGGGCTTCCCATAGCTGTTAATGAGTCACAGGCATTTTGATAACAGGCTTCCACAAGTAGCAGTCAGTGCTGAGTGTGCCTTATATCAGAAAAAGTTTATTTTTTCAAAAGAAAAGGTAGCTTCTACCAAGTATTCTATCATTATTTGTGCAGACTAAACAAAGAAATGAAATACACCTAATATCTTTTTGAGGGAAATAATCAGAGCTGATAATTAGATGTGGCATCTTGCTTGACCTGTAGCATCTTAAAAATTGGGTGCCCCATTTGTGCTCCATAGTAAGACCTGTGCCCCCTGAGGAATATAGCACTGCTTACATTTGGCATGTTCAAAGGGTGCCCAAAGTATGAACCTTCGCCTTCCGTCCCTCCAAAATACAATGACAGTGTTGTGTCTACAAGCGTAACCACAGGTATCTGTTGGCAGTCTTGTGTTTGCAGGATAGCCACATCTTTGTACTCCAAAACGGCATTCTGACTTTCTTAAGGTAAATGCCCACTTATGCTCATTAGTGTGTGTGCAGTTCAGCATTTCTTTTTCCTAGATGCATTATTTTCATTAAAGGACAAGGAAAGGCAATATTGACTTGGGGGTGCCAAACGTAAGGCATCCCCAAATGATTAAACTGATGTACCTCAAACCCGGTACTCAGTACTGCCTTATGCACGCTGATGCACATTTCCCTGGACTGACGCATGCGCATTAATTAATTTTAAAATTAAGTTCGGCTTTTTGTTCTAATGCGCATGCACATCAGTGTGCATAAGGAAGTACTGATCTCCGTGGTGCTCGCTTCTATAACCCTGGGCCGGTGAAGATTTCGCACCGGCCCCGGGTTGTACATCAGTTTAACCACTTGGGGGTGCCTTACGTTTGGCACCCCCAAGTCAATTCTGCCTGTCCTTCTCCTTTAAGTAATTTGGATATGTACATCTGATACATATCTGATACACAAAACTATTGTACAGCACCATCTGTGTAAAAATGTACCACTGTACCACTAAAAAGTGTGTGGTTATAGTCTGTTGTTTAGGACTACATCAGCCAGGGATATGTAGGCGATTCTATTTTGCTTACACTATCGTTGGCACTTGTCAGTGACATGTAGCATTCATTTCAAATCACAAACGTTGTTGGGGTTTTATTATATATTTTCATTATAAATGAGCTGTATTGTGTATCTGTTCACTGAATTTATCATAATATCAGCAAACAACCGCATCACATACCCTCAATAGCATCCGCACACCTTCACTCTAAAAATGAATTTAAAAAACGAATTTCTTTCAGGTTAAGCCAGAATATTGTCATGCACAGACCAAACTTGCCAATTCATCTTATTATGCTAAATTCCTTTTATATTTTGCTATGAGATGTGAGTTTTTGTTGGCTGCAATCATCTCATAAACCATATTATCTGCTCTCAGCTGTTAACAGATTATAATGTCAAACACTTACAGCAATATAATCTCTTTTTTTTTCAGCCTATTTTTACCATGAGTGCTCAACAAAACCAGCTGAAAGACTTGAATGAAAAGGAATTTAAAATTTTACATGATTTATATAAAGACAATACAGTAAGTAAACCTTCTCTTGCACTACAGTATATTGATTGTGCTTTTTGCTATGATAATTCAAGTGATATATATAGCAATTATACAGTTGCAAGATATTATTAAAGACAATATTTTTAAAACAAAATTTACTCTAAATATTTAGGTTACACTTTATCTATGATCACTTAAGACCAATCTTGGCCCTGAAATTTCAATTCCCTGCAGAACCAGTCCAAGTTCTGTCAGGGGGCCTATCTGCTCTCAGCAGGAGTTGTCAGGACCAAGGAGGAAGCTTCAGGAGTTAAAAGTCCAAGTTTGTGGTACAGAATGGGAATAGGCAAAAGCGTGATCAAAGTCCAGGCAAGAGTACCAAAAGGCAGGTAGAATATATCAAAGTCTAAGTTCAGGTAAGGCCACAGTCCAAGCATCAACCAGGTATTATAGAGCACCCAGTAATGTACAAGACAAAACCTACGATCGGGCATCGAACCAGCGTCCTTGGCATCCTTTTATTTTCAATTTCATGCTGGGTGCGTGATGTCATCCCGCCGGCTTGCCAGAGAGAGGAGTGCCATCAGTGCTTCTGACAGTACCCCCTCCTACACGGGGCCCTTGGACCAGCAAGACTTGGCCTCTGGGGAAATTGATTGTAGAATTCCCTTGTCAATTGAGGGGCATGCACATTGGAGTGTTTCTTCCAAGAGCATTCTTCAGGGCCAAAGCCCTTCCACTTTATGAGGAGCTGAAGAGAACCCCTGGAGAGTCTGGAATCCAAGATCGTTTCCACCTCGTACTCCTGTTGACCATCCACAGAGATGGATGAAGGAGGAGACTGATCTGGAGAGAAGTGATTGGAAATTGCTGGTTTAAAAGATAGACTACAAAGAGTGGTGGTAAATGGAACATTTTCTAATTGGACCAGTG
>CM044441.1:104894970-104907732 GCA_024363595.1 Xenopus borealis
GTGGCAGGTCGGGAGATGGGGATTTCTGGTCATACAATGATTCTTTTACCAGCTTTAAAGAAGAATGCCTATTTACACAGTCATGATTGTAATTATCTCCATTAACGAACATGTCTATAAAATACTGCCAATACTGTAAGGTAGATTGAGTTGGAACCTTGAGTAGTATTCATGCTTGGTTCCTATTTACCCGCTAACTTTTAAAAGCTTCCCATATGCAGTTATTTAGTGGGAGACAAGAGCATGGGACACACAAGATGGGACAGATGAGTCCCATATTTTTTTAAATTGTGATTGCTTGTCATTTAAAATGCTGGTCAATTTCTCATTGACTAAAATCCAGTTCAGTTTATTTGTATTGGTAATAATGGAGATGTATATTAATGTAAATAATTAAACAACTGCAGCCCAAATATTATGACATTTAAGATGATGACGTGCTCAATATATTCTAATAGAACGATATTTTCATAAGAATGTTGTTACATTGCATCTATTGACCAGTAAAAAACTATTTCTCATCTTGCCAGAGCCAGACTTACCATCTATGGCACGCTAGCCAAATCTGTTTTGGCACCTTCCTTCTTGGTGCAGTATATTGATCCATGTCCCCATATAAAATATAAAGACCAATAACAGATTAACATCATAGCATAACTGTTAAAGGTCTGACACCAGTCAGACGATTGTGAGGATAAGGAGAAATATTGAGAAAACAGAACCCCACTTATTAAAGAAATATTATAGTTCTACTCCTAAAGTGCAGTGCAATAAACAGTTACATCAAAAGTTCATAAATTCATCAATTGGAAAATTAATTTCTGATAATTCTAAATCAATGAGAATAATTAATAAGTAGAAAAAAATCCAATTAATTAAATAAGTGAAAATTTAATTAAGGTACTAACTAGAAAATGGTTACACGATCAATTCATAATATTTATCTGATCTGTGAACCAAATAAAGTGCAGTGCTACTAATTTACTATAAAAGCCGTGATTAAAAAGGATTCACTAATATGACCAACATTAGAAGTTGTTGAGTCCAGTTAAAAAAAAAAACCTCTTCATTGTAAACATATATTTCAGTAATAGGAATCACTATGTGGCCTATTTCTATAACCTGTATTAAAATAATATTGTTTTAAAAGCAAATGCATCTTCAGTAACAACATAGTGTGCTTACAAAAACTGACATCTAGTTTTTTGGCTCACTATGTGCAAAACTATTCAAACAGCCTGGTTATCAGCTCTCAGTTTCACTTATAACAAGTCATTTATGGCCATTTGAATCTGCGAGCAGTCAGTAACTACTTTACAAAAGATATATAAATAATATAACTGGAAATACATCAGCATTCATTTGTTTTACTGAAAGAAAATTGTGTTTTGACCTTGATCTAATCACTGCTTTGGGATTTTTCTGAATAAAACTGTAGTGTGATGTATAGATACGTAAGCATATAAAAACAATAGACAAATGGTAAAATCCAATGAAGGAATCCCCCAGTTATAATGATGTAGTTCCCCCTAAAGATGGGTTTTTACTAAAGGTGTTCAAATTTGCTGTTTGGGGTTATGGCAAGTCAAAGGTGAGGAGCCACAGGGCACAACATTCTAGGAGAAAAATCTGGAGTAAATTGCTATAAACTATAAAAATGCTACACAGAGAGGCATATGCCCCATGCCAATATAACGGTTAGCAAATATGTAGCACTTAGTGCACCTATACATTTGCTCTCATTACTTAACACCTAGTGCATGGGGTGCAAAAGGACACTGTATTTAGCACTTGCTTTTGACCACTCGTTTAGTCCAGAATTTCCACTACAACCTCTGCTAATTCCTTTCTGCTGACTGAATAGAGCGCAAGCATTGGGAGTAAAACAAAGTGCCACGGCTGCACCCATGTGATGTATATTGACACAGAAATCAATTGCAGATCCCATATCTTTTTCTGTGATCCTTCTCATTTAAATGAAATCAACACCTTTCAGTACTGTGCTTTATTCATAAATACATACAGAACCATGAACTGGATTGCCCCAACCCTGTGATATTTAAATATTTGAAAATGTGGTTGTATTAGACGATATCTAATAATACAAAGGTCAATGTCACACCCCAGTGCACTAATACATAAAAGGTGTAATAAAATAACTGACCCATCAATGTGTCCCTTACGCCCAATACATACTGAAATAATGTGCATATATATGGAAGCCTGCTATGGATTTTCCCCATTAGTTCTGGTCATTAATCTACAGCTCATTAAATTCTCACCTGGTGGCCCTGAAGATAAAAAAGCAGAATAAACACTTCTATTACAGCATTTCCAATAATGAGAATAATATATCAGCAAATGATTTAATTGAATTCTAATCAACATACTATCAATCTCCGGTTTTCTTTACCATTGCATCCGTTATAGGAAGTATTACACAGGGAATAACATGCTTGGGCACATGGAAATTCGTGTCTTTGTTAAAGGGCAAGGAAAGTGTAAAATAGAATAAGGCTAGAAATGCTGTATTTTGTATACTAAACATAAACATGAACTTACTGCACCACAAGTCTAATCAAACAAATGGTTTATGCTTTCAAAGTTGGCCACAGGGGGCTGTCATCTTGTAACTTTGTTAAAAATATTTGTCTGCCTCTGGCCCTGCACATGCTCAGTGTGATCTGTGCTGCTTAGGGATCGTCATAAATCATAAAAAAACAAAGCTGCTTGAGTTCTGCATGGCTGGTAAGTAAGACAGGGGCTCCCCCTGCTGTTGTTTCCCTGTCAAAAGTTAGGGACCGTCTAACAATTCCTATTTTTTTCCTAATTTCACTGCATAAAATCAGGTTTCTTATGAAAACGGTACACATTTTTTAATTAAAGTATAATGGAGATATATTTCTTTTTCATTAAAGAAAAGTAAAAATGGGATTTTATTTCTTTGCCTTTCCTTGCCCTTTAAAAGACTTCATTTTAAAGTTGGTTTTATTTGGTCAATTACAACATTAATGCTTTTGGTTCACTGTTGCAATGCACAGGTAAAGTCATTAAAAGGTACAGGTATTGCTTCCCCAAATGGGACAGGGTTTAATGGATACCTGCACATCCAACAAACTTTTGGGGTGTCCATTAAGACTGGATATACAGAGTAGATAAGTAATCACAAGAGAAAACAAACAGTAACAATAAACTGTAGAAAAAAAATAAAAAAGCACAAAGACAGTGTGGAAGTATTATGCTCTGAGCTGGCTTTTAGGAGTCTATTCAGGGGCAGATTTGCCCTGAGAGTGCCCGAAGGCCAGTGTCACGGGGGGGGGGAGGCTCCTGGCTGCACAGCCTGCACCAATGACGGCCCCCCACCTGTTACTGGAGCTCTCTGCTACTTGGATGCCACCAAGTCTCAAGGCGAGAGTTCTGGGAGACAAACAGTAACGTGGACAGGAAAAGAGAAAGCGGAAAGAGTAGTGTAGTCGAGGAACAAGTTTGGGTCAAAACAATCAGTAACGCAGTACAAATTCAGGATACGGAGGAATGGTCAATAACAGGCAAAGGTCGTTACAGGCAATGAACTAGCTGAGGTCATGGACAGGCAAGGGTCAGAGAACATCTGTATCTACACTGGGGCTCATTTATCAACACTGGGCAAATTTGCCCATGGGCAGTTACCTACAGCAACCAATCAGTGATTAGGTTTTTGTTAAGCTAGCTGCAAGTTGAACAATGAATGCAGCAATTTGATTGGTTGCCATGGGTTACTGCCCATGGACAAACTTGCCCAGTGTTGATAAATGACACAGACTTAAAACATACCCAGGAACTTCAGAAAAAGACCTACATTAGGCAGGGAAAATTGTATGTGGCGCCTCAAAAGATGGCGATAACGTCATGATAACCACATGCCCAGAATAAAAGACAAGCACGAGCTGCATGCGCTTCAAACCCAAAAGCAACAGCAGAAGGAGCCGTTCAGAATAGAGCATGTGTTGCGAGTCCCCACAGGTGAGCCTCCCAGGTATGATTACATAAACAGTTGGGGCAGTGAGTAGCCATTTGGGCAGTTTTTATCTTGATTTAAATCAAGTGCAGAACTGTATACAGGATGTCCAGAGGACCCTGGGTTTTTTTGGGATAAGGAATTGTTCTGTTATTTGGATCTCCATACATGGTCTACTAAAAAATAATTTAAACACTAAAGCCAATAGGGTTGTTTTGCTTCTAATAAGGATTAATTATATCCTAGTTGGGCTCAAGAACAAAATACTGTTTTTTTTTGTGGGACCTGTTATCCAGAATACTTGGGACCTGGCGTTTTTTGAATAAGGGATCTTTCCGTGATTTGGATGTCTAAAAAATCATTTAAATGTTAAATAATCCCAAAAAGATTGTTTTGCCTCCAGTAAGGATTAATTATATCCTAGTTGGGATCAAGCTACTGATTTAAACTAAAATCATTTCTAAAAGTTAAAATTGTTTGGGAAATGGCCTTCCCCTAATTCGTAGCTTTCTGATAGTAGGTTTCTAGAAAAAGGGTTCTATACCTTGATAGCTTTATATGACTGAGTGACAGGTCCCCTTTAAACTTTGGATTTCACAATTTTACCCGGCTGCCACATATTCATGTAAAAAAAAGGAATGTTTTAAAAAATTAGACATTTCTAATGACATTACCAGAGACGGGCTGCGCCAAATTTGCAATCACACATTAAATAAAACCTTTTTTTAAAAATTTTCTCTGAAGTAAATGACTCTGCAGCAGCCTATTTTCATTACGCAGTTGTGATGCCGATGTTCTCAGGCTCAGTGTTACAAAAAGCCTCTATTCATTTGCTGTACTGTCTCAATACTTTTTTTTGCAATAGCTCAACTACGAAAGTACACATTAAAACACTCTCATCAACATAAAAGCCTCATTTAGTCTTGCTTTCCAAAAGTCCCCTTAATATATTTATCCCGCCATTTAAAAACTGAAACACTAGCTTTATTTCCATAAGCAGAAGTATGTTGAACGCTCTCATATTAATACACAGAGCCTCAAGTTAATTTTTGGGGAATTAATTTTCTTTTTTTGTATTGATTTAGAAATACTAGGTTCATTACTTTATCAATGTATAAATAAACAGCCAGATTAATAACTAGAACAAACCAGGAAGGAGAATAATCCATAAGAGCGTAACATTCTCTATTTTTCCAGTTTTTTCTTTCAATCACATGGGAGCAAAGCCAAATACACAATATCCTCTGAAATGAATATTCTGTAAACTCAAATGTTATAAAAAGAATGAGGTAATGGTCTTGTCTCCCATCTGTAAGTAGCAAAAAAAATTATGTGTAGGAACATAGTCATTTAGTTTGGAAAAAAAAAAACACATCCATGACTATCCGTGTCTAAATGAAACCTCCTAACTGCTAGTTGGTACAGAAAAAAGTGAAGCCCCCCATCCGTAACCTCAACAATTTGACTCACCAAATCCTCCTTCAAGATGGCAACTAATTCATCCAACCTTTTGTTAAAGTATCTAAGTATATTCTAACCACTTCAGGGAAAGAATTCCACAATTTAAACATGTTTCAGATATTATAATGGACCTCCTTTCTTGCAATATCAGTGAATGTCCTTATGTCTGCAGTAAGGACCTACTGGTGAATAAAGATTAAGAGGGTTTATCACTTGCACCCCTTCTATTTTTATACATAGTTATAAAATCCTCCTTATGTGCCTATAATCCACCATTCCAATTTGACCAGTGTATCTTTATAACCGAGACCTTCCATATACTTTACCAGTGTATTTGCCCTTGTTTGGAATCTCTCTAATAAAATAATATCCTGTTTGAGCATTGGAAGCCAAAACTACACGGCATAGTCCTGATGGAGCCTTACTAGAGCTGTGCTTGTAAAGAAGGAGAATGACCCCCTCCTCTCCTAAATCTATACCCCACCAACTGGCATTGCTTGCTACAGCCAAGTTTATTATATACAATTGCATCAAGGTCCTTCTCCTTTATGGGTTTGCCTAGTGCAGTCCCATTAAGTGTATAAATGTCTTGCATATGTTTACATTTACTTTACAATTATCAATATTGAATCTCATTTCCCACTCAGTTGTCCAAAGTGGCAGTTTTTCCAGATTCTGTTGCAAGGGTGCCACATCCTGGATGGAATTGATTGGACTGCATAGTTTTGTGTCAGCAAATACCAATACATTAGTTACAATTAAAAAACCTAATTTAATACTTAACAATTGTATAAAAATGTTTAAATTACCTTTAAGTAAACATTTAAGTCACATGTCCTGTGTCAGCCATTGACTTCATAGGGCTTAACCATCTGTGCCACTGAGTGGGTCTTGACACTCTGAATCCTCTACTGAATACTCTGAAGAGAAAATGATTAAACATATTGGCTTTTTCCAAGTCCTGTATAACCAAATTATTTCCATTTTTAATTAGTCTCAACCATAATCATTTTACTGTTAATATACTTAAAACATTTTTTTGGGACTATTCTTTGCCTGAGATGCAACTGGTTCCTCATTTTCTATCTTTACCTTCCTTATTGCTGTTTTTTCAGCACTTCTTGCATGTGCAGACTATTGAAAAGTTGTGTTTTTGCTTGTAATATTAGATGTTCTCTTTTCACATTCAAAACCAGGCCAGAACATTCAGAAATTAGATGTTTGACTGGTTTTTAGAGGCACAGTGTAACTGGGTGATATTTGAACAAAAGGATTGGTTTTTAGCCTAATGATCTATAAGGTGCCATGCCACACTGTATCCAAATACACATTTATATATAGGCAAGGGGACATCCATCAGCTGTATCTTTTTTAAAGAATAATAAGAAAACTCCCAAGCCACCACCTGAGCCTACTTGCACAAATTGGCATGACATTACATGCTGCAGTGCACGGCATCACTTTTGCATACTGGGGGGTGCTGTTAGATCCACTGCCTAGAGTGGCACCAGACCTAAATACTGCACTAACTGTATAATACACAATGGATCCTCCATTAAATACTCTCCACCCACATTACGTGAACGTGTCTGTGACATAATGAGCACATTTTTAATCCATTGTATGGCTGAAACTCAGCAAAATTTCTTGTACATATAACTTATTTCATAAATATCTAAAACATTGTCTCAGAATAAATATAATGTGAAAAGTGCTTGTATTTGTGCTCATTTTTAAAAAAAGATTTTTTTCTAAAACTTCCTTTCTAAAAACACACATAGCCATATTAACTAAAGTGCATTCCATTACATGAAACCCATCACCAAGCCTAACTAAAGAAGTAGACTATAAATGTTGTGCATTATATTTTGGTCTTCTATACCAGCCCAACAGTGGCGTAACTAGACCCCTTAGGGCCCTGGTACATAAATTTACAACTGGGCCCCCCTACCCCCCCATGCAACGCTTCCCCCCCACGTGCATTGGGCTGGAACGCTGACTGACCAAATGTCATAGGAGCAGTTAAAATGTTCCAGTAAAGCCAACATTAATATATGTATACCAATTCAGAATAATAGTTCATGTATGTTATGAATCATTTAAGTCCACAGCAACATTACTCCTATGAAACAAATGCAGCTTTGGACAGTAAATAATGGTACCCATGGATGACGCAAAGATCGTTCTGCCTATAATATGTATGAATAATATTCCTGTTCTGGCTGAACTATATATATATATATATATACACACACACACACACACATTTAGTGTGGGATCCGAAACCTGTTATCCAGAAAGCTCTGAATTACAGAAAGGTTATCTACCATGGACTCCATTATAATCAAATAATCCAACTCTTTAAAAATGATTTTCTCTATAATAATAAAACAGTAACTTGTAATTGATCTCAACTAAGATATAATTAATCCTTATAGGAAGCAAAACCAGACTGTTAGGTTCATTTAATGTTAATATGATTTTCTAGTAGACTTAAGGTATGAAGATCCAAATTACAGAAAGATCCATTATCCAGATCTGGATAACAGGTCCCATGCCTCTTATCACAGGTTCTAAGCATGAGAGTCTGGAATACATTTCTTACTGTGTTAATGATAACAGTTATTCAGTGCAGCATTAAAGGGGTCATTCACCTTTACATTAACTTCAATGGTAGTGCTGCTAGTGCATACGTTGGACAGAGCATCTGTCAATCATTAGAACGTAATGGACAGTTCCTTCCCCAATAGCACTGTCTAGCACTGGTATCTTAGCATCCTGCATCCGGACCTGCCCCAATTCAATCACGGAGCCGCAGGCAGAGAACAGCGCGCCGCACTTGAATACAAGTAACTTTGCTTTAGGGATGCGGGCCCCATCGGGGGTGCAGAGGCACGGACCCTGGTACAGTCGCACCCCCTGCACCCCCGGTAGTTCCGCCACTGCAGCCCAAGGCAACCACAGCCCTCTATGGAAGGTAAGAGATATGTGCCAAAGATGCCCCAGTAGCTCCCCATCTTCTTTTCTGCTGATTCACTGCACATGATCTGTGCTGTTGTCAGTTAATGAGCTTAGGGACTGACTCACAATACTCTGCATATACAGAAAATAAATGTCACAAATTAAGGCTGATTAATACGTAATACAGATAACTACTATGTCAGCTCAGAAACCAGTGCAATTAGCATCAGAATTTGATAATCAGCCTTGTAGCATCAGCATTACAGGTCAAACTCATTTTCTGCTTGAAAATTTGTGACAACCCCTAAGCTTAACTTCTCAACAGCTGCTCATTGAGTCCATTGAGCATGTGAGTGTCGCAGACGCTTTGCAAGATGGTGACCCCCTGTGACCAGTTTGAAGTCCTGGATCATTGTTGCTATTGAGAAGCTGAAACTTTAGGCTGGTGCAATAAGTTCAGTATACAAAATATGCAATTTTAACTATACTCATTTATAGGGTCTAGTTCTCATTTAAATAACTTGAACACTGGGGATTCTGCTAGATGGATGCACATTTTTGAGAATCTTGTACACTTATTCTTATACTGGTAAAAAAAAAACTTTTAGAAACAATCCTCAAGTTTATATACATAAACTGCTCAGCCATTAGGGTGAATAATTTGCCACCTACATTGCCTGGGCACTTAAAGTTGAATCAGCAAAAGGCACAGGTTACACAGCAGATTATAGATAAGATTTGTAGAATACAATTAGTTCAGTTTAGATGAGAAGTATAAAATAAGACATTTGTTGCATAGAAAAATAGTTGTGGTTGCTGTGTGATTAGATAAAATATTCTAAATGTTTAATGTTACTGGTCCTTCAGTGGCACAGTGTTTTAACATTTCCTTTAATATATACTCAGAGATTTCGCCATCTAGTGGTAATTATAGTAGCTTTAGAAAGATTATTTTGCTTTGCTAAACTTGCTTAAGGTGGACGATCCTGCACTTATGCGTACAATGCAGGCACAAACTATAGTTGACTTGTTGCAAAAAAAGGATTTCACTTCTCCAGGTAGTTTCCAAAATGATGATAATGGTTTCAGAATTTTATAAAATCTATGTGCCAGCTAAACCAAACATTAAATAGATTTTTTTAAGTTTTATGTGTGTCACAGTGGTATCACTTGTGGTCAATGTCTGGTTGGCACTTATTTCCTCAAGCATCAGGACAATGATGCAACACACATTTCCAAGCTATGAAAAACCTACTTTTAGAAAAAAATAATCTTTAAAAGACTTACGTAAACTCCAGATCTCAACCCTATTGGGCTCCTGAGGAAAAAACTTCAATATAATGTCAGAGAAAACCGCCCTACAAGCCAGTGGCACCTAGGGGAATAGCTGCAGATGGTGCGGGTTTAACTATCCCCTGCAAAACTCACAAACTATTAGGCAAAAGGCTTGAAAAGCTAAAATTGTGGCAAAAGGGAGGAGTCTTTAAAGTTTGTAAAGTTTAATGAATGAACAGATAGAAGAATTGACTATAATTTCTGACCCCTATTTTATTGAATAAAAATCATGAATATTTCTGGGTAATTCCAAACTTTTGAGCAATAGTGTTTGTATACATGCATCAACCAACAAAAAACTGCCATTTTACCGATTAAAATACTAATATAAATATTCTGTTTGTTCTTTGTCAGAACAAAATTTGAAGAAATGTTAGTGTGAAACATACTGTGTGTGCAAGCATTTAATTTTAAAGAGCTAGCAATAACAGTTGTTCATTTTGTTTGGAAAGAATTTACCCCATGTGTCCAGGCAGATTGGCTACAAGCTGCAGGTTAGAAAGCAGATGCTTGTGAACATCAGAATTATCATACTGTCACATTTTTAATTGGATTGAAATCAGAGCTTTGATTTGGCCAATGTAGGGCACCTGGCTTATTATCTAAGCCCCTCCAGTATTCTGACCTTGTGTTTTGGATTACTGTCCTGCAGAAATATCAAGTTTAGCCTTAGCCTTTTAGCACACCAAATCTGCTTCTCTTGTATTTTACAACCTCCATTTTTCTTTTATTCTTTTCTATTATAACAAGATGTCCAGGGCCTGCTGATGATGTGCAATTTAATTCCAATTACTGAGATAAGAGTAACAGAATCTTAGATAAGCAAAGTCAATTTATTGTTAAATGAGTATATTATCAGTTGCTGCTACAACCCTTTTGACATATTTGATACTATGAAGATCACACATAGAATTTACCAGTTACTGTATGTGAAGTAACATCTTGACACAACACATTCAAAAAAGTATAAAACAGCCTGCACATAAATATTTGAAGTATACTGATACATTTGGGCAGCCTGCACGGTTTATTTTTTACTATAAATGCATATAAGTATATATATATATAACATATACACAGGACATGCAGTCTCTCCCTTTGGTTGTAAGATTGGGAGTTAAATGCTTATAGTATTGACACCAGGTACAGACTTGCCATATGTGGAGCACATGCAGCAACGTTTAAGGGTTCATAGTGCTAAATATGGAGAAATCAGTCAACTATTCTGTCAATGAATAACACCTCTGGTTATTAGGGCTTAAGGAGAATTACCCATACATCTGACTAAATGCATATATATTGACTAATGGCAACCAAAAGTCCCCTCATAACAGGAATGCTTTATAACTAGAATCATTACAGACGTAATGTTTTTAGTCTAAATAACTACTGCTCAAAATTCTGTTACCACATATTTGAAGGGAAAAATGCATAGAAAAAAAAAAGCGGTCATAAAGATTAATTTATAGGATGTTTGTTTTCTTGAACAGATTACAAATGTTTGGAGCAAGGGGGAACATCCGGGACAGCCCTCATCTCCATATTGAGTATAACTGCTGTTGTTTTCTCAAGCTTATGCTAAATAAATAATTACATTTTAAATATATTCACAATTAAGTTAATAAACTGCTCTTTTCAGAATGGTAATCTGGGTTTAACTGCAGTGGCTGTACATCTCAATACAAACAGTTGTATGGTTCAAACAGTGTTGTATCTTATATGACAGTGTGTTTAACGTGAGTTCTGCAACACAAACGTTATACCCTGCTCAAGCCACCAGCATCGTTTCTTTTAGTGCTTCATGGGTGGCTGGCAAAGGAGGCATGGATATCACAAACAGTTAGCTGAGTGGGCGCTGGCAAGATATTTTATGCACCACTTTTCACTCATTTAAGGAAATATTGACACCACAGGTTTTAGCATAATTGCATTCTTCACGAAAATATGCCCATAAGTCCTTTAGCCAATTTTCCTCAATGTGACCTCTTTGGACATAGGTCACTCCTCTTTTAAGAGGGAATGGTCCCTTGGGGCTTGTGAACCAGAGCTGCAAGGCCCAGAAGTTAATTATTTGACCTACAGGAAGAATCTGAGAGCACAGTTAATGGCTTATACTAAGTAGCTACACAAGGTCAGGGTTAACAGCTTTCTTATCACAGTGCTGCTGCTTCCTTTCATGCTCTGGTATGTGACTATACAATAATCCACTGTAAAACTCCTCTTCTACACCGCTCTGTGCTGCTCATTTTTTTATGATTCTTTTAACTTATTCTGCCTTACTTGATTACATGTGGTGCTTGTCTGCCTGCCCTCCCTGCAAAAACAGAATGATCTGTGCCAGGACTGCTTGCAAGATTAACATTTTAACCCCCAGAGCAAGATCATTAGTGCAGGAAAAGTCAAGCATGCAGGAAAGCGACGCGCATATATAACCTAGTAAGAGGGAATGAGTTAAAGCACCATCTGAAAAACAAAACCTGAGCAGTGTAGGAGAGGAGATTTTCAGAAAGAGGAGGCTTTCATTTTTTGCAGGAGTGGGTGAGAGATAGGAGAGGCTGAAAGCAGTAATACTTGCCCCATACAGGAAGTAGTATCCTTCTCTATATGAAGTGGATTGTTTTTTTAAAAACAATACAGGTATATTTTACTAATTTGTGGGTTTAAATAATGGTAATTTTGTTATTAATAGTTATTATTGCCATCAAAGTAGAGATTGCATAAAACAACTCATATGTAAAACCCTGCTTTGTGTAAATAAACCTTTTTCATAATAATAATAAACTTTTTTTAGTATTATGTGCCATTGGGTAATCATACGAAGAAAACTGCAATTTTAAAAAATAAGGGCCACCCCCCTGGAATTATATGATTCATGGTGCACACAAACATAGCAAACAAACTATACTTGTTAGGTCACACGAGCCAATTAATCTTTTTGCTTCCGCACGTCTTCCTGTTACAGAGTTGAAATATTTCTGGTCAGGTGATCTCTGAGGCAGCACACAGAC
>CM044441.1:104907879-104923665 GCA_024363595.1 Xenopus borealis
CCCCCCCCCCCCCATGTCAGCTGGATGCTGAAAAAAAAAAAGGTTAGCAGCCAATGCAGGTATAACTTGGGTGTAGCAAATAAGGTAAGGCAATAACATGTACAAAATGTTTACTCAAGGTCAAGTAGTGCCCAGTGACAGACTGGCCCACCAGGATAACAGGAAAACTTCCAGTTGGGCAAGTGTCAGGGGCATCTTACTTCTAACCATTTGGCTTATTTCATGGTTATTCCTTATTTCTTTATGGGAACAAAAAGGCTTAATAATGGAAGAACAGAGTATAGTATGTAGAGAAAAGAGACTATGAGAGTAAAGAAGTTGAGTGAGGAGATGAAGAATAATAGTTTGGAAAGTGAGCCCTCAGCCAAAGGTTTTCTGGTGGGCCCCTGGTCAGATGTTTTGAAGTGTCTGGGTTCAATTTATTTCCCATGCAGCTCATAGCCCATTCAGTGTTCTCTATTAATATCAATGGGAAGTCAAACCCCTCTCTGCACCACAGCCCTATAAGAGAAAAATATGCATTGCTTTGCCAAGAAAGGCTTTGGTTCTGATACAGTTACACAAAATGCAGTGTAATAATTGAATCAAAATAACATACAAGCTTAAATATATATATATAATTTATATACATGACCAGCTAAAGCTATATGCAGACAGAAACCACATGTGATATATTTCATATTTTCTAGCCATTTCACAATCACGTATTTCCAGTAATTTACAAGATAACAAAAAAAGAATAACATTTGTACAAATGGACTGATCTGCGGCACAGAGAAATCAGGATCAAATAAAGTAATAAAATAATAATAGCAATCTTTTACTAAATACAAGGGCAGAGTCATGTGCTGCTCTCCGACCGAATATTGATCCAGGCTTGTTTACTTGATTATATGTTGATGCCATAAGCATACTTGTGAAGCAACAGGTTTCAGTTAACACAAGCCACCTGAATACTCATCATCTTCTTCCTCAGCTTGAGCTCGACCTTGAGCTTGGCCCGTTTCTGTGACCGACGTGGGGGCAGGGGACTTCTTTTTACTTCCGCCACCAGGAACAGCAAGACTCAAAGCAAGTTTTGCATACTAACATGAAAAGAGAGAATATTTTTATTCAAATATTTAGAAAGATATCTCCTGGAAATTTTCCACTTTTTTAACAACATTTTTGGAAGTGAAAGGATAATAAAGGTTAAATTTGCACATTTGTTCTTGCCTCTGCTGATATGGTCTGAGATTGTTGGCCTCGACTTTCCGTATCACCTCCCATTGATTGTGGGTTTTTTTCCACATAGATCAAACAAATTTGCTGAGGGTTATCAGGCATGAGTGTACAACACTCATCCATTGATTGTGTTCTAATACCCCTTAAGGTGGCCATAGACGCACAGATAACATCGTGCAATATTCGGTACGTGTATTGGGAAACAAGCCGACCAATATCAGCTGAAGACTTGGATATCGGTCGGCTCGTCAATCGGGCTGGACGGAAACAACATCTCCCATTTTAAGTGCTGAATTGCCAGATACAGGTAGAATTCTATTGTTTCTACCTGTATATTGGATGATTCAGTTCTACACTGAAACACTGTGTACTGAAACGAACAATCATTCTTGGAAAGATCTTTTCCAAGAAAGATCGTAATTGTTACGTCTATGGCCATCTTTAACAAAAGTCTAGCAGATTTGGTCTGTAACCATTAGGATGGGGCCTACAGAACAGGACAACCAGTGTAACACTCCTGGAGAAACGACATTTTCTCATGACATGTAGAAAATGCTGTATAGATTTTTATACTCCACAGACCTTTCTCTAATGATGTAGAAAATGTTGTCATTAAACCACTGCCTGACTAGTTATAGCCTGGTAACAAAACCTTACTCTACATCACTGACAGCAAAAAGGTTCATCTGTGGTATAGCTGAAAGGAGGGTAATATATAGATCATTAACAAATACAGGTACCATAAATGCAGCTTTTTGGCATACTTAAAAAAAACACAAGCACCGTCAATATTATTAATACGATTCTCACAAAACTGGAATACTGGAGATAATATCAATTAAGTCAACATTAAAGAATAGTTTGGACACACATAATGTGGAGTGAATTAACTTTTGTTTTCAGTATTTGCATATTTATATAATAACACAGTAAGTTGAACAACTGGAACAGGAGGAATTTAGGAAGCATGGCTAATCAGTCCTGTGGAAATAAACTTCTGAATGTTCCTGGGTCAGAATTTAGATTTAAATTAGAGCAGCCTGTATTGTGTGTCCACATGCATATGGTGGATTCCAATTGCTATTATAATTTTTATAAATTTTAACTTCCGCATGCCTCATAAGCTGCCAAATGTTTCCAAATAACCCCTATTTTCTCCCACAAGTGGCCTTTTTCTTTTACAGTACACCTTTTATTTACCATTTTTGGCTGCTCCTCACTAAAACATTTTCTTCTCCTAACCTTCCTTTCTTAAAGGGAATGTAAAGGCCGAAAAAAAAATATCACATTTTTACTTTCTATAAATTTCCAATCCACTTTTATCTCTAATATACTTTTATTAAAAAATGTCTAGTGTTTTGTTTTTTAAACCTGACTGTATGCAGTGAAATTCCCCCTTCGTTTTACTTGCTCTTATAGCTGCGGATAGGAAACTTTAGACGGTCTGTAACTGCTCTGCAGGGAAACAATCATACTTTCAAATGGCAGGAGGGAGCCCCTCTCCACCTTACTTCCCTGACCTTGAGCAGCTTTTTGTTTCCCTGTAGAGCAGCTGGTGAATGTGTAGAGATTTGCAGCCACTGATCCAGTGCAGTCTGCATATTCTGATTATTAAGTCTGGCTGTATTGGCTTCTATGCAGATATTATTTGACTTGTGCCGTTTTGACCATTTTTGACGATCCCTAAGCTTAGCCTGAAGCCCAGACCACACTGAGCATGTGCATAGTCTTGGTCTTGTAAAGATGTTTAACAAAGCAACAAGATGGTAGCCCCCTGCGCCAACTCTGAAAGCATAAATCATTTGTATTATTAGGCTTCTGGTGCAATACGTTCATGTTTAGTATATAAAATACAGCATTTCTAACATTATTATATTTTAGACTTTAGTTGCCCTTTAATTCTGTTTTCCCCTGTGTGAAATGTTGTGCTCCTTTAATTCTCATATAAAGGTGTGATTACTCTTGATATTCAGTACAATTAACAAGAATACTGGAAATGATATGCATGTTATGGAGAGTTAGAGCATTGCACCTCACACTGAAAAGGTTTTGGGAAAAAATCTTTCCCCTGTAATAAAAGGTACTATGTTTGCCATTAGCAGTAACCCAAAGCAACCAATAAGATGTTTTATTTTAAACAGGTGACCAGTAAATGGTACCTGCTAACTGGTTTCTATGGGTTACTGCTTCTGGGCAAGCGTTTTTCTTACATAGCCCCCTTTAACTGAACTCTGAAAATTGCAGGGCATCACAGTATGGAAGGAGGCCAGAATCTGGTATTTAGAGCAGGTGTAGGAAACCTCTTAAAGGAGAACTAAAAGTATAATCATGGAGGGCTAAATATTAGGCAACCACCCACTGATTATAAACACTTACCGTAAACCGAAGGTTTTCTGTAGAAAACCATTTGCAGCAATCTTCTTTTCTCCAGATGTCAGGCACATGTGCAGTAGAGCATAAATGCCGCCTTTCACTTCAATTCGTATACCCCGAGGAAGATGGCAACAAGGAACCTCTATAGAAATACCATGGGCCGGTACAGTTTTTAGCTAACAAAAAAAACAGCCTGGGGTATTTTCCCCCTCCAACGGGAATATACCTTTAGTTCTCCTTTAAGACCACTGACCAGCTGAAAGGTAAATCTAATCTTCACAATCAATTTCTATTTTGATTCCTACAGAAGCAAAACACATTTGCATCCAGTTTCCCAGTTAATGTGCAAAACTGGAAGTACATATCCAAAATGCTCGAAAACAAACATATACATAAATGGCTAGAAAAGTAGTATTTTATATACTTACTGTAGCAGCCTAAAGGTTCAGTTATCATTGATTTTGTTATGAGCGTTAGTGCTATGGGCAGCTTTTGTGAAGTTAAGTTTAGGGGTTGTTGCAAATCATCAATCAGAAAATCAGGTTGAGCATCATAAAAATTCAGAAAGAGCCAGCACTTTAGGATGGAACTGCTTTCTGGCAGGCTGTTGTTTCTCCTACTCAATGTAACTGAATGTGTTGGTGGGACATGGGTTTTTACTATTGAGTGCTGTTCTTAGATCTACCAGGCAGCTGTTATCTTGTGTTAGGGAGCGGTTATCTGGTTACTTTCCCATTGTTCTGCTGAGGAGGGAAGGGGGATGAGATCACTTCAACTTGCGGTGCAGCAGTAAATAGTGATTGATGTTTACCACAGCACAAGTCACATGACTGGGGGAACCTGGGGAACTGACTATGTCTAGCCTCATGTCAGATTTCAAAATGAAATTAAAAGAAAAAAAAACGTATTTTAGTCTGCTGAAACAGCACTCTTAAGTGATGCATTTTGGGAAAAAAAAACGTTCTCCCGTGACAGCATTCAAAGGGGTTAATAAACATTCAAGCACCATTTAAAACAATAGGCAAAAGGGATGCCCAGCCCTAACCACTGAACTCATGCTAAGGATGTACTCTCGCTTTGACCTATCCAAATTGCTTGTACTAAATGGCTGATTAGGATGTTATAATATTTAGTGTGTTACCGTAATTAATTACTTACTTACTTACTTACTACCTTAATGTAGTGCCATTTTACATTTAAAAAAATTATCGATTATATAGGTACCCAAAGGCAATCCCACTACAGCTGCTGTCCTAGGCACGGCCCTCTGTGCCTATAAATAAACATAGCCCTGTAGCTATTGTGTGTTTTATAGTCACAAGAGTGATAGTTCATAGCATTTGTAAAAGGCTACATCATGAGGACTAGTTTCAATAAATGCAAGTACAACAATTTTAACTTACATCATTGTCCATGTATTTAAAAAGAGGAGAGTTGCAAACGTCGGACACTTGGTCCTGGTCCTGTTGATCATATCCTTCTAAAAGCTGTTCCAATGCAATGCAGTCTTCACTCCCACTGAAACCAGGTATACTGGAACAAACAGCATGCAGTTAACAATTCCATCCTCAGATATCAGGAATAGCTAGTTTCTATTTAATAGTTTACATTTTTTACATACAGCTCCCTTATTATGCTAAAAAAATCTATCTTACTCAGCTGAATGTTTTTGCAGTCTTTAGTGAATGAGAACCTCCCCAGCCAAAAATTTACATACCTGACCTGAGGCTGCTCTAAAAAGTCTGCGGTGGTCTGGGACCCAAGGCATGCAATGCAGGACACCCCTACTGACTTGAATGTGTAGCACAGATGAAGGTGTATCCTACTGGCTCCAGTGGCAACCTAACCTTTCTACTTTTTCTTAACTTTTACTACTGTAGAAACTTCTTAAATCCAGTAATATACTCATATAATTAGTACATCACTGATTTAGTGTTTTAATTATCTGCTGTATGCATGTCCTGACATCATACTTCTGCAAATAGGAGAGAGCCTATTTTTGGAATAAAAGTGGTGGTAAACTGGTGTAAAATACTTTTACTTTACTTTTTACTCAACATTTTAAATGACATTTAAAATAACATTTTCTCACAACATTTTAAAAATGGAGTAAAGCTCAGTATAACTCTTCCCCATGTGTCAGATAAATTCTAAAGTTATCTGCTTTGGTTCACTCAATCTTCACTTCACACCTCTTGTAGGTGCCCCATCGGGAATTATCATATAAAGAGGGATTAGCATTTTATAGTCAGGGCACAAGTTTGTGTAAAGTGGGTGTAAAAGTGTGATTAACTAAACAAGTAAAACACCGATTAAATAAAAAAAGTGTATTTTATATGTAAAAAGTTTTTAACTCACAGATGCATTATTTTACTAGTTCTATCTCAATGAATGAGGCAATAGTAGCAATTTGAGTGACTATACCATATAGATTTAAAGGAAAAGTAAAGCCTCCCAGCCATTTTTTTAGTTTTAGCAGGACTGAGACACTTGACTTAAGATAGTAAAACATATTTCTGAAACACATCCCTATATTATGCAAAATAGCATTTTTTGTATTTAGACCCTTACAGAAGTGGAATTATACAAGCATGCAGGCAGATTTAGAAAGCCCAGGTTTTACTAAAAAAAAGTATGTATAATTTACCTAGGTAAAATAAAACCCTACCCGGAAATGTGACCCTTTAATTTAATTTAATTAAATGTCAGGAGACACAATGGGGGGAAATCACAAAAGTGATATTTTCTTTTTGAGTAAAAGTGGTGGTAAACTGGTGTAAAATACTTTCTCCATATTCACAAACAGAAATTCAGACACTTCATATTTCAGTGAAAGATAGTTTACAGATACTTTTATGAATTGGTCTTTCAAAATGGCACAAAAACAACATTTTAAACAACATTTTCTCCCGACATTTTAATAATGGAGTAAAGCTCAGTATAATTCTTCCTCGTGTCAGATCAATTCTAAGATAACTTGCTCTGCTTTGGTTCAGCTAATCTTCATTTCACCCCTCTTATAGGTGCCCAATTGGGGAATTAATTTCATATTAATAGGGATTAGCATTTTATAGTCATGGCACAAGTTTGTGTCCAACGCTATAGGTGTAAAAGCCTCATGTACAAAACAAGTAAAACATTCATTAAACGAGTGATGCAACAAATCCACTATTTTGGATTCGGCAGAACCCCCAAATCCTTCCCGAAAGATTCGGCCGAATCCTGAACCAAATATGAACCCTAATTAGCATATGCAAATTAGAAGTGGGAAGGGGAAAACATTTTTTACTTCCTTCTTTTGTGCCAAAAAGTCATGTGATTTCCCTCCCGGGCCCTAATTTGCATATCCAAATTAGGATTCAGATTCAGTTCGGCCAGGCAGAATGATTCGACCAAATCCGAATACTGCTGAAAAAGGCCGAATTCCGAACCAAATCCTGGATTCGGTGCATCTCTACATTAAACGAAAGAAGTGTATTTTATACAGTTTGATTTTTTAAGTTTTTACCTCACGCTTGCATTATTTTACTAGTTTTAGCTTAATAGCAATTTGAGTTAATATATCTTAAGGAAATGTAAAGTCTCTCAGCCATTTTTTAAGTTTTAGCAGCAAATCCTTATATTATGCAAAATAGCATTTATTGTATTTAGACCCTTGTATATTGTTACAGAAGTGGAATTACACAACCATGTAGACAGATTTAGAAAGCCCAGGTTATCCTGAAAAAATCATGTATAATTTTCCTAGGTAAAACAAACTCCTCCCCCAAAAATGCCAATTTGATGACTGACAGGTGTAGTAAGACAAATTCAGAAAAAACGGCGAAATGCAAAAGACAAAATCTAAAAACGTTCTGTTTAAAAGACAAATTCACAAAAGTGGAGAGAGGTTTGTGAATTTGGTGGGAAATCCAACATTTTTATCTCCACTTTTATTTTGTGAATTCCTCCCAATATGTTTAATCTTATTCCTTGATCTGCAAAATTTTGCATAACCTTGCAGGGCTATAAAATACATTATTTTTTATCTCTAAATATTATATAAAACATATGTTCAGATGTGATAATACAAAGGGCACATGAAGAGAACATTTTACTCACCTGTAGCTTTCTCTGACACATTTCTCAGCAGCAACAAAGTCATTCCTATGAAGATGAACTAATACCTGAGCAATAGTTTTCTTAAAAAAAAAAAAGAGACAAAAAGAATGTCAAACTTCTTCTATTACAATGCTGACCCTGTAACATCAAACAGAATATATTAAAATGATAATGAAGTATGTCAGAACACAGGACATTTATTATGTTAGGTATTTTGTATCTGTTCCAAGAATATTTTTACTACAAAGAGCCATACCTGGGCTGATTATTTGTTATGTAGTTAATTTGTACAATTTGCATGCATGTTTATTTCAACAAATCAGTAGCAGTCACCATGGGATGCACCCATGATTTGCACGGGAATTAATAATGTAAAAACACCTGGTTTCACTTTTGGCAACTTTTGTTTGGCCGATAATCTATCACAGGTGTCTATGGGGTCACTAACAGCTGTTAATGGTAGGCAGTAGCCCAAATAAGGTACTATATTCTTGTTGAGCTCCAAGCTGAATTTCTATGCATATCTAGAAGTTCAAAAAGGTATTCTCCCAAAACTTGCCATAAGAGGTCTCCAGTCTGAACCTGTCAGCCAGCCCTAGTAAGGCAATCACTGATTTAAGCTGGCCATACATAAGGAGATCCGCTCTTTACCGACATTGCCAAAAACGAGTAGATCTCTCGCCAATATGTCCATCTTGAGGTGGGCAATATCAGGCTGATCCGATCATGGGCCCTAGGACCCAAAGATGGGATCACAACGAAAAGAACACGGGCGGTCCTCACAGGATTTTTAAACTTGCCCAATAGACATCTGGCAGACTTTCAGCCAGATATCAAACGGGAAAGCCCCAGAGGGCACCCTTAGCTTATATGGATCCAGTTACGGGGGGCCTGGAGGTCAGGCAGATTAAACTGAATGGATGACAGTTCTTAATTTTTTTCAAATTTTCCACTGGTTCTACTATCTGCAAGGCAAAAACACTAATCACCAGATTGACTTCTGGTAAAAAAGGAATCAGAATGTACACATAATTGTGTATGAATGGTGTCTGCAATATAATAATAAAAACAGGTCTATGAATCTACAGGAGCTATGTAAGCAAAAAGAAAAAAGACTGACTCCTGATATACAGTAGCAGTTAGTTGATACATGCAGTGCACGGCAAGGAGCTTTACCCATACATTTCATACCTTATAGCAAGTTGGATAATTCTCTATTTCTTTATACATATTTTTTTCCTTCTGAATGGATGTTACAGCTTCATCTAATCTGAAAACACAAACGAACATATAAATAACATGTGCACAAATATTTAAAGGAAATGTAACAAATTTGAATGATGCCCAACACTGACCAATAATAAGGACACTTGACTGAGAAATGTCTGTTTAAGGGTACTGGCACAGGGGGAAATTTGTCACCCACCATAAACCTGCGCTACTGTGGGCCACAGATCTCCTGAAAATGTAGTTATCTTGCCTAACCTTCAGACTGCAACAAGTGAAACTTGCTGCAATTCAGCTTTGTTGTGCATTGTAGAGCAAATTCTGAGGTGAATGAGCAAAACAAATTGTTGAGCCAACAATGAATATTATAGAAAATAATTTTGTACTAATTAGTCTAACCCACCCATTTCTACACACACAAAGTTCACACATGGTTTTATAAACTAGATAATTTATGAACAAAATGCCAAACAATTATTAGAGGGAACATTGGTTCTAGTCTTAGAATATCTTTGGATGATATATGTGCTTTCTCTACTTCAAATCAAATCAGCCATGCTCTAAAAGCTGCTAAACAATCATATACACCTGCAGTGTATTTGCTTTGTGAGGCACAGGCACAAGTCATTATCAAACTTACTACTACACTGAATTATATAGAGGGTTGACCAGGCTCTCTTGAATTCCTTTTGTTCAACAGTAAACAGCTTTTATACTTAATACGTTCCAAGTACAATGTTAAAAATGCTTTAAATGCAGGAAAACGTCATAAATTGGTACCTGAAAAGATTGTTTCAATGTTTAGTAAATGGGAAAAATGAAAACACTTCAAAAATGCTTCACAAATACGTTACCTGCGAGCTCTTACTAGAAGTCTTGATGCCTTTCCTAGAAGTTCAACAGCCTGACGTAACCGTTCCTCATTCTGAAAGGGAAAAAAATCTTTCAGTGCCAGTGAAAACGGAAATATGCAATTTAAAATAATGATGGCTGCAATCAGTCCAAAATTTTAGCCATTTAAAACCCAATACCTAGGCCCAGTACAAGTTTTGCTTCACTGGCAGCTAAAGGGACAGCTGATAATGAATATCTTCCTCTGCTATGAAGGAGGCTTATTTATATAACTGCTGGAGGAACCCCTTATCACATATGCGCAAGTCAGGTGATGTGATAGAAAAACTCCCTGCAAACTATTATTAATGCTGTAGGTTTCACAATGCAGTAATAAATAACAGAGATTAAGTGTGTGTGTGTGGGGCCTCTACCTATTTCATATGGCTAAAGCAGAATGCCTTTGAATTTGTTGATATTTGGTTGAATTCTTCCGAACCTCGCATTTTTACTTTCTTTAATGAAAAAGAACCCAATCTCCAATATACTGTAATTTAAAAATGTGTACCGACTGTATGCAGTGAAATTCTCCCTTCATTTACTGCGGTGGATAGGAATTGTCAGACGGTCCCTAACTGCTCTGCAAGGAAACAATCATACTTAAGAACAGCAGGGTGAGCCTTACTTCCCAGCCATGCAGAACTCAAGCAGCTTTGTTTGTTTCCCTGTAGAGCAGTTGAGACTGTGTAGAGATTTGTATTCGGTTTTATTTGTTGCCTTTACAAGTTTCCAACTCCAGTTGCAGGGCTTCTGTCAGATATTATATGACTTGTGCTGTTTTGATAATTTATGACGATCCCTAAGCAGCCCAGACTGAGCATGTGTAAAGTCTTAGTCTTGCAAAGATATTTAATGATTAAAATGGTGACCCCTGTGACCAACTCTGAAAGCATAAATCATTTGTTTGATTAGGCTTGTGGTGCAGTAAGGTCATGTTTAGTATACAAAATACAGCATTTCTAGCCTTATTCTATTTTAGACTTTCCCCAGTACCTGAACTAGCCACACAGCATGATGGAACCTCCACCAAATTTTACCGTAGGTAGCGGGTGGTTTTTTTTGGAATGCAGGGGTTCTTCTTCCGCCATTCAAAGTGCTTTTTGTTAGGACCAAATGATTTTTGTCTTATCAGTCCAAAGCACTTTGTTCCAAAATGACTGTGGCTTGTCATACAACAAGCGACTCTGTTTGTGACATGAGTGCAGATAGGGCTTCTTTGTCATTACCCTGCCATACAGATGTTCTTTGTGCAAATTGTGCTGAATTGCAGAACAATGTACAGATACAGCATCAGCAGTAAGATGTTCTTGCAGGTCTTTGGAGGGGATCTTTGGGTTGTCTGTAACCATGCTCCTGTAATTTTATTGGCCTGCCAGGCCTGGGTTTTGCAGCAACTGTGCCTGTAGCCTTCCATTTCCGGATTACATTCCTTACAGTTGAAATGGACAGTTTAAACCTCTGAGCATTTTGTAGCCTTCCCCTAAACTATGATACTGAAAAATCTTTGTTTTCAGATTTTTTGAGAGTTGCTTTGAGGATCCCATGCTGTCATTCTTCAGAGGAGTGTCAAACAGAAGCACAACTAGCAATTGGTCACCTTAAATACCCTTTCTCCTGATTGGACACACCTGCCTATGAAGTTGAAGGCTTAACAAGCTAATCCATATGGAACGCATTTTAGGACATAGTCGCGTCAAAACAATGTCCTGCATGCGCCCTCCTACGGCTATGGAATGCAGCGTCGGGTGCTTTTTAACTCACCCAAGGGAGGGCTAAGGGCGCAAGAGGGCTGACGTCTCATGAGGGAGGGCTGAGGGCTCAAGAGGGAGGGCTGAGGGCTCATGAGGAAGGACCAAAGACTGATACCTGACTGCAGCTTTGGAGAATGGGTGAGTTAAAAAGCACCCGACCCTGCATTCCATAAACGTAGAAGGGCGCATGCAGGACATCGTTTTGACACGACGATGTCCTAAAATGCGTTCCGTATATCCAGCCAATTTAGTGTTGCCAGTAATCAGTATTAAGCAGTTACATGTATTAAAATCTGCAAAATTATAAGGGTACCCACATTTTTGCAAAGCCATTTTTTCACATTTGATTTAATTTCACACAACTGAATACTGCTTCAAAAAAAAAATCTTTGTTTGGAAAACAGCCCAGTGAAAGACACTTCTTTTTTTGTTGAAAGTGGAGCAAATAATTATGCAGGTTGAGAGGGGTTCCCAAATTTTTATATGACTGTATAGTACCCTATTTTACAGTTATGGCCACATTATTCCCTATATCAGTGTTCCCCCACCAGTGTCTCATGAGCAACATGTTACTCACAAACCACTTGATGTTGCTCCCAGTTGCCTCAAAGCAGGCGCTTGTTTTTGAATTCTTGACTTTAGTTGTATAAAAACTATGTGTACTGCCAAACAGAGCCACATGTAGGCTGCCAGTCCACACAGGAGCTACCAATAACCAATCACAGACCAAATCTGGGACCCCCAAAAACATTTTGCAAGCTCCCCGACTTTCTTTACATTTGAATGTGACTCATGGCTACAAAAGGCTGGGGACCCCTGCCTTTTATAAACTCACCTCAAAAACAGATGCAGATTGTTGATAGAGATTCACTGCCTTTTCCATATTCACATGCTCGATTAGTCTGAAATAAAAACAGAAAAAAAAAATCAGGATTACCTCTTCTGCTGAAGTACATTAACAAAAATTTACAAACATATGGTACTCACTTTCCAGCTCGCTCTAGTGCCATAGCAGCTGTGTCGGGAGTTCCATTTTCCAGATACATCATGCTGGCCTTTTCTATCAGCTGGACTGCATCTGGGAGTTTCTGCATCTCCTTTAGTGTTAAGAGTAAATAATGAAATGCATTTACCGTGTCTTGGTTGGTCAAATCCTATTTAAAAACCAAATTCATATCTGAATTGATAGGGTAAAGATCATTTGGTAATTGTGATCACCAGTTGTGACTTATTCATACTCCAACCAGAAGTGAGGCAGACGATACATACAATATTCCTCTGCCGGTAAATTTCAGCCGGCTGAGAAATGTCACATACCTCATGTTATGTAGAAAAATGCGCGCCTTATGACACAGGGGCCCCAGTGTCAAATTTGTAATGTATCAATGGATCTTATAATGAGCAACAATGAAATTAGTACACATGTAGCATTTATCTCTGTTTTAGCAGAATGCATATTTCTGGTATGATGCTTTGACAGTTTTGGTGATGTACAGTTATGTGTTTTTGAAATATACAAGTTTGAACTCTCACCAATCAGTTGCTGTGTACACCTGTTCCACAGCATTGCAGAATCATCTGCTTTTATGGATTGGGTTATGTAATTTTCACTGAAGTTTAAGTACCAGAGCAAGACCTGGAGCATGAGCATAAATATTTTGTCACGGTATTATGGGCATTATGTTTCCTTGGGGACACACATTCTCTCTAATTTTGTGTAATTTGGGATTGTGTTGATTGCAATGTAGGGTCAATGGACAGGAGAAATATGCACATGTAAAAATTACTTAGGCGACATGTACAATACAGAGAAAATTGTGAACATATATATATGAAAAGCCAACATGTTGTGGTTCAGTAGGGGGTGATGTGGCACATGATTGCACCAAGTAGAAAAGAGAAGGGTTACCTCATCCTTTTAAACGATATACTGTAAATTTAGTAATGACATGATTTGGAGACATAAGGTTTTCCAAATCATGCATATGTTTTGCATATATTTCTCTGTATTATATTTTTACATACAGTTGTGCTCATAAGTTTCCATAACATGGCAGAATTTATGATTTCTTAACCATTTTTCAGAGAAAATTAATAAAACAAAAAATTTTCTTTCACTCATGGTTAGTGGTTGGCTGAAGCCATTTATTGTCAAACTGTGTTTATTCTTTTTAAATAATAATCATCACTACATAAACTACCCAAAAGACCCGATCAAAAATTTACATACCCCAGTTCTTAATCCCGTGTATTGCCCCCTTTAACATCAATTGCAGCTTGAAGTATTTTGTGGTAGTAGTGGATAAGGCGCTTCAATTTCTCAGATGGTAAAGCTGCCCGTTCTTCCTGGCAAAAAGCCTCTAGTTCCCGTAAATTCTTGGGCTGTCTTGCATGAACTGCACGTTTGACGTCTCACCAGAGTGACCAAATTTCCTGCGCCTTTGTAGCTCACACATCCAAAAATCATCAGCGAACCACCACCATGTTTTACAGTAGGAATGGCATACCTTGTTGACACCTCTCCAAATGTAGCGTTTATGGTTGTGGCCAAAAAGTTCAATTTTAGTCTCATCACTCCAAATTACTTTGTGCCAGAAGGTTTGTCTCTGTGCTGTTTGGCATATTGTAAGTGGGATACTTTGTGACATTTGCATAGTAATGGCTTTCTTCTGGCAACTCGACCATGCAGCCCATCTTTCTTCAAGTGCCTCCTTATTGTGCATCTTGAAACAGCCACACCACATTTTTTCAGAGAGTCCTGTATTTCACCTGAAGTTATTTGTGGGGTTTTCCTTGCATCCCGAACTATTTTTCTGACAATTGTGGCTGAAATTTTAGTTTTATTTGGTTTGGTTTCAACAGAACCCCTAATTTTCCACTTCTTTATTAGAAGTTGAACACTGCTGATTGGCATTCTCAGTTCCGTTGATATTTTCTTATATCCCTTTCCTGTTTTATAGAGTTCAGCTACATTTTCCTGCAGATCCTTTGACAATTCTTTTGCTTTCCCCATGACTTAGAATCCAAAAAACATCAGTGCTGCACTGGATGAAAGATGCAAGGGTCGAGGGGGGGCGGAGTTAGCCGCGAGCGGGAGCAGTCGCATTTTCTTGAGCTCCGAACCGAACTTTACACGCAGTGACTGTATACTCACCGGGGGCATTGCCATTTGCAGCGGCTGCTCCTCACGAGTCCTGTCACTGCTGGATGTGCCCGAGTTGCGGTAGCGATCCCCTCTCTGCTTGCGCGGCTCGACGACGTCGTGGAGGCCTTTGATGTCCCTTCTTGGTGCGCGCTTGTTTCACTCCACGTGGCTTCGTGGGGTCGGCAGGCGAGACTGTGCAACTTTCCAGTGCTCCGAGTGTTGCTGTAGGGAGTCTGTCTGGCTGACGATATGGCGAAGCGCAATTAGAAATACGGCGCCATTGCGGCCTACACATTATACGCTCTCCTAAGAGACTTTCTAGATGGTGTCTTGCCCTCTATTGGATTAGAAAGATTGCCTCTACATTGAGAAATCAGTAAAGAAAGGATTTTTTGCCATATTACTACCCAAATAGGACTGTGATTATTTTCAACTGCAAGTTGCTAACTCCGCTCCCTCCTCCATTAATCCTGTGCTTGCTCAATATACATTGTCTAAAGGGAACTTTTTTGCAAGCTACTCTGCTATTGTTTCCCTGAGTACTTATACGAAGTTACCTAACATCATGACTTTGTACTGAAGGTCCAGGAGTGTTCTTCGGAGACACGGCACTACCATAATTTGCTATTGCATACTGGACATTTTATTGTGATTTTGGCGGATTACTATCTCAACATTATGGGGAAAATTGGGAAGGCTCCCCCCCCTCAAAAGACCACTCCAAAAGACAAGTCCAAAAATCTGGATACATATTTGTCCAAGGAAACCGGCTGTGCGGTTAATTGGTCTGAACCGGATGACTCTACCGACCAAACTCAACTGCCTTCTCAATCTACAAAAATCCATTCCAGAGATGCCGCATTGATGGAACAATTTAAAATACTGCTGCGCACTGAGCTTGATATATCCACAAAAAAGATTACTGCCTCTTTATCAAAAGAAATCAGAGAGATCAGTAAGAGAACAGATACCCTGGAACATAGGCTAGACGATACCACCACAGTATTAGAGGGACATGAAACAGATATTGATTCTCTTCGGTATCAGCTACAAGAACTCCAAGATAAGATGGAA
>CM044441.1:104933786-104957389 GCA_024363595.1 Xenopus borealis
AAAAAAAAAAAAAAACAACAATAAACAGAAAGTGATATCTCAGTCGTCAAAGTTCTGAATGAATGAATGATCAATAATAGGAAAACTAACAAAATGTGCTGGGCATCAAACGATAGAAAATTAAACCAATACACGGTTTGTTAACCACATTCTTCTTATTTTAACATTTTCATTGCAAAGGCATAGAGTCTGTAACATAACATGTATGAAAACACTCACCTTTAGCATCATCCCAGCTTGTTCATAAGCTCTAAAACAAACAGAAGAAGCTCAATCGATACCAATACAACCAAAAATGTAAATATATTGAAACAAAGTATTTCACAATAATGCTTAATATGGGGAATGTCTATGCAAGTATCTCTCAACAAGTAGAAGAATGGAATTTGTCCCTGCTATGGAAATTTTGTTGGGTCAATGATGTCATGTAATGTCCACTGACATGCTAGTCAAAGTCCCATTGCTTATTTGTAGGTAACTGTAATGCAACAGGATGGCAATTAACAGTTAAACCAAATTAGTAGTCCACAATGAGTACAGTGTACACAGGGCTAATCAGTGGTCTGATACTGATCTGATACTTTAACAGCTCATAAGAACTGGGAACTTGGAAATGTCCCTTCTTTACCTGTCCTGTTTAGTGCAAGACAGCCAAAAACTATGCGGACACTGATTGTTTATGATCACTACATATACACTACAGATATTTTCTTTCAGGCTATATTCAAGGCTCCAGCAGCTGGAACTGTATGTCAAAGCAGTGCCCATTAAGGAGCTTCGGAAGGCTTCTTACTGGTGATCCTTCTATATGGCAGCATGCAGCAACCCAAATACTAATACTACTTTCATACTTCTGTACCCCCCAAAAATACAGTGTTCTGAAATAAAGCACCACACCCAGGGCATTGGAGCCTGGCACTGATGCATCAATAAAAAGGGGATAAAATCAGTAATAGTACCCCTTTAATTATTTCCATTTAATGTAAACAATTTCAATACAATTTAAATTAACACTTACTTAGCAGCATGGAAAAGTCTGGAAATTTGAGTTAAGGTTTGAAAATTTACTGTGCGACACTTGTGGGTTACAGTGCTGTGATGTCCTATGTGAACAACACTATTGGGCAGATTTACTAAGGGTCAAATTTTGAAGTGAAAAAACTTCAAAATTCGACCATCTAATTTTTTTAAAAGGGCTTTTTCAATAGAAAATGGACCTAATTCGATCGAATAGGTCCATTTTCGATCGAATAAAAATCGTTCCATCGTATTGTTCAAATCGAACAATTCGAAGGATTTTGCGCAAAATCCTTCAATTTCCTAGGTCCCTCATAGGCTAAAATGGCAATTCGGCGGCTTTAAGGTGGAGAAGTGTCAAATTCGAAGGGTTGTAAAGGGCACATTCTTCGAAAATTCAACTTGTAAAATGTTCAAATTTTTTCTATTCAAATCTTATTTTGGCCTATCCGATAGTAGAAGTAACCCAAAATTACTTCAACATTCGAATTTTTCAAATTTGAATTTTATTCAAAAATGTGTAGAACAATATTGGAACAATTTACTGTAAAAACTATGATACTTGTATGAAAAATTTCTCAGTCCACCTTAGGCTGGCATAGTAATGCAATCCCCCCCCCCTTACCTTGTTCCACTGAGAAGTGATGGATTCTGAGACTTGAAGTCCTACCATTATGGAAAGTGATGATTGCAATCACTACGGGATGCCCAACTTATTGGCAATCTCTAGTGATTGACATTTACATTGTCCTAGACCTAGAGTATATATTATACAACCCTCAAAAGGATACGCTTTGTTGTTCTCATACGATTCCGCTTCTTTCAAAAAGGCTTCTCTTGCTTGATCATATTGCTTGGCGTTTTTAAAAGCAACCGCTGAAAAGTGAAAATATTTTCAGTATTAAAAATGTACTGGAAAAAGTACTGGAAATACATTCTGCCTACTATTTTAAAAGAACACAGCAGTATAAGTGAAGTAGACTTTCAGTTTACACTGGACTCCACCTAATTGGAAAAGTTATTTAAAGTGGACCCGTCACCCCCAAAAAATATTCAAAATCATATTTTATCACTTTAGTCAAGCAAAATGAACATTAATTACACTATATAAATTATTTTAATTTTGTTTTCTTCAGTCTGGGCATTCATAATTCTAGCAAGTAGGCAGGAGCCATTTTGTGGACACTGTTATTAAGGCAAGCCTTGTATCATCTCAGAATCTTGTTTGTGCACCAGAATGGGGGACCCGATGTCTATCCCCATGTCCTGGCTACACAATTAAATGGTTAAGAGAACTGGGGGAATGTGTGGGGAGCAGTGACATCTAGGAAGTGCTGAATGGAAAGTGAAAGTAATTATCTGCCCCGCCTCTATGCCTAAGGCATAGAGGAGTGGCAGACAATATTTGATTGACAGCTGAGATTTTTAAATGAGCTTAAAACAGCTATGAATGCTTTAATAAAAATTTGAAATTGGATTTCATGTTTAATTTGAAAAGGACTTTTATTATACAGATTTTTGTGTCTGGGTGACGGGTCCACTTTAATCAGATTTCTCTCACAGATTGATCACCTGTATAATGAAGCACTCCTTTTCTTAGCCAAATACAAAGGCCGCAATTAGAGAAGAAATATGAATTTGTTTTTACAGAACTCATTGCTTATTGATAATATAAGTTCTGAAGTGCTGGCCTTTTGCATTTAAATTCTGCTGTGCGTGCACACCTGGACCAAATGTGCGGAAGATTCAGAAAGAAGAAGATGGTTGTGCAGGTTTTCTTTCTCCCCATTACTTTCAGAGGCACACACGTCAGGTACACAACATGGTATGCAGTGTTTTCAACAACCTATGCCTGGTGCCTAACTACACCTGTAAGCCTGCATTGTTTACCATTTTCTACTCAAAAACACAGCATTTTTTTTTTATCAGGGTAAGGCCCTGTTCTTACAATTGTATGGGCCAGCATATATAAAGAGGTTGTTCACCATTTTGCTCTGTGTTCCAGTAACCTCTTGGTATGTCACAGACTACTACCTGTTTAATTTAATTGTTTGTGAGCACACAAACCCGACAGTCCCTTCATCCTGCAAGTACAAAGGATAATATGGACATCGCTAATTAAGGTACCTGCCTTATAACATACTGATAAAGAAAACATGTTGGTCTCAGAAGAACTGAAAGCTCTTCCTGGCTGTATGCAATTCTACCGTTTGTACAGTCACATACCTGCTTTTGAATACTCAGAGGCTGCGCTGTCATAATCAGGTTTCCACTTCAGAAAACTTGTCTTCAAGCTTCAAATTAACCATAAAACAATCAATCAATCAGAGGCTACGCACATTGTACTTTACATAGAAAAAGAAGACATAAAATAACAAGTACCACTTTACATAAACAACCATAAAATATGGTCATTAATAATTTTTTGCCCTTTGTTACGACAGAAGGCACCCCTAAAAAACCTGCAGATACTTAGCTTATTATGAATATGGAATGAACCTGTGCAGTTGGAAAAACTTAAAGAAAGGGTAGTTCCCAAATTATTGTGCTTTCAAGGCAGTTCTAAAAGTAACATAAAGAAATGGCTTAAAGTGGTTGTTCACCTTCACATTAACTTTTAATATATTATAGAATCTCCAAATCTGACCAACTTTTCAATTGTTCTTCATTTTTTATAATTTTGAAATTATGTGCTTTTTAAAGCTTTCAAATGGAGGTCACTGACCCCAGCAGTGAAATCACAAACTGATTGCTAGGGTAAACTGGGCCCTAACAACCAGATAGCTACTGGAGACTTGCTGAACAAAAAGCTAAATCATTAAAAAAAATACAACAAATGAACACTAATTGTCTCAGGATATCACGGTCTACATCATACGAAAAGTATACTGGAAAGTTAACTATCCTTTTAAGTAGAATGTACCCATGAATAACAAAGATGCTAGAATACCCTATAAAGCTGCAAGATTTAGTCTCCAATTTTGGGCACTTTGGCTACAAAATAAAGGGACATTTCTGGGTAAAGGTAAGCCACTATTTTCATAAATCTGGGCACCATCAATGGCACCAAAATTACTGTACCCACCCATGAAAAGTAATGTATAGGGTTTAAAACTTGTCATTGTAATTGCAAAGGAGCCAACAGGCTGTTGTAAAAGAGGGGCCTTCCCAAATGCAAACAGTTGCATCAGTGCTTTCTTCATCAGTCTCAGTAATTATGCAAAATGTATCTATCAACATGCTAAATTAAAAATCACAGTTTTAAAATAAATATCAAGACATATATCAATTCAAATCTGTTTGCGATAAACTGAATGAGCAATGAGAATGTCAATCTATTAGGGCAACAACATAGTTCCTTGCTTATTCACGTTATCCTATATTTATTAGAAATGTCTGTATTTTTTCCACAATGTCATTTGTATTTAAGGAACTCTTCCAATCTATTCCACAGTACCAGTGTTCTCCCTGCCCCCTTCTTTTATCATCCCCTCCCAAATCACTGTTTTTACATAAGTCTTACCAGATGCTGTAAAAAGTCTTCTTTTAAGGTGGTGACACACACTAAAGGTGGCCATACACGGGCAGATAAAAGCTGCCGACAGACTGTGTCGGCAGCTTATCTGCCCGTGTGGGGGACCCTCCGACGGGCTTTCCCGATCGATATCTGGCCGAAAGTCGGCCAGATGTCGATCGGGCAGGATTAAAAATCCCGTCGGATCGCGGCCGCATCTGTTCGTTGATGCGGTCCCGCGATCCGACCGCCCGTTCTGATCCGAACGTTGGGCCCTAGGGCCCACGATCGGATCAGCCCGATATCGCCCACCTCAAGGTGGGCATATCGGGGAGAGATCCGCTCGTTTGGCAACATCGCCAAACGAGCGGATCTCTTCGTGTATGGCCACCTTAAGATTGGGGGAGATTTCGTTGCCAGTGACAAATCACTTCTTCTTCGGCAGACTAATCTCCCTGAAAAGCCTAGCTGCCGGCTAGAATCTAAATCACCGTTGGGATGGCACTTGGAGTGATTCGTTTTCTTAAGTTGCCTCACAAGGAAACTTTGGAAAATAAATTGATCTGAGTGCCATCCAGCCGGTGATTTAGATTCTAGCTGGCGGGAAGGCTTTTCAGGGAGATTAGTTGCCCCAAGAAGAAGTGATTTGTTGCTGTCAACTAAATCTCCCCTTAAGGCTTAGTCCAGACGGGGAGATTCAGGGGCGATCCGTCGCGGCGAGAAGTCGCCAGATCGCCCCCGAATCTCCCCGTCTGGACTAGCCCTAAAGCAGGTAAGACGGGGAAAGGCTTGATGGAAAATTATATATTTGTATATAATCTACAGTCTGGTCATTTCCCTATGGGACCAGACTGTAAATTATAACCTTATAAACTGTGCGTTCTGATGTCAGAACACGCTGTTTATAACAGGGGTTTCCCTCCGCCGAATTTGATGCCACGCATCCGATTATGATGCCGGTGCGCCCTAATTGGACCATAATGGATGCTGACCCCTCCTGACATTTCACTGTAGATTATAATGCATAATGTACCCCCTACTGAAATTTATAAATATATCAGAAGTCACCTCAGAGTTATGTGACCTGTATAAAAGTACTCGGCTTGCGGCCTGTGCCTTTATATGGTCACATAATTCCTTGGTGACTTATATCTTTATAAATTACAATAGGGGGTACACAGGCCTGGACTGAGAGTCAAAATAGGCCCTGGCATTTCAGGTACACAGAGGCCCAATGAGCCCACACAAAGGCCCAAACAGCCCCCACCAGCCCACTAAATACTGACTTTCTATGGGACCTTATAGCAGCCCCTCTGGCATTTGCCCTAACCCACAGATTGCCAGACCAGGCCTGGGGGTACATTATCCACTATATTATATATATATATATATTAGTTATACATTTGTTTTCTTCAACTGGCTACTGTTTCATCCCACCTAACTGTAATGTTTTACTGGGGAGAACAAAAAAAATTATTATTTCTATCTTCAGCCAGTCAATGAAGAATGGTGTAGCGCTGCAAAACAGTTTATTGTGTAAACAAACAAATGCCACCTGCAGTGCTGTGGTACAAGTTGCAAAGAACTTTCCATTCCTTGAACTGTGAGATGATAAGAAATGTCTGTATATAAAAAAAATGCAGCGATCTGCAGAGATTATTTGCAGAAATGAAAGGCAGGTTTAATGTGCATATGATAAAAGAAACTGTCACTCTAATGAGGCGCCATAATACTGCCCTCTCAGACAATCTGTACCTGCACCCACTGAATATCGATCTAGTAGACACTAAACAGCGCCTGTTCCTCTTGGCAGATATTCCCATCTTTATTGATCAAAAATAGATTGTGATCAAGGCCAAGGGAAGGAACCCCGTGATTGCAGTTAGTCTATGGCTCTCATTTCAGGGGAATAAGTAATAACTCGATTTTGACGACATTAGGGCATTGTTTTAGGAAAAATATTTGACTATGTAAATGGCAATTGTATGCACAATATCAATAACATTAGCAGTCCTTCCCGTACAGGAAAAGCCACACTGAACACCCCACGAGTAATAGCCGGTTTTGATAAAATACAAACTGATACCTCAGTTTCCTTCCCGGTGCCTTAGTATTACCTTTTTTCAGCTTTTGCTAGGTGCTCCAGCGCTTCATTGATCTTCTGAGCAGCCATGACACCTCGCTAGCTGCTACTTCCAAATTGAAAATGGACCCGATGACATCACTATCACGTGAATGACACCTCTAGCGACAACCTACTACGTCACCAGTCAGGAGGAGTTGCGCCATGTCAAGTTCAGCGAGCTGTTTACTACAGCGGGAAGTGACGTTGAGCGATCGGGCGAGCCCATCTTTACAGTATATATGAGACTGCTTTCGGCCATCTTTGTTTTGGCAACCACTATGCACAGATTTATACTATTCCACCGTCGTCAGGCGTTCCTAACCTCCAGGGTTATCTGGATTGGATACTCAGCTCATTATTTAGTGTAAAAGTGCAGAATTTAGCTTAATGCGTTCATGTTGAATTCTCCATAATAAATCCGTGACGTTTTCTAATTTCTACCCTTTCAGTTTAGTAGCTTTCCTTATTTGTGTGTTTTAGGAAAACGCTGTATGCTTTTATTGGTGTGCATTTACATTTCTGTAATAAAATATTTCTTAAAATATAACGTTTTCGTAATAGAAATGACATTTTGACATTCATTATTTTGTATGAATGATGACAGCTCATTGTGAAATGGGAGTATTACACAGGGGATTGGGGAAGGATTAGAGGAGTGTGCAGAGACAAGGGCACTAGAAAAAAAACAAAGCAGGGGAAGAAAACCGGGTATAACAGCAGAGCTTGAGAAAGAATAGAGAATTGGACAGTGAAAACTGAAGGACAGGAAAAGGAAGTAGTGCATACCTCCCAATATTTTGGAAGTAAAAGAAGGGACAAAAAAAATGTGGCATGCGTAGTGTGGTGAATTTTTGACCACATCCACTTTTGTAGCCACACCCCCTAATTACTATGTTCATTTTACAAAATGTGTGAAAATATTTCTCCTTATCTAGACTGTTACAATTACTTCTTTTCTTATCTCAAAATTTTTACAAAGTATCTTATTTGCACCTGTTATCTGTTCTGGGCTCTCTGCCAAAAGCCTGTTAAGTTGGAAACTTTGTTTCTTTTTCTGGCCGTTCAGTGCCTAGAAAATAGGGACTTTCCAGTACAAATGAGGGACTGCAGGTTGAGCTGTCAAAAGAGGGACTGTCTCTCTGAAAAAGGGACAGTTGGGAGGTTTGGACTAGAAAAGAAAGAATGAAGAGAAGGACATGGGGCAGACAGAGAACTATGTTAGAATAGGTTGATGAAAAAAAATAGGTTGATAGAAAAGGTTGATGAAAAGAGAAGGGAACAGTAGAATAAAAAGGAAGACCAGATGATGTGGGTGGAGAGCAAGATGATATTGGGGGATGTGGGAGTAGGGTAAAAAGTGAGAAGAAAAGATAAGAACATTCAGAATTAGGAGAAACTGAAGGGTAGAAGAGGTCATAAGAGAAACATGTGGGTAGAGGGGTTAAAGAGAAGAGGTAACTGACTGGAAATGTGGTAAAATATGAGCAAAGAGTAACAGCTAGAGCCAACATGATGTACACTCTGAGTTTGACAAGTTTGCTAGAAAATTTCAAGAGTAAGAGGCAGGGCAATTCACCTATATAAAGGCTGCAACAAAGCAACAGTTTATAGAGTAGAGGCCAGGAGATTTACTACTAATCAGTCTATCTTTGGAACACATAAATATTGTGTCTTACCTATAATCTTGTAGCACATTCAGTAATGTATATACAGTAGAACCCCCATTTTACGTTTTTCAGGGGACCAGGAAAAAATAATGTAAAATCAGGGAAAATGTAAAATCAGGGAAAGGATACTGAAAGGATAAAAGCACAGGAGTCTGTTTTACTTTGAGATACAATATGTGCTGTGTTAATTGCAGTGTTAATGTTACACTATGTGGTGCATGTGCAAGACACTCTGTCAGTCACATACACAACCTAAAACAATAATTGATTGGTACAGGAGCAGACTCCTTGAAATTGACCATTTACAGGTAGAACAGGCAGAATCTGGTTAGTATTTTAAACCTCTTTATTTCACAAATAAAATTCACATAGGAAAAAAATCAGTTTTTGTGAACATCAGGACAACATTTTGATATAAAATCAGGGAAAACTACTTAAAATCAGGGAAATGCACCCATTGAAATGCATTATAAATTGGTGGGACCACAAATAAAAAATGTAAAATGTGGGAAAACTTAAAATCAGGGGACTTAAAATCAGGGTTTCACTGTATAGGATTTACGGATGCACCGAATCCACTATTTTGGATTCGGCCGAACCCCCGAATCCTTCCCGAAAGATTTGGCCGAATACTGAACCGAATCCGAACCCTAATTTGCATATGCAAATTATGGGTGGGAAGGGGAACACTTTTTTTACTTCCTTGTTTTGTGCCAAAAAGTCTTGTGATTTCCCTCCCTGGATCTAATTTGCATATGCTAATTCGGCCGAATCCGAATCCTGCTGAAAAAGGCCGAATCCCGAACCAAATCCTGGATTCGGTGCATCCCTAATAGTATTAAAACATATTGATGTTGTCTAATTAATAGTTATATTATACCTCCCAACATTTTGGAAGTAAAAAGAGGGACTATATTTGTTTCTGCAAGTAACGCAGCTAATTTTTTGGACCACGCCCGTTTTGTGGCCACACCCCCTAATTACCATGTTAATTTTACAAAATTTTGCAGGTTATGAAAGTTTTTAAATATTTTTCCTTATATAAACTGTTATAATTACTTATTTTCTTATCTCAAAATTGTTACAAAGTATCTTAGTTGCACCTTGTGGTGTTTATACAAATGGCCTGCGGGTGTCACTGTGCATACACAGGATATTTTTTAAACAATTCTGAATGTTTAACAAATTTAAAAAATATAAAATGCTTCTAATTTAATAGATATGTAACATGTATTCCATGACATTTACTTATTTCAAACCAATAAACATTTAAGTTGCCAGTGGTGATGGAATAAATTAACTGGCACAGTTAACAAATTCTACAGACGACACAATTAACTAAAGGCGAATAGCTGAATTCTGCTTTTAATTCCTGCAAACTGTTGTTGGTTAAAGATCTACTGTTATGAAATATCTATTGGCTCGTATTGGCTTTCGATTACACACGCCTTTACCCACATAACTTTGCTTCAGACATGTTCTCGCGATAGGTCATCCATCCGCGTTGTCCCTCTGTTAGGAACTAGCAGCTACCGTTCCTGGTTACGGGAGAGGGACGGTGAATCCGGAGCGAAACAATGTTCCTTTGTGCGCGGCTCCGGAGTGGTCTCTTGAACTCGGTAAAGGATTTTGAGTTGTTTGAGCTAATCCGGTTTATAGGGTCAAGTTAGCGGTAGGCCCGAGAGCCTTGGGCACTGTCATTCATAGCTGCGACCTTCACTTATAGAAGTTATAGTGCAGCCGAGGAGTTTGAGGTCAGGCATGTCTTTTAAGCTTATGAATAGGCAGGGGCAAGAGACGGCCCCTCTACATATGTTCAGAAACCCTTGGCAGCTTGGCTTTCGCTGCATGCTGGGAGTTGTAGTTGTATATGTTATCCAAGTTCCTGAAATGAATATACTATGTTACAAAAGTGCCGCCTGGTTGGGGTGTCTTGTCTTTTGTAGTTTTGTGTCTGCTACTGAGTGTCTTAAATGTATTTATTGAATTGTAGTTCTTTAGTATAAAGGCTTTGGATTCATTATGGCAGTCACTGAACCTTACTTTCAATTGCATTCAGTTACAATTTGCTTGGGGTTGTTCACCTTTGAGTTAACTTTTAGCATGTTGTAGAGTGATATTCTGAGAGAATTTGCATATTCTGAGATCATTTTTTATTATTTGTGATTTTTGAGTGATTACATTTTTTTATTCAGCAGCTCTCCACATTACCCTAGCAACTATGTAATGATTTGAATAAAAGACTGGAATAGGATAGGGCCTAACTAGAAGGATCAGTAATAAGAAGTAACAATTTACAGAACATTTGTTTTTAGGTGGCTTCATTGCCCCTCCCCCCATTTGAAAGCTGGAAAGGGTCAAAAGAAAAAGACAAATTAATAATTGAAAAGTTGCTTAGTATTGGCCAGGTTTTAACATACTAAATGTTAACTGAAAGATCCTTTAATTTACACAGTTTATTTTTGGCCCCAAATCGACAGTGATCCATTGGCTCCTGCAGTGCTTCTATAAATGAGGCAATCAATGTGATATTTGTGTTTCAGGTCAGACGCTATTTGCACACAACTACTGCATACAATGGAGCAGGTGGAGCTTCGTTTGTGGTAAGTCACTAATTGCTGCAATGGCCAAGCTCTGGATTCTTTCATTATCAATCAAGGGCAAATCCCAGCCATGTTATTGCTTCATTAAGTTACAGTTGAGGCATATGAATAGCCCAAATCTGAACTGAACTACCCCTTATGTAGTCTAGTTTCACCTTGTAAACATTATTTTTGCCTTAAGTTCCAGTACGCCCAGTTTGCATGTGTGACTGTTAGGCGAACTATAAACACTTTTTTTTGCGTCTGCCTAAGTCTGTTTTATATTCATGGGAAAATATACTTCCATTTGTCACATTACCTCATTCTGTTGGGCATTTGTAGTAAAGTTGTATAAAACATCCTGATTCCACAGATTGGAAGGAATACATGTTGCACTGATGTTTCCAACATCCCTTAGGCTCACAGTCTTGTGCAACCCTTCCCTCACCTTGTTCCATTGTAAAGCAATTCTGGGTCTTGAAATCCTTCTGCTTTTCTTAGGGAGTGCTGCACAGGTTCTCTGGAAAGCAAAGGGATTTCACTTCCAAGGATCCATTACTTAATAATTGAACAAGGCGAGTTGAGTGGTTGCATGACAATGTGAGCTAGTCCATAAAGCACAGGTAGACTGTCGTGGTTACCCTTTAGTCTGTGAAATCGGGTATGTCTGTGTAAAATTAAATAAATTTATATTTCTGGAAGTCGTATTCTGGTAGTATTTAGGCAACATTTGTACATAGACCTAGCTTAATGAGCGCATGTCAAAATGGGGATTTGTTTTCTCTTTAGATGAGCTTAGTGTTGGAATAAATGGAAATTATTTTCACCTTAAAAATGACCACACAATACTTGTGTGGAAGATAATCTGCTAAGAAGAATTCTGCAAATAGCATTGATTAACACCCATCCATATTAACCATTCCATGATGAGATGGAAAATATTCTTCCATTTAATAGCTGGATCAGCACCTAAACCAAATACCCTCTCACTCTGATTAAATGTCACTAAATTTTACAAAAATATTAACTTTTTTTAGTATATTTGTACCAGCCCAGAGTTTCGGCAGTCCTATATCATAATTATCCACACCTTTAAACTGGTCCACAGCAGCTCGCCATCTTGTAAACTTTTCAAGCCATGTTTTGACTGTCCGTGACACTGCACATGATCAGTGTGGTCTGGGATGCTGTTAAGCTTAGGAGTCCTTGTAAATGATGAAAACATTGGCAGAGTGTTCAGGCCAATTGATATGATTAGCACAGCTCTTTGTACACCACTCTTTAATGGTATATCTTTCCGGCATCTATATGGAAAAAAAAATTCAATCTAGCTTACAAAGCCCGTAGGTTTGGGTATAGTTATAAAAGGCCAACTAAAGAAATATAGAAATATTGTCCCATATACGGTATGCCATATTATTGGAGATATCCAATATAAGTGACCACAATGTTTTGTAACTCAGTAGGTACAACACATAGCTTTATTTGTTTTTGGCCTTTACTAGTTGTAGAGATATTTGGTCATTTCCCTAGTGGAGAACACAATTTGATTTTTCCTACAAGAAACACACATAGTGAGTAGGATTAAGTTTATCTAGGTTAATCAGCAAACCATTATGCTTTCAGATCATAGGAGCAAATTGGAGCATTTTGAATTAAAGTTCCCAACACAGGGACAGAGGAAGCAAAATTGAGTATGATGAGGAATAGCACATGACATGGGGACTGGGAGTAAATTGAAGCAGGTTCAGCTCTGAAAATGGGAACTGTGGGACAAAAGTGTGGAATATGTGGAGTGCAACACATGTAGCACTTGTATGGCTGTTAATCAAAGGTTCCAAGTGCCCCATATTTTGAGTATACAGTTTGCTTCTGTAGGTCCCCGATGCACACTCTGTAATGCAATAACATTCTAGTCATGTGTGTTGACATCACCAGTGGGATACTAGAGTCCATAAAGTTATTTAGCACTTGCCAACACAAATCTTTGCTTTTAGAGTGCTTATGTACCTGATGGTTGCTGCAACAGATGTGTAAAAGGTACATAATTTCCACTGAAAAGCTTTGTGGTGGTTTAGATGTCCTTCAAGGGCAGAATCACACAAGGTGACTTGTGGTCACCAAAAGAAAAGGCGTCACCAAAAGAAAAAGGGGTCACCAATGGCTAGCAGAGTTTGCTTACTTGTTCACTGGGCATTTTGAGCAACATGTTAAAGACATTGATATTACCCTGAATATGTGTTTGTCATCAAATTCTTTTAACCAGACCATTTTCTATTTAGGTTATTAAAGGAAATTATTTGAGAACATAATGAATTACAGTTTCAGAATAGTATACTTTATAAATGGAAATATGAATAAAGAATTGATTGTATGTATAATATGCAAATATATTCTATTCTTATTTTTTTTAGCACAAGGATACACCTGAAAACAATCCTGATACTCTGTTTGAATTCACTGCAGAAAATTACAAGGTACATCCTGAGCTCTATAACTTATTCTGAGAAAACGATTGGGCATTCACTGGCCAATCCTTTCATATAATTTGTCCTTACCAACTGACCTTCTCAAAGTTGTATGTGAGGGCATGTGATTTGGCCCTGAACTCGCCTACATTTCTTTTGTGAATAGGGTTGCCACCTGGCTGGTATTTTACCGGCCTGGCCGGTATTTTTGATGGTTGATCCCAATGTTATTAATAGGAAAAAAATATAAATATATAGGAAGGCCGGTATTTTTTTCAAGAAAAGGTGGCAACCCTATTTGTGATCCAGTTGATCAGTCTGTAGCCCCATAGCCACACAACTTTTCTTTCACTCTGGTTAGTGGTTGGCTGAAGCCATTTATTGTCAAACAACTGTGTTTACTCTTTTTAAATCATAATCACTACACAAACTGCCCAAACGACCCTGTTCTTAATATTGCCCCCTTTAACATCAATGACAGCTTGAAGTCTTTTGTGGTAGTTGATGAGGCTCTTTATCTACTCAGACGGTAAAGCTGCCCATTCTTCCTGGAAAAAGACTCTAGTTCCTGTAAATTCTTGGTCTGTCTTGTATGAACTGCACGTTTGTGGTCTCCACAAGTACGTCCCATGCGCAGCCTCTGGGCTGATGAGTGCAAATTTTCCTCCAGTACTTTTTGATAACTTACTGCAATCATTTTGCCATCAATTCTGACCAAATTTCTTGTGGCTTTGTAGCTCACGCATCCCCAAAACATCAGCTATCCACCACCATGGTGTGCCTTTCATCATAGGCCTTGTTGATATTGAGGTCAGGAGACTGAGATGGCCACTCCAGAACCTTCACTTTATTTTTCTGTTGCAAAATAAAGGAGGCTTTTTGGCAGGAAAAAAGACCGGTCAACTTGGCCTTGTGTTTTGCATCATTGTCATGCTGGAATGTCCAAGTACGTCCCATGCGCAGCCTCTGGGCTGATGAGAGCAAATTTTTTCCTACAGTAATTTTTGATAACTTACTGCATTCATTTTGCCATCAATTCTGACCAAATTTCCTGTGCCTGTGCTCACTCATCCACAAAACATCAGCGATCCGCCACCATGTTTCAGGAAATGGTGTCCCTTTCATCATAGGCCCTGTTGACTACCCTCCAAATGTAGCATTTATGGTTGTGGCCAAAAAGTTAAGTTTTAGTCTCATCACTCCAAATAACTTTGTGTCAGAAGGTTTGAGGCTTGTCTCTGTGCTGTTTGGCATATTGCAAGCAGCAACTCGACCACGCAGCCCATCTTTCTTCAAGTGCCTCCTTATTGTGCATCTTGAAACAGCCACACCAAATTTTTTCAGAGTCCTGTATTTCACCTAAAATTATTTGTGGGTTTATCCTTGCACCACAAACAATTTTTCTGGCACTTGTGGCTGAAATTTTAGTTTTCTTTGGTTTCAACAGAACCCCTAATTTTCCGCTTCTTAATTAGAGTTTGAACACTGCTGATTGGCATTCTCAATTCCTTTGATATTTTCTTATATCCCTTTCCTGTTTTATAGATTCAACTATCTTTTCCCACAGATCCTTTGACAATTATTTTGCTTTCCCCATCATTTAGAATCCAAAAAAAATCAGTGCAGCACTGGATGAAAGATGCAAGGGTCTGTCAGGAGTCCAGAAAGTCACTGACCTTTTATACACACCCACTCATTATAAGCAAACAGATCACAGGTGAAGATGGTTACCTTTAATAGCCATTCTAACCCTTTTGTGTCAAGTTGTGTGCATGTTATCAGGCCAAATCACCAGGGTATGTAAACTTTTGATCAGGGTCATTTGGGTAGTTTGTGTAGTGATTATGATTAAAAAGAGTAAACACAGTTGTTTCACAATAAATGGTTCAGCCAACCACTAACATGAGTAAAAGAAAAGTTTTTTATCATTCATATTCTTGGAAAATATTTAAGAAATCATAAATTCTGCCAGGGTATGTAAAGTTATGAGCACAACTGTATAATATACTGTTAGCATGCACTGATAGAAGCTGTGTATTTGCTTCAGAAAGAATACTATTGTTTATATAAACAAGCTGCTGTGTAGCCATGGGGGCAGCCATTCAAGCTGGAAAGAAGGAGAAAAGGCACAGGTTACATAGCAGATAACAGATAGAAAAACCATTGTATTGGACAGGGCTTATCTTTTATCTGCAATATAACCTGTGCATTTTCTCTTGAATGGCTGCCCCATGGCTACTCATCTGCTTATTTATAGTATTCTTTCTGAAGCAAACACACAGCTTTTACCAGTACAATCCCGCACGATTGGGCACTGTTCCAGACTACAGAGAGAGGCTTGTATTCATCTTGAAAAACTGCTTTATTTAAACACACTTGGTGGTGTACATATTATGCAGTGGGTGCTTCTGGACTTACACGTTTCCTGCCTATAAACATGGCATGTGCCGCATTTATAGGCAAAAAACGCATAATTCCAGAAGCACCGACTGCATAATATGTACATATCTTTCTGAAGCAAAGACACAGCTTTTACCAATTAGTATATATATAGTATATGTTAATTACTTCAAATGCTTATTTTTTGCTGTTACAGTTCCTTTAACTGGAATTTTGTTTTATCAGTGGGATTTTTTTTTAAGACTTTGTGTACATAGTTCCTGCATAAGACAATTAGCGACTTTGGAGCTTCCAACTAAATTGCATTGGCAGTTTTATATCTCTGTATTAATAGATTTCTATACTTATTTTTAAGAGAATTGAGGCTATAATTGGCAACTATCCTGAGGGTCACAAATCAGGAGCTGTTATCCCGGTTCTCGATTTGGCACAGAGACAGCATGGATGGCTGCCCATATCTGCTATGAATAAGGTAAGCTGCTGATTAAAAATGATAGAATTAAAATAAAGTTCAGAATATTGTTGCTTACACCTTTTTGCTGTAGCTTGTCCATGCAGTCATATAGAAAAGTATATTTCATTGAACACTAAAGATGACAAACACAGAAAAACTGAAATCTCAGGGATTGCAGTTTAACTCGGTTTGTTTTTCCAATATATTTTAGGGGCAGATTTTCCAAGGGTCGAATTTCGAACTTAAAAAACTTAGAAATTTCGACCATTGAAGTTTTCTTACAGTGTTTTTTTTTTTTTATCGAAAATGTACCTATTTCTATCGAATAGGTCCATTTTTGTTTGAATAAAAATCATTCAATTCGAATGACTTTGACCAAAAAAATAAATAAAAAATCGATTTTCAAAAACACTTCTTAAAGGTTCCAGGAGGTCCCCCATAGGCTAAAAATGGAATATAGCAATACGGCAGGTTTAAGGTGGAGAAGTGTCGAATTCGAATTTTTTTAAACAGACAGTACTTTGATTTTCGAATTTTGTTTGATTCGAATTTTGGCCTATTTGATAGTCAAAGTAACCAAAAATGATTTCGAAATTCAAATTTTCACTTCGACCCTTAGTAAATTTGCCCCTTAATGTTAGAGATGCCAGCCAAGCTTTGTATGTTTCCTCAGCAAACACTAATTTACAAAGAAATTACACTTTTACAGAATGGAGGAACAGTAAAGCTGGCCATAGACATAAAGATTTTTTAAAGATCCAATGGTTATCATGAGACCACAATCATCTTAAAACGATTGTTTAAATGTCCGATGTGTCCATCAACTAACAAGACCATTTCAGGTGATATTGCCTGAAAAACTGAAGGGTCACTGCCTGCTTGGCCCTGCAAACATAGGTATATTGCATGGGGACCGATAAAGATTTTCTTACCTGGGCGATCAATCAGACCGATGTCGGACGAAAAATCGTAAGATGTACTATCCCACTAACCGCACGATAATTTGACAAGATTGGTTGGACTTCCCTAAAATCGGTCGTTCAGCAGAGAAAGATCTTTGCATCTATGAGGACCTTAAAGGGATCCTGTCATGGAAAAAAATGTTTTTTTCAAAATGCATCAGTTAATAGTGCTGTTCCAGAAGAATTCTGCACTGAAATCCATTTCTCAAAAGAGCAAACAGATTTTTTTTCATTTTGAAATCTGACATGGGGCTAGATATTTTGTCAATTTCCCAGCTGCCCCAAATCATGTGACTTGTGCTCTGATAAACTTCAGTCACTTTTTACTGCAAGTTGGAGTGATATCACCCCCTCCCTTTTCCCCACCAAGCAGCCTAACAAAAGAACAATGGGAAGGTAACCAGATAACCGCTCTCTAACACAAGATAACAGCTGCCTGGTAGATCTAAGAACAGCACTCAATGGTAAAACCCATGTCCCACTGCGTACTATTCAGTTACATTGAGAAGGAAAAACAGCCTGCCAGAAAGCAGTTCCCTCCTGAAGTGCTGGCACAAGTCACATGACCAGGGGCAGCTGGGAAATCAACAAAATGGCTAGCCCCATGTCAGATTTCAAAACTGAATATAAAAAAATCTGTTTGCTCTTTTGAGAAATGGATTTCAGTGCAGAAGTCTTCTGGAGCAGCACTATTAACTGATGTGTTTAAAAAAAAGAACTACTTAAAGAACTTTAAGAACTACTCTGTTTTGACACTTAATTGTCAATTAAAATAATTAACCAAATGTCATTAGTGTACTTTAGTAGCAAAACAAATATAATAACATATTAAATATTTAATATAATAGTGTGTATTATGTATTCTACTAATGTGTGCTGTATTATTTTATTTTCTTAGGTTGCTGAAGTTTTAGAGATGCCTGCAATGCGTGTGTATGAGGTGGCTACATTCTACACTATGTTCAATAGAAAACCAGTTGGGAAATATCACATACAGATTTGTACAACAACCCCTTGCATGCTTTGTGACTCAGATTCAATATTGGAAGCTATCGAAAAGAAGCTTGGTATGACTCCTTGACTGTTTTCTGTCCTATAAGTATTGTATTTGCAAAGTAATATATTGGATAGATCACACATAGACCTGTATGGCTAGAAAAAGAATTGCTTTGTTAGTTTAAAGGAGAACTAAACCCTCCCTAAACCTAAGCCCCCTCTGCCAGCATCTATCATCCCCCATCGAAGTTCCTTCCCTGCATCTTCAAGTGCACTGAAAAGTGTCTCTATGTGTAAACCCGATATATTCATGCAGAGTTCACAGACACCATATTCTTACATTATGCATCCTCTTCTGTCAGTTTGGCAACACTAAGGGGCAAATTTACAAAATTCACGTGAAATGATCGAAGTTCAATCGAATTACAATCGTACGAATTTTTCGTGAAATCGGATATGCAAATTTGGCCTCTTCGATCATTGAATGATCGGATATTCGATAATTGATGATCAAAGGAATCAAAATGTTAAAGTTATTCGACTGCCTACTTCGCCAGATTGAATCTACCGAATTTCAATAGAAACCTATGGGAACCCCTCCCATAGGCTTCTGAGGCGAAGTCCTGCTCGAATACCATTCGTACGATCGGAGCGTTCGATCGTTGGAATCGTACAAATTTTTCAGACGCTCGAAGGAAATGTCACAATTTTTTCGCAAAATCGAACGATCGGTATCTGATCTTACGAATTCATCAAGAAATCGTATAGCGAGCAAAATGATAGCCTAAAACAATTCGATAAGCATTTGATGGTCGAATGCTTATCGAATTTCGAAATTGGTGAGCTAATTTTGGGGAATAATAGTAAATTTGCCCCTTAGCCTGCACTAACATGCACATTTGAAGCTAGATCTTGGGTTCTGCCAAAATTGTGCTTGTTCCTCATGCTTTGTATTGGCTAATATCCAGAGTGTAAGAAGATAGTGCCTGTGATCTATAGGTTCATGTAATAGACATTATGGGAAGAGAGCTTGGAGCGACTGCATTGAAGGCTGGTAGAAGTGGAGGGACTAAGTTTTGGGAAGGATTCTGTTTTAAAAAAGAAAACACCAACTAAGGATAAGCAGAGTTTACTTTCATGTTCTTGTTGTTCAGCAAAATCTGGTAAAAGCCAAGTTTATATGACGGATAAGTTGGAGTTGCTCAGAAACTGCTTACTGCTGCATGCTAGAATGATAATTGGATGATCCAGAATGCACTGGCTGGGCACAGGCGATTATCATTAGTCAAGTGTTTTTCTTCCTGTCTAAGTATATAACATACCAGCAGCAAAATTCATGGAATTTTCTGTGTGTGCCATTGCTCTTTAAAAGGGACATTTTTATTAAAAAAAAGTTAAAAAAAAAATAAAAACCTGTTTAGACGCACCGCGTATTACAGTTCAACACCATAAATGTAAAGTAGTGTAAAATATTGGTGTAATAGTAGGAGTTTGACTGGCTGAAAATTAATTACACACATCTTTATAATTATGCCAATTAGCTTCCAAGTTCCATGGAAAGTATGAAAAGTTATGTCAGGACCCATGTCACCAGCCTTTTCATTTACTTTTTAAAAACCCCATTACAAAGAATGCATTTCAGATGGTTATGTACATGCTTTATCTTCTTAAAATACTCAATAAAAATAAGTTACAAAAGAAGAACATGTTTCAATTATACCACCTGATTTTATGATTACAATTTCATCTCCAGTCCAGATACAGGTATGGGACCTGTTAGTCAGAATTTTTGAGACCTGGGGCTTTCCAGATAAGGGGTCCATAATATGGATCTCCATACATTAAGTCAACTAAAATATCATATAAACATTAGTGTTTAATGTTTATTAAATAAGGATTCATTATATCTTAGTTTGGATCACAAGGTACTGTTTTATTATTATAGGGAAAAAAAGGGAATCATTTTTATAAATCTGAATTATTTGATTAAAATGGAGTCGATGGGAGATGGCCTTCCTGTAATTTTGATCCTTCTGGATAATGGGCTTCTGGATAACGGATCCTATGACTGTATCATGAAAATCTTTATTCACTGGAAAAAAATTGCTGTTTGGCAAAATGCGTGAAAAAATTTATCTTTTCAATTTTTTACTTGTCAAAAGTTTTATATAAATTATTGAAATCTTTTACTTTTCAGATTCCATAGGAAACTTCTTAATGCAAACCGATGTAACAGCATAGAGTTCAAGTTTATTTCATTAGTTTATAAATTTAGTTGATAAATGTGGGCCTTTATGTGAAATTTTGCCTCCAGCTAGCATGTTGGCATGACTGATCCTGGCACAATAACATTTCATACTGGTCAGTACTTTCTCAATGCAAATGCAACTTGTGCCCTATAACTAATGATTGATTTGTAAATCCCCTTAGGAATACATGCTGGAGAGACAACATCTGATAAATTATTTACACTGACGGAAGTTGAATGTCTCGGTGCCTGTGTAAATGCTCCAATGGTGCAAGTAAATGACAACTATTATGTAAGTATATTTCTACCTGTTAAGTACAGATATGGGACCTGTAATCGAGAATGCCTGGGACCGGGGCTAGTTTGGATATTTATACCTTAAAGGTGAAGGAAAGAGATTTTACACTTGGGATTGCTAAATGTTAGGCACCCTAGGTGACTACTTTTACTTACCCGATACCTCTGGCCAGTGCTCCAATCAGCCGAAAACCGCACCAGTCCGGGATTTTTCTATCGAGCGCCATGGAGAGATCCAACTTCCTACTTCCTCTCGTCATCTCAGGGCTGCGCATGTGCAGTAGAACGGTAAGCCGAGCTTGAATGAAAAAGTCGGCTATTTTGCTCTACTGCGCATGTGATTTCCCAGGGGAAATTTGTTGTGCTCACTAGAAGAACCCCAGACCGATGCAGTTTTCAGCTGAACATTTAGCACCCCAAGTGTAAAATCCATTTCCTTCTCCTTTAAGTCTAACCAGTAAATAAACTCAATAGACTGGCTTTTTATTCAAATAATGGTGATGTCTTAGTTTGGATCAAGTACAAGGTACTGTTTGATAACAGAGAAAAAAGCAGCAACTACCTTTGAATAGTCACCTACAAGTTGGAAAACAAAAGCAAAGTTCATATTGGTCACTGGTGACGTTTGTCTCCAGTGTTAATAAATATGCCCCTTGATCTAGAATGCCAAAGCATGCATGTGAAACTTGCCACAATATATAACGTGAGCTCTTGAAATGAATGATAATTTTGCTAATGCATGTAACAGTGACATTGAATACATTGTTTATGACTTAGAAAAGAAAATATCTTATGTTTGGCTGCCACTAGATGGCGATATGGCAAAGAATAACGTAAATGTAGAGAAAGATCTAGTCACAGCATTATAACCACTAAACACATTATTTCAGTGGTTTTTAGTGACTGATGTGTGCAAATCATCACATGATCTGAATTAAAACTATAGTAATGGTCTTTAAAGACATTAAAGCTTGCCAGTGCAACCATACCCTGCAGTGAAAAGTCTAGGCTAACCACATACAATATAATAATAATTATTCTGTCAATATAAGTGCTGATTCTACATAATGTTGGATACACTGCATGACACAATATTTTAGTATTGGATCTGCATCCAATTTAGTATCCACTGGTTTAGTGTATGCTGGCAAACCACATCTTCAGTGTTACAAACTCAACCCACGGTGCAACCCACACACAATGTTCACATGTCCTAATTTCCTTTGGTGGCCATCTCACATAGCTCTAAAATTTGACCTTTGATAAATAACCCCCTTAATTTTCCCTAAAGGGAACTGGCTGCTGGAAGCCAAGTAAGGGCTCCTACACACGGGCGTTTTTGACCTGCGCTCCCCTGCGTTGCGTTTGGCTGCGTTCAGCCGCAGGGGAGCGCAGGTCTAGACGCACCTCATTTTGTTCAATGAGGTTGTACCCACGAGACGCGTGTAAGCGCCGAACGCAGATTCAGACGCAACATGCTGCATTTTTCCTGCTTTCGGCGCTCACATGTGTTCGTGTGAGTACAGCCCCATTGAAAATAATTGAGTGCGTCTATACCTGCGCTCCCCTGCGTTTGAACGCAGCAAAACGCAACGCAGGGGAGCGCAGGTAAAAACGCCCGTGTGTAGGAGTCCTTAAGCTGTTTGGGTCGTTTACTTTGTCATGTGTTTCTTTTAATGGAAAGCCGCACAGCTGCTCTGTCATAACAGAAATTCATATGTGCAGTTCACTTCCTCTTCAGGTCCAAATTTTCATCTACTAAAGTAAAGATAAACACTGTCAGTTTTTGGGTTTCTATCTATATTATGGTACCAATTCTCACTCTTCAGGAGAATCAAGACTGAAGTGCTGACTTGCAGTATCAATAGTTAGTGGTGGTTGCTGTGTTACGGAGTAGATAATCCACTTGCTAATCTCTCCAAGGAGTGCACAGAAGCTTTTAGTAAGTGTTTAACCATGTAGATGATGTTTTTATGGAGATGGGAGAGTAAGTGCATAACTAAGTCCACATTTTGGTTTCTATTTTTGTTTCAGATGATGTAGAACAAAAAAAGGTTACTATTAGTTGCATTTATGTATAGGGAAAGTAATGATATACACAAGTTAATCCGTATACATCAGCTGTTTACTTTGCTTAAGAGATGTTTTTCTGTATCTCACTACACAGTAGTAAGTGAATGTTTTCCCCCCTCGTGAATTGCATAATTTGCTACTACTAAAACTGCATAAGGGCCAGTGTAGCCTCAGGTTTTACTACTGAATAATGTTTATAGTTCTTGTGCTGGTACCATAATTGTGACTTTCTCTAGTTTTCTCTGAGACCCTAGGGTGTTCTGAATAAATTTAGTCTTCTCAACCAACTGCCCCCCCCCCAATTATATATTTATTATATTATACTTTGTCTACATATCTAATTTTTAGTATCTGATTTTTTATTTTTTTTTATACATTTTTTTGGGAGCTTTCCAGTTTGAAGTTTTGGAATCTGGTTGCTAGGATGTGATTTACTTAAGCAACCAGGAAGTGTTTTAAACGAGAGATTAAAAGATGGATAGGAGCAGGCCTAAACAAATAATAATTAAAATAATTGTAATGCTATAGCCTCCTAGAAATAGCTTTTGTGTATATACACTGCAGTATATAATAATATTTTGTGTATATACACTGCCCTTCCTGGCTCACTGTATAGGGCTATTGATGGTCTTGTGCCTAAAGCTAAAGGCTTTATATTGAAGGGTTGGATCCAACATAGAAATATAAATGACAGATGACTGTGCAAGGTATGTGAGACAGTATTAAAATAATACAGATTCTGGGTCAGTGTTGAAACTTTATTCAATAATAAAAACACAAATACCACATAAGGTACAAGG
>CM044441.1:104973084-104986051 GCA_024363595.1 Xenopus borealis
GCCATCCAGTCACTCCAGCCTTTATACATTACATTTTTGCCTAACTATATTAGAAACATTATTTATGTTGCACAGCCTATCCATTTTCCTAGTTTTTATTTTTATACTTCCCAATTCCTTTAAGCTCTTCTGAATGGAAACTAATCCCACCATCAATGTTCTGAAGGCTAAGGTGGCCATAGATAGGGAGATCCCTCCCCGATTTGCCCACATTGAATTGGGCAATATCGGGCCCAACGATTGGATCAAAATGGAGGCGATACGGGTGGTCAGGTCACGGAACCGCATGCACACAGAGATGCGCCTGCGATCCGACTGGTTTTTTTTTTAATCAGCCTGACTTTCAGCCAGATATCGATCAGGGAAGCCCGTCGGATGGCCCCACAGACAGGCCAATAAGCTGCCGAGTCGACAGCTTTTATTGGCCTGTGTTTGGGGGCCTTTATGTAAACCCAGAACAAATGTTGTTAAAAGAATTAAAGGGAAGACCAATTTCATATCAATTCTCATGGTTTAGTAGGCGAAAGTGTGAATCTGGCAAACGGTGACTAGATAGCGTACAGCCCATGCTAGCTAACAGTTTAAGATGTCAATAATTCCAGCTTGCAAACAATTTCAGCTGACAATCTCTTGTCGCAGGTTACGTCATCCGGCCCATCAAACTGCATCCTGCGCGCATGCGTACTGATCTTCCCAGGGAGCCTACTCACTGCGCCATCATAAAGACTGAACGGCTTGCGTGCGAGGTAGCCGATATAAGCAGAATGGCACCTCAGTCCGTGCACGGTGCCTGGTTTATTTTGAATTCAGGGCCAGCTAAGTGGTTATGGCGTTTTCGTTCTCTTCTGCAGCCGGTTCCAGAACCTTCCAGGCGCTGCCATATCAGGTGACTCTCAGAGAAGTGGCTTGGTGATGTCAGACACGCGCCAACCAATCCCGGCAATCTTGTGTCTTCCAAACTGCCAGGTTGCAAGAGCAAGCACCGCCTCCCCTACTCATGGGAGGGGCTTCAGTCGCATTGACAGGTCGCGGCATACACGTGTAAAATATAATGTGTGCGTATAGAGGAGTAGAGATTGTGTGAGATTGTGTATTCAATGGACTGTCAAACGGTGGCTCTTCAGTCACTGTACTGTAGTGTTCGGGTAGGCGGGAGACGGCTTTGAGTCGTTGTTGCAGACCCACTATTGAATCCACAGAGTATCATGAGACATTAGTAAAAGCAGTCCCTGTTATCAATATTCTTTTGTACTTAACCTTGCGCCTTGGCTCTCTCTCCGCCCTACTCTCTGTACAGCCAATCCGCCTCGCTTTTCGGTACGTCACGTGAGAGGCAAGTGGCGGCCAATCCGGCTGCGGTCGTTGAGGGCTGTGTGACTGGAGGAGGAGGAGGGGAGAGAGACTGTAGGAAGGAGAGAGGGGTGTGAGCGTTACTGCTCGGCGGCGATAGTCAGGGTTGCGAACCCCCTGTTTTCAAACAGTGGCCGCTCGATGCCTGACTGACGGCGGAGTTTCGAGGAGACTGGCTCGAGACGTTCGAACAACAGAGAGAGAGAGATATCGCGCTTGGTGACTTGACAAGGCGCGCGAACTGAAGCACACCCGATCGTCTGTAAGAAAAACGTGTGGCGGCTTTAGCAGGTGAGCGGCGGGGGAGGTATAGTTTTGCGCCCGGGGTAGAGACCACTTTGTTTCCTGTTTTAGAGGGGTGTTTCCTGAATGCCCGCCTGGGTACTGACAGTCGTAGCGGATGTAACGCCCCTATACATGGGACTCGGTGGGTCCTGTTTATAGCCGTGAGCTGTACGTGCTGAGCTCTCTTCTCTGCTTTCTGTTGTGTGTGGAAGCTAATGGTGTGCAGTGAGAACCTTGTACAAAGGCTGTCCAGGCTTCTGCAGGTCGCTCGCCTAACCAAAGGCCCTCCAGCTGTTATGGAGCGTAACTCCCTGTACCGTCTGGCAGCCCTGTTGTGTTGCGGGAAAATAGGCTTCAAAACGAGAACAGGAAGAGGGAGGCAGAGTGGCACCCACTCTTTTATCGTACTTTACTTGGCTGCCTTGCCCTGGTGTTTGCCCTATTGTGGGAATGATTCGGTCAGTCTGTATTTGTTTATGCTTTCTGATTGTCATGTTCTTGTCTATCGAATTTCTGCTGATGTTGAACAACCATTCCCAGCATCCCCCGTCAGCTTTCAAATGAGCTCTGCCTATTGTTGCCAGAGTACTTTATCATTGTATCATTTATCATCTTGCCAGTCTAATGTCATCAAAGGCCTATGTCAGACCAGGCATGTTTCCAGATTGGGAGTTTTATACTAACCTGATTATTCACTGTTATATTACAAGACTGACCACAAATCTTTTATTAGGTTAAGATCCAATCGGTTGTAATGTAAATTAGCCTTAGTTTATGATTATTTAATAGGCAGTTAATCAATTGCTGGACGTAAGGCTATGAATCCATAATTTTGCATTTAGTTATACTCGGGGGCAGATTTATTAAGGGTGTGAATGTGAATAGATGGGAATAGTCGGGGAAGTAAAATCCTTCAAATTCATATATCAAATTCAAAGGATTTTACAGCAATTTGATCGAATGATCGAAAAGTAAAAATTCGACCGATCGATAAAATCGTTCAAATTGAACGATTTCAACCATTTGATCAAATCTTTTTATTCGATCAAAAATAATGAAACCCAATTCGGTAGCTTTGATCTGGCGAACTAGGCAGTCGAATGAAAATATAAAGGGAAGTACTTTGACTGTCAAATAGTCGATTATTCAAATGGATTTTTATTCGAATTGTTTGATTCAATCGAATTTTCAAAATTCACTGGTCGAAGTGGTCTTCAAAAACATTTGAGAATTCAAATCTTTTTGAAAATACGATCAAACTTCGAATCCTTCATGTGAATTTAGTAAATCTGCCCCTTAATCTTTGGCAAAAGAATGAGCAAAATACTGAACCAAATGTGATCCCTAATGTGCATATTCCAATTTGAGCAAAACTAAAACTTTGCATTATTTGAAAAATCGGCACCTTTACTTATCCAGTCACACGGGTTTAGGATTCAAATTAGGTTTGGCTGAGCACAAAGGATTCTGCCAAATCCAAATTCTATAAAACTGCTGGGATTTGGCCAAATCCTGAACTTATTGCTGGTTTTTTTTTGTTTTTTTTGGTGCATAGTTGCAAGATGCTGCAACTTTCTAACACTTTTGTTAGCCTGAATGATTGGAATAGCAGAAAGTGACAAGTAGCTGCAGCTTTTCTTCTATTCGTATCTGCCAATGCACCAAGCAATGGAAGAAATTGCACACCAGAGGCTGGAATTTTATAACCTGTGTGATTCCACAATATCCATGGTATATAGATATCGGCTGGTACCACCCTGCTGCCATACATGTACCAAAAATGTGTAAAAAAAAAAAAATAGTACACTTTGTTGCACCTCAGGGATAATATTGTATATGAAAATGCTTCTTTGTTATCCTTGGTTTGCCATGAGATAAAATATTTTTGGCCTAGCTGAACAGTTTTTATGTTAAAGGTTAGACCACCTTATAATGAGATTTTTATATGATGTAGGCAGTGATATAGTAAGGTAATTTGCAATTTGTCTTTGTTTGTTTTTTTTTGTTGTTGTTTTATTTCTGTTAAGGGTTTAGTATTTCCAGCAGCCAGTGTGGAAGCAAGGATAGAAAATACACAGAGAACTTGAAGAGAAAGATGAGCTATTCTAATGATGAAAAGAAATCAGAATTATGATAAATTTAAGGCCTCACAGTCGGTTATTTTTATGTTCCTGGGGTCAGTGATATTGACAACAAAAGCTTAAAAGAAAGGGGCCTAACAGAGTAGGAAGTTGCAAGGCACAGAGCCATATTTGTTAATGCATTGACTTGTAAATAAATATCGGTGCCTTTGTATTCCTGGCTGCCCCATGCTACTGTTGAAACGTGAAGCTACAGTAAAGGAGTAAAGGGTTGGTACATTATCAGGTGTGCATACCTTTTTTTTTTTCCCCTGAAGACCAAATGGCACACAGCCAGTCGCATCAGTGTCAAGAACTCAGAATTAAATACTATTGTTTTAGAAACCATTTGAAAGGTTAGTTGTGATAGGTCCGTCTGTAACATTCGAAAAGTTTAAAGATGAAGTTGTCCATTGATCAGACCGGAAACTGAAGTATCCTTAATGTCTAAAAATACTTAAACATATTTAAAAATCCAAGCACGTACCCCTAGATGAAGGCAAATGTATACAGGTATTGGATCTGATATTCTGGAAACTCATTATCCAGAGAGCTCCGAATTATGGAAGGACTCCGTTTTATCCATATAAACCACATTTTTAAAAATGATCTGCATTTTCTCTGTAATAATAAAACAGTACCTTGTACTTCATCTAAACTTAGCTATAAGTAATCCTTATTGGAAGCAAAAACAGTCTATTGGGTTTATTTAAGGTTTACAAGATTTTCTAGTATCTGTAAGGTATGAAGATAGAAAATACAGAAAGATCCATTATCCAGAAAACCCCAGGTCCCCAGCATTCTGGATACATACACGTGTGAGACCTTTTATTATTACAGAGGGGAAAAAAAGGGGTATCCTTTAAAAAAAAAAAATGTGGATTATTGATTATAATGTAGTCTATGGGAGCACTTTCTGGATAACAGGTTTCTGGATAACTGATCCCATACCTGTACTAAATAAACAAGTTAATATTGTTGATGTGAAAATAATTATCCATGATCTTTAGTTTATGATTTTTTTTCTTTTCTTAATGCAAACTTTCTGTTTCAAATATGATCAAAATAACTGGTTTATGAGGCATTAATAAAGCCTTTATAAACCCCTTTTCTTAGTAGTTTTTTTGCTTTCTTCGTGAATGTGACAATGATCAGCCGGAGTTTCGGTGGAGCTTGTTGTGCTTGAGTTTGCGGCGTTTATCGAGTGAGTGGATACATCTATTTAGAATGATTGAGGCTGAATTTGTGTCCTATGTGCTTTTGTGCTGTGCTGATTTGTTTGTGCCAGCGTAGGAGGTATTGTGGCTGTTAGGGGTGTTTTGTTGCTAAGGATTGGTGCTTAGAGAGCAGCAAGAATGGCTTCTGATTGTGTCACTGCCCATCTGCCTGCATTACTGTCGCTCTAGGCTGCTGGGATCTTCCCTGCCCAACCTCCATCTTCAATGCTTTTACTTTCCCTTTTATTGTGTGTATACACTGACATGTTGTGTTTATCTGGAGCGGGAGGCAGCTCTTTATCCTATGTGTTTCCTGGTGTGTTTTTCTTCCAGCTGGACTTCCCTTAACAGAGCAACACACAGTTTTATAGCATTACTGAAGACCAAAGGCTTTTGTGGCTGTGGCTGTATCTAAACAACAAACTTAACCTTGTCCTTTATCCCTCTCTCCGTGGAACTACTTTAGCACAGCTGCAGATGCCCATAATTTTCGCAAGCCATCTTTTCTATGAGTTCTTGCTTGTACGTAGCATAATTGTGTTTGGATATAAATTCTGTAGAAGAATCCAGTGGTGTGATGGGAAGAAAGGGGGTGTGTTTCATCTCTCTCCACAGGCGAGCATTTAGAGACAATGCAGCCCAGGCATGAATGCCGCATAAAAATGGAAGAAATGGCACATTGTTGTGGAATGCTTGCCAGAAACTGTTGAACGTGGTAGTGTCTAATGCTAGCTGCTGTTTGCTTCTGTGTAGAGATCTGCACTGCTTGCCATAGGTCTCTATTTAGGATGGACAGTTATTCAACCACCTTTTATTGTTTATTCCAAAGGGTTATTGCTTCTTCTAATGTGACTAATATCACAAATAGGCCTCGACTTTGCAATGGCAATCAGGGCAGCATACATTTTCCGTTTCAGGCTATCCTTTGCTTATTTGTGTTTAATAAACCATATTTTACTTCTGTAAATGGACATCCTTTTCCAAAATGTTCTCTAGCTCAACCCAGTTCCTAACATAAAATGGTAAATCAAATTGTCACAATAACTGTCATATAGCACCCAGTTTCATAATATAATTCTAAAATGTGATGGTAAGCTTTAATGACCTGACCACTTTCTCCCCTCGCGTATGTATAACGTTTGATTTATGCACCCTTCTTTTGTAACCACCGTACATTGGTTGACTCTTTATATGTAGCATTCTTTTAATTTTCTGAAATACAGACATTACATTCGCTTGATAACAAAACAAAAAAGTGAATGGAAGCTGGGCTCTACTTTGAATATTTTGCCATTTGCTCAAGAACATTATGGAGGAAAGTGTGCAAACATCTGTCTGTCTAATATATTGTATTTCATAACCAACCGCAAAATAACCTCCTCTCCTCTGTGCAGACTTTTTGCTAGATCTTGTTATACTGTTGGTGGGATTTGCTTGCATTCAGCCCAAAAACCTTACTGAGGCTGGTAACTGATATTGAGGATGAGGCCTGGTTCACTTTCTGTGTTCTAGTTCATCCTAGAGTTGATCACTTGAGTTGAAATTATGACTGTGTAGAGCAGTCCGTTTATCCACTCTCATCTCAATAAATCAATTCTGTGTAGTCTGGTCCAAGGAGGTTGCTGAGCAACATGTTGCTCATGAGCCACTGGTTATGTATCACTGTTCTAGAGCAACCTATTCTATTTCAGTTTGTCTTTTTTAGTTTGTAATGTTTTAAATTATGAGTGTGCTTTATGGTTTCCAGAAAAAAAAAAGTTGGGATTCCAGGTCTGAAAAATCACAAGAAATGCAAAATTGACCAGTTTGAAAATGTTTTGCAAGGTACACTTTGTTAGCTTGAACCAGGAGCCAGAACTATGATCAACAGCCCCTCCACTGAACCATATAGCAGCAATCTCCAAAACCAAACTTGTCCCTGAAGACTGAGAGAACACATTTCCATGGTTCCACAGGCTAGTGGCAATGACCTGTACACCACTTGAACTGACACATGGCATGCTGACATTTAGTCTTTTGCTGCTCACCCATAGAACCCATGCTTTGTACAAATTGTTCTTGTGCTGACATTACTTCTTGAGGCTGTTTTGCAGTCAAGGTTTCAACTTGGTCCTGATTTGGATTCAATACAGGCCCTGCCATTTTAAGTACATAGAGGCAAAAACAGCCCCCACCAGCCAATTAAATAGTGACTGTCTAATGACCTCTCAAGGCAAACCCTCTGGTATTTGCCATGACCCACAGATTTCCAGTTTGAACACATGCAGTTTTTTGATATTTACTATTAACAATTTTTCATTTAAACCGTAAACTATTTAGTATTTTGTAGACTACCTGACAAGGACCAAACATGGAGTAGCTTTAGTTTTCCTGTTTGTCCTGTTAAAAAAAGTATTTTTTATTTTTTTTCCTATTCATTGAGCTCATGTTGAAAATGGGCTGTATTTTTCCCCTTAAAGCAGAGACACACAAGCAGATTCGGGGAGATTAATCGCCCGGGACAAATCTCCTCTTCTTCAGGGTGACTAATCTCCCTGAACTGCCTTCCTCTGCCCTCCCGCCAGTTAAAATGTAAATTGCTGGCAGGATGGCACTCTGAGCGCTTTGTTTTCAGAAGTCGTCTGAAGTTTCCTCGTGAGGCAACATCGGAAAACAAACTACTCTGTGTGCCATCCCACCGGCGATAAACTGTTTAGCCAGCTGGAAGGAAGTTTGGCGAGATTAGTCACCCTGTTGTAGGGTTGCCACCTTTTCTTGAAAAAAATACCGGCCTTTCAATATATTTATCTTTTTCTCCTATTAATAACATTGGGCTCAACCATCAAAAATACTGGCCAGGCCGGTAAAATACCAGCCAGGTAGCAACCCTACCCTGATGGCGGGCAACTAATCTCCCTGAATGTGCTTGTGTATCTCTGCCCTTAAAAGGAATAAACATGACATACACTTAACTAGTCTTTGGTCATTTGGCTGTTTATTTCAGCCCTGGGCTATATTATTGATATGTTTCAGGAGGAGAGAACATTGTCCAGTAAGCCATGTGTAAAGCTGGCCATATGTTCCCAGATTTGGTTGGTTGGTTTGGGTGATATTAACCATACTGCCTGACCATCTGGGCATGTATTCCAGGTTAGGAACAGATTATCTGTCTTGTTTGCATTTTTTATCAGCCTATTCTCCATGTGTGAATAGTGTGTAAATAGATAAGGAAGTAAAAGGGTTCTGAGGTACTGTACCCTGTCAGCCCAGGGAAAAAATAGATCTTAGCTACAGGGGTTATTTATCAAAGGTCGAGTTGCGTTTTTACCCAAAGATTTCTAGTATTTCAAGGGTAGTTTCAGTAAAAACAAATTTTTTTTCGGCATAAAAAACTAGAATTTTTCACTATTTATTATGCCCCTGAAGCTGCAAAAAAAAAACTCTAATCTGTAAATACTGCAGCTAAAACCTGTCAAAGTCATGTAGAACAGCATAGGCCCCGATCATTTGAAGATGTTTCACCTACATCATTTTCAGGTTTTTCTTTAGGAGTTTGTGCTCGAAAACTCAATTCAAGTTTTTTTTTTCCACGGAGAACCCCATCAATATGAGCATTGGAGTTTTTCTCTGAATTTTTAACATTCAGGTTTTTTCATAAATAAGCAAACGTTTGAGTTGTGAGTTTATTTTGAGGTATAAAAAAGCCTCACAAACTCGACCTTTGATAAATATCACTGCTCGTGTTAGGCACATGCTGGAGCGTTCAAATCCATGTGGAAAGAAGTCCAACATACCATCGGTACATTTATATGGTTCGGCTTAGGCCCTCTTGTGAAACCTGATGGGGAATTTTCTAGTGACGATTGGCTCTTGCTCCTGTAGCCAACAACAATTGATCCTGTCTAGAAGTAAACATAAAAAAAATAAAGTCATCATAAGGAATGCATACCAGTGGATTGTTGACCCCATCCATATGAGTATTGCGTTACTGTGTAGGTTGGTCAAGCATATGTGGCAAAGAACAAAAATTGCAGACATAAGTAGGAATCAATTGGATGTAGATCTACTGTTAGTAGTATTACCGGTTACCGGTGCGTATGTTACATACTCACAAGGGCTGGTTCGTCATTATGAAGTCTAACCCACATCTGTCCAGGGCCCTTTTGTTGAGACTTGTCACATTGGTTCTGGAACCACTATCTACTCCAGACCATTGTCAATATTTTCTTCCATAGCGGTCTCTCTTCCCCCCCCACCCCTGGCTCCATCAGGAAGTTTGCAGTCAACTGGTACCGTCTATTCATGGGTTTTGGTCTACTGTGTTGGTAATCGCTTAGCGTCACTCCGTTCCTGTTGTATTCCACAACCGGAATGTAGTGACGATAAACGATTACCAACATGATGGTCCAGTTTCAGACTTCCTCCTTCCACCTTTTATGTCACATCCTTTGTCTATGACTGTTTTTCCCACCGCACCATGTGTATATTTCGATTTTTTTATATCCTTTGAGGCTTTTATGTAATGCACAAAAGCAATGAATATCTTGTAAATTACATAGTGAATAAAGTACCCCCTCTTGTAAATTACAGGGATATTATAAGAGGAGTTTCATGACCATATAAAAATGTGATTTTGGCCAAATGATAAGTGAACACAGAATCTGAACCATCAAAGTTATGTGACTCTGGAAAACTGAAAACATAGGGTGAATATTTCTAAGGATATATTTTACAGGATATTCATTCATTACAGGATTTTGTAATGCCCTTTTTTCTAGCTGCAAGCCATGTTTGCTCTGTTTGATATGCTCTATGTGTTCACTGTGCCTGAAATATTGGAGCCATTTAGAGTATTTGCTGCAACTGCCGAATGCTGTATATCCCTGTAGCTGTAAAAGGAAGCAAATACAATGTGCCACTGTCGCAGGCCAGCCCCTGAGTACTTCTGGTGTATTTATGCTGAGCTCAGCCGTTTTGTCCAACTGGCTGACAAAGCTTCATGTTTTCAGGCAATAATCCAGGTCTCAGGCAACCTGCAGTGTATTGTAGTATTGTATTATTGTAAGTAGGGAATAGCATATAGTTACTCCGCAGTGTTTTTATTGATGGTAAAAGTAGAAGTGCCTAGTATTAGTCTTAATGCACTAGTGTATTTTTTGTGCATTTTGCAATATTGTTTGTGAGGAGGCACCAGTTAGCACTTCTCTATTGGCTGAAATATGCTATATGTGTTCAGCATTAGTCTAAATGTTTTCTTGCTAGAGGAAATTTTGAAAGTATAGGTTTGTGTTGGCTTTTCTACTTCTTCACTGCATACATCTTGTTGCATAAATAAACTCCCACTCGCTGACTCGGGTCCACTGATTCAGAGAACATGTTCTCATTTTGTGCATGGTAGATGAAAATATAGATATTTTAAAGGGACAAATTTGTATAAGTGCACCCTATTGACCGTCATACCCTGTCAATGATCTATCGGGTTCTGTACAGTGAATGGTGAAAGTGCTTTTTACCATGTGCCTATCCGAGCACTCTGCTAAAGCTGTCATAGCCCTCTGGTGAGCTTGGGGAAAGTGCTCCATGTCTCCACAGCCTGCTGCACTGACCTAACAGAGCAATCATTGTTTTTTTTACATGCAATAGTCTTACTTTGTCTACGAAAGTTTGGCATCCTATGTAATGTTCAATTAATTATTTTCCCTTTTTTAAAGGAGAAGGAAAGGTTAAAGGAACAGTAACACAAAAAATGAAAGGGTTTTAATGGAAATACAATACAGGTATGGGATCTGTTATCCAGAATGCTCGGGAACTGGTGCTTTCCGCATAAAGGGTCTTGCGAAACTACAAATTAAACCACTTTAATTATTAGATGAATTTATTTTTAATCCAATGAACTTTCTGGCACAGCACTTTATTGGAGAACTATATTAAAGGTGTTGTTCACCTTCAAACAACTAGTTGTTTTCAGATAGATCTTCAGAAATAAGGACTTTTCACAATTACTTTGTTTTCTATGTGTCACCTTTTTTCTAATATTGAAGTGTAATTTTTCACCTTTTTAAGGCTTAGTCCAGACGGGGAGATTCGGGGGCGATCCGTCGCCTGGCGACTTCTCGCCGCGACGGATCGCCCCCGAATCTCCCCGAATAGCTAGGCACCGGCGAGGCTTAAAAGTGCCGGCGCGTGTTCACACGGAGCGGTGCGATTTAAAAAATCGCTCCAAATTGCCTGGCGCCCTTATTCCTGATACGGCGTTTTTGTTTTGTTTTTTTTCTTCATATTTTAATAGCGATTCACCGAATCCAGGATGCGGTTCGGGATTAGGCCAGATTCCGGCCTCTTTCAACAGGATTCGGAGAAATCCTTGTGGTACATGCCCAAACCAGTATCTGAATTTGCATATGTAAATTAGATGTCTGAAGGGAAATCACGTGACTTTTTGGTTCAAAACAAGTCAAAAACATTTTCCCCACCTTTTCCTGCCCCTAATTTGCATATGCAAATTAGGATTCAGTTCGGGGGAAAAAAATGGATTTTGTGCATCCCCAATATATATATCTCGATAAAGGATCAGAACTCTTTTAGCTAGTGAATGCAGTGTATATTGCTAAAACAGCTGTAAGGTCCCGAAGTGGGACTGAAACATCAGATACGATACTATGTTAACAAGACACACTTTGTTCACTAGCTGAGAGTGCTGATCCTTTAACGGTGATTTATATTATACACATTGATCTTGCACCTCTGCAATATGAAGGTTTGAGTGCGGACACCTGGAACAATATATATATATATATATATATATATATATATATATATATAATGAAATGCCTTATATATTGTCATGTTTACCTTTCTAGTATGCTCTCCTATGAATGGTCCATACCAGGCCAAAATGCAGTGAGCGGGATCCTATCATCTTGGAAATTAACTCTTTACTACAAGAAATGAGGAACTGCTACTATGAAGCAAGGCATTTTTAAGAAGTGATAAAAACAAACTCAATAAAAGATCAACTACAAAAAGTAATTATTTTGTGGTGTAGTATTTGAAAACAAGTTTTAAGTAATCTACCCATTTACCATCTACCAGCACCATTTTCTTATTTTATCTTATGCAAAAACTTTCAACAGTATTTCATTGATTGCTTTGCCCATCTTTGTAGTAAATAACCATAAAAACAGCATACAGCAATAGATACTACATCTGTTTCTGATACAAGTTGTGATTCATAAAAGCTGTTAATGCTTTATACAGATATAGTATCCATTATCCGAAAACTTGTTATCCAGAAAGCTCTGCATTACAGGAAGGCCATCAACGATAAACTTCACTGTAGTGAAATAAACCAAAACAATCCTATTGGGTTTAATTAGTGTTTAAATGTTTTTTTAGCAGAGTTAAGCTATGGAGATCTACATTATTGGAAGATCCCTTATCTGAATAACAGGTCCCATACATGTAAAATGATCTGTAGGCACTAAGCCAATTACGGAGCCTGGAAAAGTATTCAGACCCTTTTCTATCTTTTTGTTTGTTTGAAGGAATTCCCATAAAGCAGTGTTTTTTATATACAGTTGTGCTCATAAGTTTACACACCCTGGCAGAATTAGGTGTGGATGAGGCTCTTTATCTTCTCAGACTGTAAAGCGGCCTGTTCTTCCTGGCAAAAAGCCTCCAGTTCCCGTTAACTCTTGGGCTGTCTTGCATGAACTGCACGTTTGAGGTCTCCCCAGAGTGGCTCAATGATATTGAGGTCAGGAGACTGAGATGCCACTCCAGAACCTTCACTTTATTTTGCTGTAGCCAATGATAGGGCATTTCAGAGAATCCTGTATTTCACCTGAATATTTGTGGGGTTTTCCTTGCATCCCAAACTATTTTTCTGGCAGTTGTGGGTGAAATTTTGTTTTATTTGGTTTGATTTCAACAGAACACCTCATTTTACACTTCTTCATTAGCGTTTGAACACTGCTGATTGGCATTCTCAATTCCTTTGATATTTTCTTATATCCC
>CM044441.1:105046318-105059053 GCA_024363595.1 Xenopus borealis
ATATATATACACATACTGTGCAAGGCTGTTCCTAAGGTTACATAAGTACTGGTATACAGAAAGACAGATGCTGCGACCTATTTACATACAATCAGTAAATAATAATTGCCACCAAGAAACAAAACTAGGCCTCTCAGTCAGATCCTGTTGGTTAAACCACTACCAAGATGCTTAAAGGGAAAATATCATTTAATCAAACCTGGCAGCATGAATTGCTCTACAGTGTGTTTCTGAGAATTTCACGGAATCCGTGCAGGCTGGAGACTTCCTGGCAGGCGATGTTTGTAACAGAACAAGGTGTTCATCTAACCATTTGCTTGATGTACTGAAAAAGATCTGAAAAATAACTTTGTCTCACAAAGAGAGACATTGTTAGATTCTTTTTATTGTGTTTTTATTTACTTTTTTCTGGGATTGCATTTCACTAAAATGCTGCTGCATATCTGCCTCCAAATGTAAAGGAAAAAACGATTGGCTATTAAAACACCACACATGTCTGGATTAACAGTATTGTTAATCTTATAAGCGATCTCCACCCAAAGATGTATTTGCATTATGAAAAATAAATGTAATTCTAAGCAATTTATGCTTTTATTAAAATTGTTTTTAAAATGGTTTGTGAATGTAATTGAAAGCAGTGTTTGTTTATCCCTTTCCGTTATTTGAGTCTGATGCTTGAATCGTATAACAGAAGTCAATGCTCCTCCAGGTCTGCCTTGTTTCAGGATTTGGAGTCAGGGGTACCAATGATGTAAATAATCTGACCGATATCGCTTTAATATCAAATACATTTATTTTACGTATACACATATCACTGTGAAAACACTTTTTTTTTTTTAGGCGATTAACTTGTTTAAGCAAATGTTGATTGGCCATGCATACTGATATTGGTGATTAAAGGCATAGGGGCATATTCACTAAAGGGCGAAGTGGCTAATGCTAGGGAAAATTCGCCAGCGTGACGTCATTTCGTCACTTCACAAATTCACTAACACTGACTCTGGCGAATATTTGCTAGTGAAGTAGATAGACTAGCCACTAGCACAACTTCGCACCCTAACGCCGACCTGGTGAAGTTCAATACAATAGATAGGGGTTTGAAAAAAAAAAATGGAAATTTTTTTCAACGCTGGTGTCTTTTACCTTTTGTAGGGTAATAGTCTGAAAAATAGCAACATTTTTTTGGGGGTTACCCTCCTTTCCCCCTAAATTTCCTAACATATGGCAACTCAACTATACAGGGGGCACATGTTTATGGCAATAGGAAAACATTATTTTATTTATTAAAGGTTTCTGTAATGTAGTGGCTGTAACATATACTTCTATTATACTTTGAAATTCGCGCCGTATGCAAATTAGGCATATCTAGTGCGCTTTGCCTGGCAAAGTAACACTAGCGCAACTACGCTACTGTTTGCTGACCTGAACGTAACGTTGCACTTTAGTGAATAAGCGTATCGCTGGATATAATTCGCCTGGCGAAGTGCGGAGAATGTTAGCGAAGGCAACGCTAGCGCATTTTCGCCACTTAGTGAATTTGCCCAATGTTGCGGGTATGGGATACGTTATCCGGGAAAACATTATCCAGAAAGCTCCAAATTATGGAATGTTGTCTCCATTTTATCCAAATGATCCAAATTTAAAAAAAATGATTTCCTTTTTCATTATAATAATAATGAAACAGTAGCTTGTACATGATCCAAACTAAGATATAATTTATCTTTATTGTAAACAGAACCAGCCTATTTGGTTTATTTCATGTTAATGTGATTTAAGATCTGAAGATCCAAATTACAGAAAGATCCATTATCCGGAATGCCCCAGGTCCCGAGCATTCAGGGTAATGGCTGGAATTCTTATTCTTGTAGGAAATTCTTTAATTATAACCCTTTTTCACAGATTATTATATGATTGCCAGACACCACGTGGAATAGCTGAATAGCACAGATTTACATCTTTTCAATATTAACCCAACTAATGTGGTTTCTGTTTTTAACATCACAAAGAAACACTTTCTAAGCTTTTCTGCTATTATGTGCTGCCCTCTAGTGCTGGAATGACTGTGTCAAGGACCTTTAGAGCTGATAATGGTGATGTTTTACAACATTACTGTGAAGGTGCAGAGATGCTTCTATTAAAACTGTTTGTATGATAAAATGCAAGAGAGTTTGTCACTATTTCTGGGCTGTGTTTGATTGGAGGTTTGGCTATTGTAATGAAAGTGAATCCAGAAGGCTGGATATTTATCTGTTGGAAGGAATATTACATGAAGGGGAATTCTTTCTCCTTTTATTCCTGTTGATGTTATGTAACTGAATGCACATGTGACCTGCCTTAGTTGACAGAGTGCTGTTTTACATAGACGAAAAATACCTTTGCCTGAGCTTTACATATTGAAACTAAAACTGTACGTTGTGATTGGGACAGAAGGAGAAGACCAGTGTCCAGTGATGTTTTTGTCTTTTTTGCCAGCTGTAAATGCCGGCTTTGTGTTGGCATATGTAAATATGACTATGTGATTGTTGGCTGCTTCTGTGTGACTAAATGTAAATTTGAGCAAAATGTGTTTTGGTTTGCACACTAGGATTTATGGATGAGGATGTGGATCTTAACCTGATATTCCCACTAACGGCTGGTGAAACGGAACAATCGACCCTGGGGCTAAACAATCTTATTACAATGCTGCGAATGGGCACCGACGGGTTACAGGACAGCATCAACTAGCCCAGGGTCACCAATCACTGATCCGCGGGCCAGAACCGGGTGGGGGACAGTCCTGAACTGGGCGCCTAAATAAATGCAGAGTGCCTTATTGGATGCCGCCACCAGAATTGGATGCCAACCCCTCAGATTTCCCTCTGTCCCCCCCTGGTCCTTGCAAAAATTCTTGCCGCTACACACGCCCCTGGACCAGGAAAGGTTGGTGACCCCTGAACTAGCCAATGCGATCCTGCATTGCAGAAAAACTCAAACTTCTATATATATATAGATATAACATAAATCTGTATCTGGACGTTTTTTGGCCTAATATCGATCGTGAGGACCCGTCGGAAGCCCCAATACACGGGCAGATAAGCCACCGAATTGGTCAGATTTAATCTGTCTGTGTATGGCCACCTTAACTCCACAACATATTTTTAAGTTTTTAGCTGTTAAGCTCAGATTTACATTGATGGGGATGAGGATACTTATTTGTCGACTGCCATAATTGTAAAACCATATCTAATGCTTAAAATGTTACATGTTTAGGTTGGACTCCTCTTCATGAAGCTTGTAACATGGGTTATTATGATGTTGCAAAAGTCTTGATAGCAGCTGGAGCAGATGTCAATACACAAGGACTGGATGACGATACACCTCTTCACGATGCAGCCAGCAGCGGCCACAGAGATGTAAGTAATAAAAAAAATTTTTATACTGACTTTCTACTGTCAACATATATGGCCATTTTCAAATGGTTAAGATTTGTTGAATCACAAGAATAAATACATTTTCTTTTTAGATCTTTAGTAGTACTAATGATTACATTTAAGCAAACCATATCTGGCACCTTATCAACCCATGTATGGGACTCTCGGGAAGTCCCTGCCTGATTAATATCTGGCTGAAAATTAACCCAGTATCAATCGGGCACATTTAAAAATTCTGTCCTGCAAAGACTGCATCATCCCAGTGATGTGGCCATAGACTCCTTTTACTCTTCCATTATGATCCCGTCACTGTACAAAGGCATATTGACCAGATCTTCTCAATTTTGCCCACTGTGTTGATGGCCAGCATTGATAATGATTCACACGTTTGGCAACCTCAAGAAACAAATATTAAAACCTATGCCAGTAACACCAGGGATTAAATTGCAAATATTTACATATAATGTTTGCTTTTGAAAAAAGTACACTCAAAATTGTTCCACTATTTATAGAAGAGATTGTGGTAGGACTTGGGTCTGTGCTGGCTGAGTCATAACTGTAAAGCTACGTTAAAAGGTGCCTGAGTACTATTCAGTTGATATCAAACATGCAATGAAAACCAGGAAGTTTACTTCTAGATTTTTAAATGTATAGAATAAAAATTAAATTGTGTACCTGGTTAAATAATATGATATATTGAAGAGAATATACTATAGAGATGACATAGTAGAAGCATGGCGCATGTCAAGATATACTGAAAAAAGACTATAGTAGGGTTTGACAATTAAAATGTAATGTTCCTCTGAAAGCAAAATTTCTGCTCTGCAAAGGTTTTACTAAGGGTTACTTTCTTGTTGGAAAATAAATATGTCCTATGGGGCCTGGGATAGCTCAAGCACTAACAAGACAATTCCTTGCAACTGCAGACATCTCTGCACATTTCTGTGCCTCTAATGCCCCACCATACTTAAAACTCTGACACAGGCAATGTAGACCATACTTAAAAGGATTAGACATTATGTTGCACTTGTAATGCCAGACACACAGCCTACTCACTGTTCAGTCTTCTTCCTGTTATACACACACACTCCCTGCTATGACCTGATCTATCTAGGCCTATTCCCATTATTCCCTTTCCACTCTTCCACTCTTAACACAAAAACTTTTTTCACTCATGGTTAGTGGTAGGTTGAAGCCAAGCCATTGTCAAACAACTGTGTGTTTACTCTTTTTAAATCATAATCACTACATAAACTACCCAAATGACCCTGATCAAAAGTTTACATACCTCAGTTCTTAAAGGACAAGGAAAGGCAAAATGTGTACTTTCTTTAATAAAAAAGAAACCTATCTCCAATATACTTTAATTAAAAAATGTCTGCCGTTTGTATAAGAAACCTGACTGTATGCAGTGAAATTCTCCCTTCATTTACTTCTGTGGATAGGAATTGTCAGACGGCCCCTTAACGCTGGGCTGGGAAACAACCATACCATGGAGAACTCCAGCAGCTTTGTTTCCCTGTAGAGCAGTTGGCGACTGTGTAGAGATTTGTATTGGATTTTATTTTTTCCTTTACATCACCTTTACTGTTTCCAACTCCAGCTGCAGGGACAAAGTTCATGGAGCCAAATTTAAACAGATAAACTGGGATTCTATTTGGAGGATTATTTTGCTGCAGCCACTGGTTCTGCAGAGTTGGAGAAAGTTTGTATTAAACAATACAAAAACTATAAAATCCACATTAGATTACATGACAACACAGGACCCAGAGCAGTCTGTATATTCTGATTTTTAATCAGTCTTGCTGTATCGGCTTCTGGCAGATATTTTTTGACTTGTGCCTCCAGTTCCCATAAATTCTTGGGCTGTCTTGCATGAACTGCGCTTTGAGGTCTCTCCAGAGTGGCTCAATGATATTGAGGTCAGGAGACTGAGATGGCCACATCCCCAAAACATCAGCCATCCACCACCATGTTTCACAGTAGGAATGATGTACCGTTCATCATAGGTCTTGTTGACTCCTCTACAAATTTAGCATTTATGTTTGAGGCCAAAAATTATTCTCTGTGCTGTTTTTGCATATTGTAAGCAGGATACTTTGTGGTATTTGCGTAGTAATGACTTTCTTCTGGCAACTCCACCATGCCTCCTTATTGTGCATCTTGAAACCGCCACACCACATTATTTCAGAGTCCTGTATTTCACCTGAAGTTATTTGCTGATTATATATACTGATTGGCATTCTCAATTCCTTTGATATTTTCTTATATCCCTTTCCTGTTTTATAGAGTTCAACTACCTTTTCCTGCAGATCCTTTGACAATTCTTTTGCTTTCCCCATGACTTAGAATCCAAAAAACATCAGTGCAGCACTGAAAGATGCAAGGGTCTGTCAGGAGTCCAGAAAGTCACTGACCTTTTATATACACCCACTAATTACAAGCAAACAGATCAAAGGTGAAGATGGTTACCTTTAATAGCCATTCTAACCATTTTGTGTCAAGTTGTGTGCATGTTATCAGGCCAAATCACCAGGGTATGTAAACTTTTGATCAGGGTCAATTGGGTACATAGTTTGTGTAGTGATTATGATTTAAAAAGAGTAAACACAGTTGTTTGACAATAAATGGCTTCAGCCAACCACTAACCATGAGTGAAAAAAGTTTTTGTGTCATCATTCATATTCTCTGAAAAATGTTTAAGATCACATAAATTCTGCCAGGGTATGTAAACGTATGAGCACAACTGTACATTCAGAGAGAAATACAGTCTTTATTACCATTACAGATTTTAGAGTCCGACATAAAACGGTTTCATTTTACAGATTGTGAAGTTGCTGTTACGACATGGTGGCAATGCATTCCAAGCCAACAAACACGGAGCACGTCCTGTTGATGTTGCTGAAACAGAAGAATTGGAGCAGCTGTTAAAGAGGGAGGTGCCAATCTCTGATGATGATGAAAGCTATGCAGGTTTTAATTTTTTTTCTGCTGTACCAATTTTTTGTTGTTGTAGTTGCCTATTCTCCCTTATTAATTTTGGAATGTTGTATTTTCCTTATGCAGATTCAGAAGAACCACAGTTTAATAATCTGTCAAGCGTGGATGAAAACTTAGACTCAGAGGGAGAAAAGGAATCTTTGATCAATGAAAGTAAACATGTTACAATCAAAGGAATACCTTGCACTTCAGGACTTGATGAGTATGAATTTAAAGATGATGAGGATGATGAAGATGAACCAGAAATCAACAAGATGTTTGAAGATAAGCATATACTTAGGAATGACATTACAAATGAAAACACTGAAGCACGGATAAATGATAGCTTCTTTATAAAGCAGGAGAAAGTTGATTTTCCAAAAATGTACAAAAACCGGAAACCAAAGCCATCTCGCCTGTTATTTTCCAGTTCTGATAGTTCCGATGATGACTTGCTTCCAGATAAGGTCAGTTTGATATCTGAAAGTCTCAATTCCGACATCAGACCTAAGAAGGACTATAGTATTTTACATGAACAGAAAGAGAAGGGGAAAGTCAGAAGGAAACTGAAGAATCAAAGCAAAAATAAAGAAAATCAGCAGTTAAAACAAGAAAGAGATAAGAAAGAAAATATGAAAGTATTGAATATGGTAGTGTGCCCTAGCTTAGACTCCATGGACAAGTCTAGAGAAGAGGAGATATTTAGAAAATCACTTTGTACAAAGGAAGAACCATCCTTACAATTATTTCAGATCACTCCTGGCAAATCGCCCAAACACACTTATACATTTATTGACAAGCAGTCAACACCTCTGAAGCAGGAAAACATTAAAATGTGTGTTTCGCCCCCTGAAGGATCAGAATCATCACTTCAGACTGATTTGTTCCAATATGATCAAAGTACGGATGCTGAATATGCAATTGAAAGTTCAAGTTCTTCTTTCTCCAAATATAAAGAAAAGAGTAAACATCTGAAGGAGTTTTTTATTGATTATGCAGATAAGTCTATCTTAAAATGTAAAGAAGACGGTAAAAGTCCATCGTTGGAAGCCTCTGAGTGTGTGCCAAAAAAATCTGACAAGGAGGGTAAAATAGTAAAAAAACACAAAATTAAACATAAAGAAAAGGAAAAAGAAAAGTCCAGAAAAGATCCAGATGTTGAAAATGACAGAACCAAGCATAGAGAAAACAGTAGAAACATTCAGAGACAAATAGAATTTGACAGAGAATTCTGGAAAGAAAACTTTTTTAAAAGTGATGAAAACGATGAGGAGTTTTTAATCATGAACACCTTATCTGAGAAAAAAGTCAAACTGGAAAAATCACCAGCAAAGGAAGACATTTTAGTCAGGGAGAATCACGTCTTGATAGAAAATGTTAAAGATGGTGAAGAGGAGCCATCAAAGCTGGATCAAGAAAAAACTCAAAAAGAAGAAAAAGGCAAAGATTGGAATAGTGATGTTGATTGTTTTCCTTCAGCAAAAGAAAAAGAGAATAAAATTGTCCCTTTAAATCTAATCGTAAAGGATGAGTCATTACTAATTGATAGAGAAACAGATGCAGAAAAACAATTTAAGGAAGGGAAAGAAAAAAGTGAAAAACGATCTGCATTAAAGGAGAGGGACTTGGAAAAGAAAGGCACTGATAAAGAGAAGAAGGCAAAATCAGATTACAAATCTGAAAGAGAAAAGGTAGAAATGCCAGAATACATAGACAAATCTAAATCACATTTGCAATCACCAGATAAGCTTCAAAAGGAAAGCGATAAAATTAGGGCTGTAGCTGTCGGCAAAAAGAACGATGACAAAGAAAAATCTAAAGACAAAAAAGAGCGGAATGAAAAAGACAAGCATCTCGGAGAGCACAAGATTTTCACAGATCGAAAACCCAAACATGCTGAAAAAGATTCAGAATCAATCAGAGCAGATAAAGCTAAACGTAGAGAGAAGGAATTCAGAAAAAAATCAAGGGAAGGAGATTATTATGCTGGTACAAGCTCCAAGCATAGTCAAGAAGAGCGAAAGCAAAGTGGCAACACGGATAGCAGTAAAGTACTTCATGAAAAGCCTGCCGTGGTAAAGGAAAAGCTAAAAGAGGAGCAGCAAAAGGTTCCAGAAAAGGACAGAAAGGACAAGGAAAAAGATATTGATCGATATAAAGAAAGAGACAAGCATAAAGACAAAACACAGACAAATATTCCAAAGTTGAAACCTAAAGATTCCGAAGCAGAAAAATGCAAATCTAAGTTGCAGTCTGCAAAAGACACCAGGCCAAAAGAAAAAAGGCTGGTCAACGATGATCTCATGCAAACTAGTTTTGAACGGATGCTCAGCCTCAAAGACCTTGAAATAGAACAGTGGCACAAAAAACATAAAGAAAAAATAAAACAGAAGGAGAAGGAAAGACTAAGGCACCGAAATAGTGTAGAACTTACTAAAATAAAAGAAAAACCAAAACATTCACTAACTCCATCCAAAAATAAAGAATTAACAAGATCAAAAAGTTCTGAACTATCTGATGTATACACAAAAGAGAAATCATTGAAAGAGGCCACAAGTTGCAGATCAAATTCAGTTGATGCAAAGAACTTGACCTCTTTAGGGAAGACCCTTTTAATTTTAGAAAATAGTAACATAACAAGGTCACCTAGATCAGAGAGTGAAAAAACAGGCCTATGCTCGCGGTCTGTGTCTATGATTTCTGTTGCTAGCTCGGAAGAATCTTGTCATGCAACTGTGACTACACCAAGGCCTACAGCAGAATATGACTCTGACTTTGCTTTAGAAGGATCTGATTCACAAATGTCTTTTTCACAGTCTCCATTCTTACCTACTGCTAAGTCACCAGCCACTCATGACAGAGATTTAGACACCATTGCAGAGCTGCCTGATCGCGTTAAACCACCTGTGACAAATAGACTTCTACCAGGGTATCTGAGGTCAGCTTCTGTAGAAGATGTAAAATTGGTGATCAATGAATGCCAACCAGTTGTAGAAGTACGGCGGTGCAGTATGCCAGCTGCCTTGGCCGATCAAGCAAAGCCCACACAAACTGTGTTTGAAAGTAATATACCAGAAGTGCCATCCTCTCTAAAAATTACACCAAGTAGGTGTGTATCTCCAAAACCCGATATATTGCCTGCATCAGAGAAGGACGCTTATAATAGCACTTGTGTCCCTGAAAGTACTAAAAAATCTTTGGATGGAAGTCTCATTAGTCCATCATCACATGCTTTTGAGGGAAGCTGTCTTCAAAGTGGAACTGAGTCACCTGTAACACAGATTGCCACCCCTACTACTACTTCTGAGTGTGAACATGCAAAGTTGTCTTGCAGTGAAAACGATTCTCCGGTCCTTGCAGAAATCAAAACATGTCAAGAAATGTTAAGTTCCAGACAAGAAAACACAGGCATTCAAGAATGCCCTGCTTTACCTTCACAAACACAAAGTAATTTTGTTGTAAATACCACCGTTTCAGATCCACTCTGCTTCTCAAAAACCGACCCAGCAATAAATTGTAAACAAGTACACGCCATTGTTAAGGAAGAACAAACTCATTGTGCCAACTCTAGCTTTGTCAAGGCAGATGAATCTGAATCTGAAGTTAAGCTCATTCAAACAGAAGACACTTCTTTGTGTTCAACAGAATGCAATGTAAATTCTCAGACAATCGAAAGCTTAAAAATTGTACTGACAGAGGCTAATGTAGGAGGCATACCAAGCGAGGGTGATGAGTCTATGCAAGTTAGCACAGAAATAAATACAGACATTTCTTTAAGTAACCCAGATTTTAAGGAGAGAACTTTACAGGAGAATATTGTCGACAGCGAGCCCACACCAAACGAAGACAAATCCATTATAGAAAGTACTCCTGATTCCAGTGTTAAATGTGACACTGATGTGGTTCAAGGTTTTGAAACTACAGAAATAACTAAAGACCGTCCTGACCAACAAGTAATAAGTCAACCAAATTCTTTGCATACAAATGAATTTCCTAAAACCGAGCAACCACATTATCCTTTACCGGTTATGGGAAGTCCACTCCCTCAGCAAGGTCAAGATGCACTAATATGTAGCCAGTCTGCTAAGATGGAAGCAGAGGAGAATGCTGAGGAAAAGGCAGAGCAACAAGAAATTCCACAAAGAATTACAAGAAACCGGGCCAATATGTTGGCTAACCAGAATAAGCAGGTCCAAACACATTTTTCTCATTCATCTGACAAGGAGACTGAGTCTTCTATGTCTTTGAGAGGGAGGATACGCCTGACGGAAGAAGATGACATGCAAGTACATCATCCACGCAAAAGAAAGATGGCTCGTGTTCCTCAACCTGGGCTTGCTAATTCCTCTGTAATGCAAGCAAAGGAAAAAACCCAGCAATCCCTGGCAGCTGTTGTTGACTCATTGAAACTGGATGACATCCAACCATACCAATCAGAAAGGGCAAATCCATACTTTGAGTATCTACATATAAGAAGGAAAGTCGAGGAAAGACGTAAAATGCTGTGTAGTGTTATTCCGCAAGCACCACAATACTATGATGAATATGTGACCTTCAATGGATCTTACCTTTTGGATGGAAATCCTTTCAGCAAACTCTGTATTCCTACTGTAAGTCAACTTATTCTGCTTTCTGAAAATGTGTTTCCACTTTGATATTGTTTTTTTTAGCCACAGAGAAGAACCAGAGGATTTATGTACATTTGTTCTTGAAATGGGTTCCCTGTTGCAGGTGTACTAGCCTAATTCTTTGATGCATGTATATTTTTGTTTATGTGCACGTCACTGTACAGCGGAATAATACAGTAATTAATGGAACAATCGGGGTCATTTATAATAAATACAAAGTACAGTTCTATTAAAGATTAAGAGCAAAGTGTCAAACAAGAGGAAGGAGATCCCGGGCCCTATAAAGCTTACAATTTTTTGGGCGGCTTAATAGCTGCAATACAACTGCTTTCCAGTTTTAGATTATTTTTTCAGCCATTTTTCTCTATATTCTGTAGCTGAAAGCATCAGACCTTTCTTTTCATTCCATGTGAAAATCGGTTATCTTCATATTTAAATTGGTTGTTCACCTTTAGAATGATGCACAGAGCGATATTTGAAGACCATTTGCAACTGGTTTTAATGTTTTATTATTTCTGCGTTTTGAGTTGGTTATCTCTTTATTCAGCAGCTCTCCAGTTTGCAATTTTTAAGCAATCTGGTTGCTAGGGTCCAAATTATCATAGCAACCATGCATTGATTTAAATAATAGAATGGAATATTAATATGAGAGGGCCTGAATAGATGAGTAATAGAAAGTTAGCAATAACAATAAATGTGTAGCCTTGCGGAACATTTGTTTTTAGATGGGGCCAGTGACCCCAATTTGAAAACTGGAAAGGGTCAGAAGAAGAAGGCAAATTATTAATTCATACATACATACATACATACATACTAAAAGTTGACTTAAAGGTGAACCACCGTTTTGATATCTCTAGTATAGTGAAGAGAACACCTGCAAGTAATATTAACAGTAATTGTAACAAGCTATGGTGGTAACTGCACATTACAGTCTGGACAGGGGGGAGATTAGAGGTGGACAGCTAAGTTAATATTTTAGAGTTTTCTGATGTGTTGTTAGGTTTGCCACCTTCTTTTTGAGCAACACTTCAGAAATGTTGGCATTTGTTACTCTACAAGACCACAAGTGGGCTCATTTACAAGGGAACATAACCACAGTTTTTTTTTTTTTTTTTTTTTAAAGCTCTTGTAGAGATGCCTAATATTCCAAGGATACCAGTCTACCTTGTTGCCATAGCCTAAATTCATCATCTATGTTCTAGTATGTTGTATACTACTGCTTTGTTAGCTGGGGTTTTATCTTTAATTGGTGGTTGTAATGACTGCATTTACATAAATTTGGATGTGTGTGATCACAGGAGCACACACAAGACACAAGTGTTCTTTTGCTGAGCGAAGCAACTTTAATGCATGCTGTTAGAATACTGTGTGTGGTTTTTATTAGCAACATTTTTTATTTTATTTTTTTGCGAAAACACTGTACAGATTAAACGTTTGGGAATGATATCAATGAGTTCTGTTGTTTTTCAGATTACACCTCCTCCATCTCTGTCAGAACCTCTGAAGGAGCTCTTTCGACAACAAGAGGTTGTTAGAATGAAACTTCGGTTACAGCACAGCATTGAAAGGGTAACAGCTGCTGAACACAATTCTTTCATTCCATCAGAGTTGTACTGTCCTGATAGTCCTTGTACTAACCAGTGGGATACATCTCTAACGGCAGACGGGCAGGGGAGGTTACAGGCAGACGGGCAGGGGAGGTTACAGGCAGACGGGCA
>CM044441.1:105069749-105084744 GCA_024363595.1 Xenopus borealis
TGTCCTAAAATAAGTTTTGTATGAGTACCCCTTTCATATCTTTAGTATAGAGAAGAGAATTGCAGGGGATATTAACAGTAATTGTAACAAGCTATTGGGGTAACTGCACATTACAGTCTGGACAGTTAACATGCAACATTGTAGCATCACGGGGCAGTCAAAGAAACCTGTTAGAAGAGATTTAAGGTGGATGAAAAGAGTTAAAGATCTGAGAGAAGTGAACAGTAGAATATAAAGGAAGACCAGATGAAGTGGGCTGAGAGTAAGATTATATTGGGGGATGTGGGAGTAGGGTAAAAAGTGAGAAGAAAAGTGAAGAGCATTCAGGATTAGGAGAAACTGAAGGGTAGAAGAGAATATAAGAGTAACTAGTGGGTAGAGGGGGTAAAGAAAGGAGGTAACAGACTGGAAATGTGGTAAAATATGAGCAAAGAGTGACAGCTAGAGTCAAGAGCAACCATTTCATTCTCTAATTAGGATTTATGGCATATTATCATCCCTTAATTGCTCTCTAGCACTTGCTCTTTCCCTCGCTAAACCCTACGATGTACTATTTCCTTGGTAACAATGCTCCAGATCACCTCACATTGCCGTCTGTGTGAATTAAGTGCAAATGTTGGTGTGTGTTATCCAGGCTTTTCCCACATTCAAATGTGTTAAATTCAAATTCACTTCTCCAATGTCCGTGTTCTCCAGTACAGCAAACCTCCTCTTGTAGCTTCCTCCTCACTCACGATGGCAAATGAAGGAAAGGAGTCGTCGCGCCCATTTTGCAGACAGGTGAACAGTCAGGGATGCCCTGGAGCTTTGCTAATCACACGTTTGCCTAAATGAGCCCCTCCCAGTTGGCTGTTTTCTTGACCTTTAACATCAGTTCTTCATTTGCACTTGAGCGAACTTGGTCCTGCAGACTTGCGTGTGTTCAGTGAACCACAACAACAAGGATAATTCTGCACCTGTATTTCATTTTCTACACATGCATATACCATATTGGTAAAGGCTTAATGCCCAGGGACCAGATCTCTCAATATGTGCGTTTATTATTAATGGATTTGACAAGCAAGTCTGATTCTAAGCAAATGTCGCCTCTTACTGTCGAGGCAATTTCGAGCGACTTTAAAAAAACGTATCACCGCGTGTGAATAGGCGCCGGCGACTTTAGCACTAGCGGGTGCAAGATACGAGCAAGCCATTCAAGGAGATTAGCTGCCTCAAAGACGTGGCGTTTTGTCGCCAGGCGACTAATCTCCTCGAATCTTCTCGTCTGGAGGAGCCCTTAGTAGTTGGACATATTCCTGCCGTGCTGGATTGGGTAGATTTCCAATGTGATGATCTTCTTACTAGCCAAACAAGTTTGGCCTCCCACCTGCCTGGATAAATATGGCAAATAGCAATTAATTTTGAAACATTACCAAAGCAAATATGTGTCACCAACTCAACAAAACACTGATGATAAAAGTAAATTACTTGAAATTTTTCAAATTGGAAAATTAGGCTCAGTTTAGATTTGACTGTGAAGTTCTGCCCACGTGAAAGACTGGTGAAAAGAGCTCAGGTATTGGGGTCTGTATTACATTCACACAACAGCCAGGCATTACTTGGCCTCTCTGGATTATTGGACTGTGTGTGGGGCCAGATCTCTATCTGATAAATTAGAAAATCCCCTTGGGGAATGACTGTATTGGCCCTCTCACTATGAGGGTTAGGCCAGACTGGAAGATTCGAGGAGATTCGTCGCCTTGAGACTTTTCGGGAAAGCGCAGCACCGTTTGTGACTAGGCGCAGGCGATTATTCATTAAGAAGGCAGGGGGAAGCGGTTCAGGGAGATTTGTCGCCAGGCGACAAATCTCCCCGAATCTTCCTGTCTGGCCTGAGCCTGAGTCCACACAGGATGGAATGATAATCAGATTGCTGTCCCAGAAGCCTAATAATCAGATCAGTACAATGTTTACATCTACATGATCTGTTATCCAGAAAGCTTCATATTACGTGATGGCAATCTCCAATTGACTCCATTTTAATCAAATAATTGCAATTTTTTAAAAATGATTTCCTTTTTCTCTGTAATAATAAAACAGTGCCTTGTACTTGATCCAAACTAAGATATAATGAATCCTTATTGGAAGCAAAGCAAGCCTATTGGGTTTATTCAATGCTTAAATTATTTCAGTCGACTTATGCCTGCCATACACGGGCAGTTAAAGCTGCGGATATTGGTTGTTTAAACCAATTTAACTGCTTATATGCCCGTGTACAGGGGCTCCCAACGGGTCTTACCCGATCATTATCTGGCCATGATATCGATCGGGAAAGTTTGATTTTCTTCCGACCGACCCGTCGGAGCCCCTTGGTGTCCTTGTAATCCGATCCTTCGACCATATGGCCCGATTACCCCGATGTAGCCCTGCCGTGTTAGTGGCACATGGGGGAAAGATCTGCCAAACGAGTGGATCTTTGCATCTATGGCCAGTTTAAGGGTTGGGGCAGACGGGGAGATTCAGTCGCCTGGCGATTAATTGCCTCTTCTGCGCAGTGACAATCTCCCCGTACTGCCTTCCGTCTGCTTGAATGCAGAATTGCCTGTGCTAATGCACTTGCGGCGCATCGATTTCCAAAGTCACCTAAAGTTTCCTCGTGAGGCAACTTCGGAAATCGAAGCGCCGCTAGTGCATTAGCGCAGGCGATTATTAATTCAAGCAGATCGAAAATTCTGGAAGATTGCTGCCCCACAGAAGAGGCGATTAGTCGCCAGGCGACTAAATCTCCCTGAATCTGCCCGTCTGCCCCAACCCTCAAGCTGGCCATAGATGCAAAGAATCTTTCCCTGATATGCCACTAACTGGCATGGCTATATCGCTGTAATCCAAACATTCGGCCCTATGGCTGAACGATCGGATTACAAGAAGCAAAATGGACTTCCGACGGGTCTGTCGGAAGAAAATCCAACCTTCCCAATCAATATCGTGTCCAGATATTGGTTGGGAAGATCCATCGGAAGCCCCCATACACGGGCAGATAAACTGTCAAACAGTCTAAACGACTGATATCGGCAGCTTTGTCCGCCCATGTATGGCCAACTTAAAGGTATGGAAATCTAAAATACAGAAAGATCCCTTATCCAGAAAACCCCATGCACTCTGCATAACAGTTCCCATACATGTAGCTAAATCAGCCAGACATCTGCTCATTTTGAAACTTCACCAGTTATACTGGGGTGCATTTATAAACGCTGGGCAAATTTTCTCCTGAGCAGTAACCCATAGCAACCAATCGGTAATTAGCTTTTTTTTTCTGTCAGCTACAGGTTGAACACTGAAAGCAATAATCTGATTGGTTGCCGTGGGTTACTGCCCAAGAGAAAATTTGCCCAGTGTTTCTAAAAGAACCCAAGTTGTTAATGCCAGGAGAGTACATGGGCAGAGTACAGATATATTTGTATATTCATATTAAATGTGGATATGGTACAAGCGCAGTTTACTGGCAGCTGTTAGCAGTGTTTGTCATACAGCTTTAGGAGGAGAAGGTGCTGGGTAGAGAGAAAAGCCAGTTCTGACTCTCTGGGAGAATGGAAAAGAGAAGGGAGGGGCTGAGGAAACTGGCTGGAAGTTTTTGTGTGAGCATATTGGGGGCTGGGATATCCCTGCTCCTCCTTCTCTTCCACACGCCATCAAGGTCTGGGAGTGAGCACTGGGCTGCATAGCTGGGCTGCATAGCTGGGCTCCTGCTCTTTGGGAAGGACGTGCCGTTAGGTTAAGGAGTTAAGCCCAGGATTTAAACAACAGCAGCAGCAGCTCTGCCCATTCACAGGTAAGCACCAGCCTGGGGATAACCCCCCCATCACAGGGGAACCATATCCTTGTTGGGCTTTTTATGGCTTTTAGATTTTTATGTTGCACCTTGTGCTGCTCTTTTGCATTGGGATGTCTGTGTGAAGCACAGGTAACTCTGCTACTGGATTTTTACTCTTCATCTATTGTTTACGTTCTGAAATAACCCGGCTGGGATATTCTACTAACCAGGTTTCAATTTTCAAACTTGTCACAAAGCAAGGCAGACATTCTCCCATTCCTCAAGATAATTAGGCTATTCAAAAGCATAGTTTAATTGGAGACTTTACAGGTAACACACAGTATGGCAGCTTCAAATGCTGGAAAATAACTCAATGTTTAGCAGAGCATCTAGTGACCCCTAATTACAGTTGGTGCATCTTTTCCCCTCTCTCCCATTAAACCGTTAATATTGTCGTCTTAGGCCTCAAATGCACTGATGTGTTTGAGTTTAGGCTCTGTGTTCCATAGAATAGCCATTAACCCTATACAAGGTGGGTGTGCTCTGAAAATAGGGTTGTCACCTGGCCGGTAAAAACAATGCTTGATGCCAATGTTATTAATAGAACAAAACTGCAAAAATATAGGAAGGCCGGTACTTTTTTGCTGAAAAGGTGGCAACCCTATCTGAAAATGTGTTTATATTCATTATGTATAGTTCTGTTTTGGGGGAAGGGGTGGCTTCAAAGAATCTGACTGACAGCCAGTGCAATGCTCATTCTTCTTAAAAGTGGAATGCCACCCTAAAAATGATTGTATTTTTATTTTTTTAGTCTATAGCTGAAAATCGAATTCTAAAACTTCATAGATAAAAATCTCATTGTAAGCATTTTTTCTAATAAACATGAATTACAATTTTCCAGAAGTTGGCTGTGGCTACTCACATCTGCACTCTGGTTCTGACTACTAGAAAACTGTAGCAAATATTGACTGGCTTACAGCCCTGGAGGAGAACGGACTACTGCTACAAAAGTTAGAAAGGCACAGATAGGAATAAACAAACAGTGGCAATTATGAATAACATTAAAACCGCTGGACATGTGTGAATATGTTGCTTAGAATTACATTAGTTTTCACTGCAAAAAACCTGTTATTGGGTGGAGTTCCCATTTAAGCCAGTGGCTGAGACCTCAGGCTCTCCTAGCATTTTGTGATTATCCAGCCCCAGGGCTGAACATTCAGGCTAGCCAAATTTATATATTGTCACTTTTTTATTGTTTCTTTGCTATAGATTTGTACAGTTGGTCCTCCAAAAAAAATACATATTACTGCACTGAAGCCGGAACCCTACAAGTGCATGGTGGGGGTTATAGTTCAACAACAGGCTGATCGTTTGTAAATTTGTCAGACAATTTTCTAGCATAAATAAACATTTTATTCCATGCTACATGTGTGAATTCCCTAATGCCCCCCAGGTTGCACTTCTTTATTTCTATGTTAAATGGGTTGCTGGATCCTGCCACAGACAAGCAAATAAAGCCGAGCTCGTTACCTTTTATTGACTAGTGTTGCTTGTAAAGAAAGTAAAAACAATCTGCACTGTTTAGGGCTAAAAGGATCCTACTCCACCCAGTATGTTAAAGAGGCGGCTGTCTGGTTGAATATTCTATTTGCTTATCTCATTGGTATTAGAGGGGACTAAACCTGCTTTAAAATAAGATTTGCTAAAATCTCCACTTGATGCTAGATATGGAGATCTACTTGTAGCAATGCGAGCAACCATATTGGGACACTTTGCATAGCAAATAACAGATAATCTATTGTAGCACAGTGCTGATAAAAGGGGGTGTAATGTTATCAGCGCAGGTTTCGGGCGGGGGGTGCAGGTGGTGCAACTTCAGTATCTATCAATAGGCCCTGAAATCCAAGGTTTAATATTATTCAGTAAGACACAGTTGGGCTAAAATAGTATACTTATGTGGGGCCACAGACAGTAGAAAAAGTGGATATTTGATGATGCTCTATAGTTTTACAGGTATGGAACCTGTTGTCCAGAATACTTGGGGCTTGAGATTTTTCCAGAAACATGAATTCAACCCAATGGGACTGTTTTGCTTCCAACAAGGATTAATTATATCTTAATTTGGGATCAAGTACAAGGTACTGTTATATTATTACAGAGAAAAAGGAGATCATATTAAAAAATGTTAATTATTTAATTAAAATGGAGTCATTCGGAGATGGCCTTCCTGTAATTTAGCGCTTTCTGTATATTTCATCTGCAAATGGCAGCAACATGGTTAGAAACTATATTTGGTTAAAAAAGTATTTTCCCTTTTTGGTTTTCAGTTAAGACATTTTATAAACTTCGTAATAGTATCTGGTGGCTTTTTTTGTTCTTTGTTCAAAATAGATGTCACCCCTGCTTTCTGTAGATACCTTGGAAGAAGTCAAACAATACAGCAGCATCCACATACCTTTTTTTGCATGTTTTTGCTTTCAGCCTGAATTCAGATTGATCATTTAATCTGTAATTAGGCTATTGGTACCTGTAATCCCACATTAAAGACATACAGACACTTCCAATCTACCTTGCTGGCCATAGATCAGAATGTGGTATTGGCCTCTCTTCACTTTTTTGTGGTTCCATTTGCTCAGGTTCAGGATGTCCTTCCAATGCATGACAATATAATGTAGCCATATGCATGTGCCTTCCACTCTGTGTTTACCTACAGAATATGGAGAAAGCACATGCTGGACCAGGAAGCCCCTATTATTAGGTTTGGTACAGTTTTAATATGCAGGACAGGACCAGAGTTACAGGAGAAGGGAGACTCACACAAAGTTGGAACCCAGACTTACAGGAAAGAAATATCTAGATTTGGAATAACCTTTGAGAATACAACCACAGCATGTTTGATTTATGTTGGATTCCCATGATCTAAAACCAATGATATCCAATAATTGTTACATAATGGAATCCTTGGGAATGTGTATTTTCTTCAATTACATTTTCTAGCCAGGAGGAACCCAATCCCTATCAATGGATCGCAATAGTTTCTTTAAACCCACTGAAAGACGACTGCATCCATAGCCCAATATGGTCCTCTCCGGAAAAGATTTTCACATCTGCCTGAATACTGTATCGGGCAGATCCCTATTGGCTGGGCAGGCATTCATTATATTCATATGGAAGGGCCAATAAGCTTCCAATTTGTTATGTAGTGGTAGAGTCAGCAGCCAATGTGACTAGTTTGACCGGTATCTTAGATCAGCCTATATTTTGGGTTAAATGGAAAATACGGACATACCAGCAGGATTCATATGTCCCCAGCACAATTAGAAACAATGTTTTGGCTTTAATAACGCAGCAAAGTAGAAATATGACTAATATTTCCTGATTATGTTCTAAACTTCTGTTGTGCAAATGCATGAGTGTGAAAACGTTATCGGCTGAGCGCCACACAATGGCCAAGCCTAGATGCTGTAGCCTGTGGCTGCCAGTCGTGGCTTAAAATGAGTTGTTACATGACGGCTTCTGGAACAGCAGAGAATTTAGCACTGGTACATCTTTGCACAGTTGTTGGGTGTGTAGACTTGCCAGGGCATGAAATGCTTGCTTGTTAGGTAAATGGCAGATTTTCAGCTTATGGACATGTAGAGAATATGAATATGCTGCTGGTGGAATGTAAAGGTGGAATCCCTCTGGAGATGAATATATTTGTAATGTGATACATAGCTGAGTCATAAGGCAGAAGAATGCCCTGCGTACTTCTAAGAAGCAGAATGATGTTTAGCTCAGTGTTTTATGTGCACTATACACAGGGCTGTCTTTAGTTATGATGGGGCCGGGGCTACAGAATTTATATAAATTAAGTGTCCAGCCTAATGGTCCTTTGGGTGATATAAAAGGGCTATTGCCACCTCTCTGTACTAGTATAACATACATGGACTGCTAAGACTTCGGCCAAGAAGTGGTACCAGTATCACAATCTTAACAAAGGGCTGAGTATTTGCAGGTTAAAATGGAGATGCCAAATGGCTAGGATTAGTACAATCATTCTATGCTTTAAGTTCCTCTTCTGATTAATGGAATAGTAACATAAAAAAAAATGGAATTGTTTAAGTTATGAAATTATAATGCAGTGTTGCCATGGTAAAACTGCAGTGTTTGCTTAAGAAACACTACTATTGTTTATATAAATAAGCTGCTGTGTAGCAATGGGGGCAGCCATTCACAGGAGAAAAGGCTCAGGTTACCCATCAGATAAGCTCTGTAGAACACAAAGGTGTTATCTGTTATCGACTATTTAACCTGTGCCATATAGCCTTTTTTCAATTTCCTCCATTGCTATACGAGCAGCTTGTTTATATGAACTATAGTAGCGTTTCTGAAGCACACAGATCCGTTTTAACAGTGCAGGGCAACACTACATGATATTTACATTACTTTAAAACACTAATTTATTTTTTGTGTTACTATTCCTTTAACTGCAGCTTAATAACAGAGAGGAGAAACTGCTGTGTACTGTGTGGGACTATAACGGAGACAGCTAGGTTGTAATTAGATCCAGACACCTAGATTGCGCTCGATGATCTTTATTTCTGTTTACTTCTAGTGTTCCTGAGACATATCCCTCTTTAGTGGCCAACTATGAAGCCCTATTTCCTGCCTATTCCAGCGGCGGCTCTGCTCCTCTGCTCGCTGTGGATTTTGCCCACTGATTGCTGCAATAAGGCTCTTTGTGCAAGTGATGTCAGCAAATGTCTAATACAGGTAAGGGTTACCCCACATATATTATGCACTTTAGAAATGTAATATGCACAGATGCATTTGAAGGGACCAGTTTTTCTATACCATTTTATTTGCTATAGTTTGTTGGTGAGCTGGACTGGTGATCTCCAATGATCAACCATATGCCCGAGGGCTGGATTAAAGTATGGCTTTAGTATAGTGTACAAATCAGAGGCCATAAAACTGACTGAAATAATACAAATAAATGGGGGGAGGTTGTTTATGCAGAGGACTGTTTAGTGTGAACCAAACCAACCAAAACATTCTAAAAAGTTCAGAATCACTGGCATTTACTGGACAGCATCAAATTCCAAATCTACTGTTCTTCACTATTTAGTTCAACAAACCACTAACAGTGAGGGAAGGTAAAGCTGGTCATATACTCATTCATTAGAAAGATTTGTACATATTTTGGGCAGTGAATGCTGGTCCAATGATCCTGACGTGTCTGTGTACTATGGATATTGGTTAGTTGGACCTTTGGTGGGAAGTCTTATGTAGAAGAGGAAAGCATTTCAATTGTATTGGCCTTTGCACAGGGTATGTAGAGTGGGGTATACACATAGTAATACAAGTATGGGATCTGTTATCCAGAATGCTCAGGACTTGGAATTTTCCAGAGAAGGGTTCTTTACACAATTTGAATCTCTATACATTAAGTCTAGTTAAAAAAAATCATGTAAACAGTAAATAAGCCCAAAAGGATTGTTTTGCTTCCAGTAAGGATGAATTATATCGTTAGGACAAATACAAGGCAATTTTTTATTATTACTAGGGATGCACCAAATCCACAATTTTGGATTTGGCCAAACCCTGAATGCTTCGAGAAAGATTCGTCCGAATACTGAACCAAATCCGAAGCCTAATTTGCATATGCAAATTAGGGGTGGGAAGGGGGAAATATTTTTTAATTCATTGTTTTGTGACAAAAAGTCATGCAATTTCCTGCCCCGCCCCTATTTTGCATATGTATCGAATCCAGGATTCCCCTTTTTGCAGCAGGATTCGGCCAAATCCTTCTGCCCTGCCGAACCGAATCCAAATCTTGCTGAAAAAGGGCGAATCCTGAACTGAATCCTGGATTCAGTGCATCCCTAATTATTACAGGAAATCATTTTTATTAAAACATTTAATTGTATTTGTTTTAAATGGAGTCTGTTGGAAATGGCCTTTCTGTAACATAGTAAATTAGATTGAAAAAAGACACCCGTCCTTCAAGTTCAACCTTTTAACTCTATTTTAACTTGCCTAACTGCTAGTTGATCCACAGGAAGGCAAAACACCCCATCTGAAGCCTCTGCAACTTGCCGCACAATCAGACTAGTCCTTGGATCAACCTGTACTATGAGCTATCTCCCATAACCCTGTATTCAGAACCTTAATGGATATCTGGAAAATGGATCCCATACCTATATACTCATTTATTTTGACTCTGCAGGCTCAGTTGCATAACATACAGGATTGGCCTCAGGTTGACATCTTTGGATCAGAAAGCTATTTGTCAGGGACTTCAAGAACCAAATGTCCTGCAACAGGAAGTTCTGTTCTTTTAGTGCAGAAGAGGATATAGCTCTCTATATAGCAGCAATTGCTCCTCACCTAGGTCCAAGTAGATAAACAGGGAGGAAGGGGATGGTATTAACATTACTCTGTTATATCTGACCGCACAGTGATAAAGAACACTTACTCCGCTGCCAAAACCAGTCTCTAGAGGGTCATGGACTCTTCAGAGTTCAGCCCCCAGTCCACAAGGGCATATACAACAAATTTCAAAAAGGTTAACTCCAAAGACATCCAGTTTGAAATGTTAAAAAGTTTCAATGTTTATTCATTATATATATCAATAAAAATGCATACAGACCCCTTGATCCTCTGCCTTGCGCGTTTCGTACCCCCAAGTACCAGGGGGTACGAAACGCGTAAGGCAGAGGATCAAGGGGTCTGTATGCATTTTTATTGATATATATAATGAATAAACATTGAAACTTTTTAACATTTCAAACTGGATGTCTTTGGAGTTAACCTTTTTGAAATTTGTCGCACAGTGATAAAGTCAATAGGCTGAATGCATTTCTACCACCAGCCCTACAAATAGGTGTAAATCACCCCATTAAGACACACGTGCTATGCAAATCTCTTATTACATTACACCCCTTGCCAGAATGTATTAACGTCAAACGTTGAGATTTTTACGTTAAGATGGATTGTAACAGCAGGTTATAAATGCCTTAAAATATATGTCATTTATATATGCATGCGTGATATTGTTTTAGAACTTGAGGAATCTTCTGTTTTTATTTGGATGCACATATTTGTAACATATTCCATCTAGGATCACACACAGCAACAAGCATCTGCTAAATGTGAACATTCGCTAAAAATACAAAACCCCTTTCATTATGGGTCGGTGCTGCCTGAACTGGCAGAGGCACGAGACACACACAGGTGTGTAACATAACTCGGTTCACTGGGTGGAAAATCTGATGTGTGCCAGGAGAGATTTCATTCTGCCTCCTGTTCCATGAAGGAAAAAACAGGAGTGTTTGGAGCTGGAGATCCAGCTGTTTGCCAGCCGTGTGCATGTGTGTGTGTACCTTTTACACTAATTGTATTTGCTCCTGCAGCCATATCCCCCCCCCCCCCCCGCAAGCCTTGCTGCTATTGTCTGCAGGTAATTTGTACATGTACACAGCAGCCTAATCGCGTTTAATGACTTCCCTTTAACTTGTCAGTCAGTCCGACAGACTCTTTCGGCTGCAGACCAGGTGTCTGTGGGGGGTTGCAATGCGCATTGCCATCTTTCTAGAAAAATAGTTACTAAGAAAAACAAAACAAAGCCATAAAAGGTGGATTCCAGAACCCTCATTTGCTTGATCAAACATCCCAGAGCCCTCACTCTGAGCCTAAGGCCTGAATGTAAATATTTAGCTTTTCATAGTGTATACAGTAGAAACGCTCAAGTGCGATGGCTTTCATTTCATGATTGAAGGCCCATTATCTCTGTTTAGCAGAGCTTTATACCCGGGATTTATCTTCATTGTTAAAGGCAGATGTGATTCTTGTTTTCGACAATTCTTGTATAAAAATCGTTAATGTTCCAAGTTCCCTATCTCATAGGTGAGAAATACTCTTGCAGAATCAAACAACATCTCCAGTCTGTGTAATCTACTTTGTACCAAATTCTTAAGGGCGGTTAATGGCCTGGTAAAACCAGAAATGGCTCGTTATCTCGCTAATGACTTGGGATAAGCAGACATACCAGTTCTGGCCACCCATAAACTGTAATGAAAACCACAATCCAATCTACATTAATTACACATTTTCAATGGCTGTAAAGTTATTTGTACATGTAAAAGGCAACTGACAGCAGAGTGTCTGGCTACAATGTTCTTTGTTCTATGGCTAGTGGCACACCAGGCAATTTTCGGTGGAATCAGCCCCTCTACCCTTTCTGATGAGCCTGCACCCAAAGCCACTGTGCTGGCCCAAGTGCAGGCATATGAAGTAGATTTCGGTGCTGAAACGAACAAGTATGCTTTATGGCATGGAAACTGGGTCTGTATTCCTGCAATTGGGCCAAAACAGTGGCAGGCACATGAGAGAACTTAAAATGACAATAGAGACTGAGGGGCTAGCGTTGCCTTCGCCGACATTTGACGCACTTCGCCAGGCGAATTTTCGCCAGCGATACGCAAATTCCATAAGATGAGAATTTGCGCCCAGGACGGCGAATGTTAGTGAAGCAAAGCGCATTTACGCTAGCGATGCCTACACGCTTCACGCTTCACGCTTTTGTGAATTTGCACCTGATTATCAGCCTACTTTTAATCGCAGGCACAGAATTGGTGTGGGAGTAGCCTAATGTGACTCCTGAAACAATGAAGCAGCTGATTAACTAAGCACTGAATTCTGTGGCAATGTTTCAAGTGTTAGAACCAGAGAACAGAAAAAGAATAATCAAATACTGCTTTCACTTGCAATTACATTTACACATACATTTTAGTTAAAAAATTAAGCAGTTTTAATGTTTATTAGAACTTTTGTTAGAAATTGCACTTTCTTTCATTATGTAAAAAAAGGTATGTGTACTTGCACACTACAATATTGTCAGGTGCATGAGTAGTGCTATATGTTAAAAGTACTTGCAAAACCAGGATTAAACTGGTGCATGATCTTCTAGCCTTTGCGGTTGATGCTGATGTGTGGTAGCTCCATAGTAAAAGCCGATGTTAATGATGGAGTACATGTTCACTTTAAATAGAAAATGGTCCCATTGCACCTGTAAGCACATAAAAAAAAAATAGCATCCAAGAGTACATGTTGTCTCTGCAGCTGAAGTATATAAAGCAGTGAATGGCCTTTTCAGGGCAGCTAGCCATGCTACACTGTCAGTGTGTTTCCTTGAACCAAAGCCATGAAATGAAATGTGTTTTGCCAGGAGCTGTGCCAGTGTCGGCCCACGGATGGAAACTGCTCCTGCTGCAAAGAGTGTATGCTGTGTCTGGGTACACTGTGGGACGAGTGCTGCGACTGCGTTGGTAAGTATCTCCTGTGCAAATTACTTCAACAGAACACCCAAGTATCCACCCACTGTACAGTGTACCCCCTGCACAGGTTCGATCCCATAGACTCCATTTTATCCAAATTTGTAAAAATGGTTTCCCTTTTGTCTGTAATAATAAAACAGTACCTTGTACTTGATCCCAACTAAGAATTAATCCTTATTGGAAACAAAATCAGCCTCTTGGGCTTGTATAATGTTTTGATGATTTTCTGGTTGACCCAAAGTATGAAGATCCAAATTACAGAAAGATCCTTTATGCGGAAAACACCAGGTCCCAAGCATTTTGGATAACCGTTCCCATACCTGTATTACCAAAAATATTTAAGGGTGTTTTTTTTTTGTGCTTTTAAAATTGTAATGCTGTCCTGTGCTGGAAAATTGTGTATTTGCTTCAGAAACAGGAGTTCCTGTGCACCCATTGGAGCAGCCATTTAAGATGAAATATATACAGTGCACAAGTTTAAACAACAGAATATGGTTTGTTCTTATGCAGGGAGATAAACGGGGATTAAATCTATCTACAGAACTGACCCGGGGACTTAAAGAATAAAATCGCTCAGTGGTACTTAACAAAAACATATATATAATGTTTAAATCATTTTTTGGGCAATGAAGCACATAACTAGGCTGCTCCTGCCATGAGGTTAAAACATGGCAGGGGTGAGGGAAGGTGGTATCAGGAAGAGCACCTTTGACCACAGATCTTGCATGTATCTATCTATTCTGCATACTTTGTTGGATGCACTCGCTTGTCATGCAATTGTGGTTCAGAAACCCTGCAAGTCAAATTACTGATACTTGAGTACACCCTTGACTGCAGGTGATTACTATTCAAATAAATAGGGATCTTTGATGACAAAATGCCTGGAATCAGAACATGTAATGTGCTCTTTGGTTCTGATCTGCACTTTCTTGCCATCCATACCTTCAGGTCATATTTTGACCTTAAAGGGGAATCCAACCTCCCAGGCGCTAACCCCTCCCCCCCCGGCCTACCTCTCTCCCCGGGTTATTGCCCCTAAGTCGCTACTTACCCCTCTGTGTAGGTCCCCTCCAGCAAAGTTCACAGGGGCCATCTTCTCTTCCAACCACTTCTTCCTGGATCAGTTAGCTGCCCCCCCCAGGGCAAATGCCCCTAACATTATGTTCTATCTAGTGGGGCAGGTTTTTTTTTTATGGGTTTGTTTCTCCTTTAAACCCACTGAAATCTTTACTGTATATTGGAAAGGTGCATAAAATTACATTTCCTTTCACTGATGGGAAAAACTGTTTTAAGTGCAGTTCCTCTGTAACGGGAAATAATTTAGCATGTTTTAGAAATTAGCCCTAGTTATTATTTTAAGACCAGCCCCAACAATCTGGTTCCTTGTGTGCTTTTCTCCAGGCACACAGGTTTGTAGCAGATCCCTCTTGGCACTAGTCATGTTTATTAGAATGTGTAATTCCGCTGGGATACTGCGGGTGACATGTACATTCTGAGTGCCAGACTAGCGCTTACCTCCCAGGGCCTTTAACTGGCAGTCCAGGCACATCTCCAGATGTTCAGTGGTATGAGGCTGACATCACTTAAAAAAATACAGATGCAAGACGAAATTTCCATTTTGATATCCATCAAAAAGTGTCCAGAAGAAAAAAAACAAAGACCCAGAATGAAACAAAGCCCTTTTTGTATGACTGGTGAGGAAACTGACATATATAAGACATTTCCCAAACTTACAGCACCCCTTTTACCACTTTACATTGTTGCATTCCTCACTACCTTTTTATTTAGATTTTGCCCTAAGAGCAATACATGCAGAAATATGATCGGCAGTCGACAGGAATTTTCTAACTTGTCTGACTGAACAACCGATCGGCATGGCACGACA
>CM044441.1:105085008-105102268 GCA_024363595.1 Xenopus borealis
TACTTGAATATTTTCTAATCTATGAGAAACTTGAATCAATGAATTCGTAGTGAAAAACCCGAATACTCCAATTGATCGAGTTTTCGATAAAAGAAAAATTTGAATTGCTCAAATTAATCGAGTTTTCAAGTGAAAACCCACTAAAAAAACTCAAACATATCATAAAGGCTGCACATGACCTTAAAATGTTTTAGCTGGAGTATTTTCAGACTCAAGCTATTTCCAGCTTTGGGGGTATAATAAATCTTGAGAAATGTAAATTGCTTTATAAAAAAAACCTTAAAAATTCTATTTATTTATTTTTTTTAAAAACCAACCAAAGTTTTGACTGAAAAATACCCTTGAAAACTTGTTTTCAGGTAAAAAAATAACTCAATCTTTAATAAATAACCCACTAGGTTTAGTAAAACTTTACAGTTTAGACCAAAAAATACATATTAAGCAATTCCTCATATTGTGTAGTTTCAAAAAAATAAACAGTTTTCTGGGGTAAAAAAGATTTGAATTTCGAATATGCAAATGAGGCAACTTCGACCATCGAATTTTCAATATTTGACAGATTCGAATAATTAGAATATTCAAATTTAATTATATTCGATGGTGGAAGTACTTCCCCTTTAAAAAAAAATTCAATAGGCTAGTTCGCCAGATTGAACCTACCAAATTGCTTTAAAACCCTATGGAAAGCTCCCATAGGTGTTTTAAAGTTGTTTGTGATCGAATAGGAAAAATTCGATCGAAGGGTTGAACTCGTTCAATTCGAATTGATCGATCAAATTTTTAATTAAACGATCGAATAGGAAAACTATTCGAATAGCGGTAAAACCCTTCGAAGGATTTTATTTCCCTCACTATTCACATGGTCGAATTTCGAATGTTTTTCAATTCGACCAATAGTAAATCTGCCCGTTAGTGTTGGTTGCCTCCTGCTGTACAATGTGGTGTTTTCTGGTTCAATGCTTTGGAAATGTAGTAGTGTAGGGTTCTAGATTTGTTTGTCTATAACTATAGCCCTTACTTTGTTTACACCTTATGTATAAATAAAAATATGTACAAATAAAAACATACATCTATACAAGAATCTCCTTAAACATATGGCAGCAAACTGTTTGAACCGTTTCAGAATCCCTTATATAACTTTAGACCAGCAGTTTGTGCATGCCTTGCAAATATGAAATATGCTATTTGGGACACCTCATTCAGACTTCTTAAAAATATGTTTTGTGTATCTTAAAGGTATGTGCAACCCAAGGAACTACAGTGATACTCCCCCAACCTCCAAAAGTACAGTAGAGGAACTTTATGAAACTATTCCATCCCTGTTCCGGGCTCTAACCGAGGGAGACACCCAACTTAAATGGAATATTGTAACTTTTCCTGTAGTGGAGGAACTTTCCCATCATGAGAACCTGGTCTCCTTCCTGGAAACAATGAACCAACCACAACAGCAAAATGTATCTGTCCAGGTGTCTGACAGCAATGAAAAAGGTATGAAAACAGGCATTTTATTGTGATTGACTCCCTAATTCATTCCCAGTTTTTAAAGGGCAACTCCACCCAAACAGTTTTTTGCATCTGTTTTCTGATCCTCTTCTGTGGAGCAGCGACACTGATCTTGAAGGAGAATGTGCAGTTCAATCTATGTCCTGAATCATCTTTTACTGCACATGCTCCCACAAGATCCGTATCAGCAGCAGAAGATAAGATGGAAGATGGCCCTTTGAACTCCGCTGTGCACAACTCTAAGGTATAGAAGGTCAGTAAAAGGGAGACTTCTAAAAATAAATACTGCAGACAAGGAGCTTGGAGAAAGGGCAGTGAAGAGAGCAAGGAGATATGTTGAGGGTCAAGGGTTTATTTCTCCTTTAAAGGGATTCTGTCATGATTGATACAGGGTAGTTTTTATCACTAAATTACACTGTGTACATTGCAAGTAATTCAATCTACAATCTCAGGTACTTGTGCTTGATAATTTGCTAAAAGAAAGATCAAGCTCTTCATAATGGAACTGCTTTCAGATATTCATTGGATAGCATCAATGAATACTCCCCCTTTGGATGGATGAAGGAGTCACAGTCGGGCTTGGGTGTATTACTATGTGGGGCATTATTAGCAATGAAGATGTTTTCTTGTTACCATCTCATTGTTATGTTGAACGGCTACTAGAGGGAAAAGGAAGAAGTATGACATCACTCCATCTTGAAATGCTGCAGTAAACTGAAGTGACTGAAGTTTATAAAAGCATCAATTAGTTATATGACTGAGGGCACTTGGGAAAGCTAGAACATTTCTAACCCCACATAAAAAAAATTACATTAAATAATAAAAAAGAAAACCTGTTGGCTCTTTTTAAAAAATTGATTTTAATGCAGATTTCTGCTGGATGAGCATTAACTGATGTGTTTTGTAAAAAAAAAAAACGTTTCACCATGACAGAATCCCTTTAAGTGCAATGTAGACAATCTGGCCTAACTAAAGATGGCCATACATGGGCAGATTAAAGCTGCCGATATCAGTCGGTTCAGCGACTTGTCTGCTAGTGTATGGGGGCTTCGGATGAGTCTCCCAGATCTATATCTGGCCAAGAAATCGGTGATGTTTGATTTTTCTGGCAATCTTGGAACGCATTGGCTAGTTGATGTGGTCCTATGACCCATCGGCAACTGTTCTCATAGTTGTAATCTGATTGCTTGGCCCTAGGGCCAACATGTTTGAATGTTTTGATGTCGCCAAACGAGCGGATCTCTGTCCGATATGCCCACCTTGAGGTGGGCGATATCTGGCTGATCTGATCGTGGGCCCTAGGGCCCAATGATTGGATCATAATGGAGGCCATATGGGCGGTCGGATCCGTGACCCGAACGGATTTTTAATCCTGCCCGATCGACATCTGCCGACATATAAATTGGGGAAGCCCATCGGAGAGGGCCACTCATGGGCCGATAAACTGCCAACTCTGTCGGCAGCTTTCATCGACCCGTGTATGGCCACCTTTAAGATTGGTCGTTCGGCAGAGAAAGATCTTTGCGTCTATGGGGACCTTTAATCTAATTGCTGATTGGTTGCCATAGGCAATATGTCCAGAAATCTCTCCAGATATTTATCTCCAATGTTAGTAAACATGCCCCTATGTCTAGCCCCATGTGAGATTTCAAAATTAAATATTAAAAAATGTGTTTGTGAAGATTCTCATTCATCCAGGTCAGGGTATATTTGTAGAAATAAATCAAATCAACTGGACTTGCCGTGTTTTTTACCTTGTTTTACCAGTCCGGCTTTCTCAACTTGTAAATAGGATCTTTCTTGGGAATATAGTGTCTGGAATGTTGGCCATTTGGCACAGGGGTCCCCAACCTTTTTTGCTCGTGAGCCACATTTAAATTTAAAAAAGAGTTGGAGAGCAACACAAGCATGAAAATGTCCATGAGGATGTCAAATAAGAGCTCTGATTGGCTTTTTGGTAACCCCTATATGGACTGGCAGCCTCCAGGAGAGAATGTTTGGCAGGACATTTGTGTTTTATACAACCAAAACTTGCCTCTAAGCCAGTAATTCAAAAATAATCACCTGGTTTGTGGCCACTGGGAGCAACATCCAAGGGGTTGGAGAGCAACATGTTGCTCGCGAGCTACTGGTTGGGGATCACTGATTTGGCATAATCTGTTTATCATAATCCACAAGGATCTCATGAAGTTAGGTGTTGATTCTATTTGCAAGATTGGAGCTTTGAGGTGTTATTAAAACTAAGGACAAACGTTTGAAGAATGCCAAATCCAGATTCTAGACTGGGAGAGCGACTGGTTCAAACAATATATGTAAAAATTGAAAAACCAAGTTTGTATAGAGGCGGAGGTGTGACATCTATTGTCTGCCACCTACAGTGCTGTTTTGCCACCTCTCCTTGGAAGGTTTGATAACACATCAAAGCTCCAATCTTGCTAGTACAATCAACCCCTAACTTCATGACATCATTGTGGATTATGATACAGAATGGAGCAACATTCCAGAGGGTATATTCAGTAGAAAGATCCTATTTACAAGTTATTCTGAATTGAGCCAGTTGGATGACTGGTGAAATGTCTTCAATGAAAAAAACACAGCAAGTCCAGTTGAATTGACTTATTTCTACAGATAAAAAACACAGAGTTTTTCCCATTCGGACTTTAATAAATAACCCTCTTAAATTAAAAAAAAAACAAAAAACGCAGTAGGATTATTTAGCAGCTAACACTTTAGTATTATGGAAAAAAACGAAATCATTAAAATAAAAATATATGCTTAAAATGAACTTTCTAGGAGTTAGCCTTCCCATAATTCTGAGTATTTTGTATATCTGGTTTCCATTTAAGAGATCCCATAACGGTAGATAGATAGAATTGTTTCGGTGCTTGGCTAATTGTACCCAAGTGAACTACTAGGACGAGTTTTGTCTGAATTCGAAAATATATACTGGTACTTTTCTCACGAAACCTGCTAATAGAAAAAGCATAGCAGGTTTTTTTTTCCGGAAAGCCATATATTTACTCACTATCTGCCATTTCAATCTGTCACTACCCAATCTTGAGCTGCATGACTTCTTGCCCTCATTTCTAATGTCCTAACATAACCCCCATTGCTTAGAAGTGACTAAGAAGCGACGCATTTTTCAAATAAACATTTTATGAAAGTTTCGGAAGAGAACTTCCTGCAGCAGGGATGTCAGCGAGGGCAAAATAAACATAAACTGAATAAAAGGAAAGATCCAAAAAATACACACCCATTTTTTTTTCTTAACATGTAGCTTTAATCAAGCTGTAAGCAACATTTTATTAGTTTCTGAAAGCCACCCACAGTATTCTGGTTTGGCAAACTCTCTGCTTGGGGCAGGAAATTTCTTTCCAGCAGTAAAGTTGTTTAATTATTTCTAATAGACCTATTTATCTTCATGTCATCTTAACACCATCTATTATACCTGAAATTATATCATGCAAAGCAGGCACAGCTAAAAAGCATTTCTTAACCTCCTACACACATAGAAGCCTTTTCATCACAACACAAACCACTGTTGAGCTATTAAGCACAGATGTGATTTGAAACTTACTCTATCAGCAAAGCATTTTTAAGACTGCTGATGTTCTCTTTGAAGGGGCAATTTACCCCCATTTTGACAGCTCAACCTGCAGTCCTGGGTTTGTTACTGAAATGTCCTGACTTTCTTTTTGATCTCCTGCACTGAACAGCTAGAAAAAGATACAAAGTCTTGGCAGAGAGCAGAGAGCCAAAAATATTTTTTTTGTAACAGTTTAAGATAAGAGTCTCTTGGGAGAACTTAGACTAACTGCTTAAAGGGCAATTCATCTTAATTTGCAAGACTGTAATAACACATCAAAACCACGGAAATGTGTTCAAACTTTAATAACCTGACAAATTTTGTAAAATGAACATGGTAATTGGGGGGTGTGGCCACAAAAATGGGCGTAGTAAAAAAAAAAATTCCCCAGGCTCCACGTGGCAAATCCTTTTTATCGCTCTTTCTGTTTCCAAAATGTTGGAAGGTATGAGATAGGACTAGACAGACTTTCTGGCACAAACTAATAGAAGTATGATTTTCTATGTTCATAGATTTATCACAGCATTGGGATTAACCGATTCTATGAAAACAAGAAGCAGTAATGAATTTGGCACAAATCGGGGCTGGTAGCCAGGGCTCTGATTTATACTTCTTATTAATCAAAATGTGAGATTGAATGTAGGACTAGCTGTATAAATATTACCCGACGAGCTTCAAATATGATCTCTTAATAAAGAATGCGTAAATATAGAGACTACTCAGAATTGTTCAGTTCATCAAACTGAAAATAGGACAATGGGGCGGGATATCTTGGTTTTTATTCTTCTGAATATATAGCTCAAGAATTCCAAGTCCTGTGTTTTTCTGCTTTATTCTTCTGCTTTATCTTTTGGCACTCATCTGCCTTTATTTTCTATGAATCCGATGTGTAACTTCTTCTCCGCAGAGCACATGTGTACAGTGGTCTATTTTGATGACTGCATGTCAATCCATCAGTGCAAGGTTTCCTGCGAGTCCATGGGAGCGTCAAAGTACCGGTGGTTCCACAATGCTTGCTGCGAATGTGTGGGGCCGGAGTGTGTTGATTACGGAAGCAAAACAGTGAAGTGCGTGAACTGTATGGTTTAAGTCCTCTCTCCACGGAGAAGAAAAGAAATGTACTGCTTATTACCCCCTTTCCTGCCACCGAGGTACGCTATTTTTGGGAAAATTACATCCGACACCGTCTTTTGGAGTGAAAAGGATGAAGGAAAAAAAAAATTGTTAATTCTGGGACAAAACAAAGATTTGCCACATATGCAGACCGGTGAAATATGTAAAAAAGATACAATTTTTGTTGAATATGTATATTTTTTAAATGTTTTTATAGTTTTCCATATTTTAGATTTATATATTTGTAACTGATGTAAATTTGCAGGTATCATGTTGGACACAGAAGCATTATGCAATTTGATTTATAAGCTTTTTTTTTTTTAAAGCGTTTCTCTGCTTTTCAATCCACTGCTTTAGAAAGAGTATCGTCAATTCTATAAATATGTATGATGGTACTAAGTAGACTGTGCCTATACAAGGTAGCTTTGGCTTAATATTAAGGAATTTGGATTTAACAAACTGATTTAATAGAGGGAATAGTGTCACGGTATATTTTGGTTATCACCTTCCTTTTACTTTCCATTCTCCATCACTGTAAAACAGACTTTACTGGTAAAACACTTGCTTTTCAATGGAAAAGAAGAAAGCTAAGCTGGATTCGTAGAGGGGGTGATACCCCATCCTCTACTTTTATTTGTCATTCAGTTAAAACTGTAACCAATCAGTAGAAATCTGCTAATTCATTTCCTTATTTCCATGTATTTTGGGTGCCTCTATGCCTCAAGCTTAGATGGTTTGTGCTCATCTGAATGACATAAATATTGTGGCATTTAAATGTGTCTGGAAGTGTCTTACAGCTACAGTATATATATATATTGAAAGGTACCTAACTATTTCCTGATGAAAATATTGCTGGTTCAATCATATTCGTAATGAGAACTAATAATAGCAGTAAAACAAATGATTAGGAGAGCCTGACTGTTGTATAACATATACCACTGCTTTGTCACATATATGTATGGTATTTTTTTAAGGAAATTAGAATATGTTTAAATAATATTTTGTGTGCTTTTATTGTATATTATACATGTATAAAAAAAAAAAATTACACACACACACACAGGCTTAATAAATATACGTTTCCACAGAACAGAGTAGTTTAGAAACCGTTTTAAGGTAAAATGGATACTTTTTAAATCTGGTTTATCATGGGGAAATTACCTAGGACAGGTTCTTGAGAATCATGTACTCTAGGATGGAAAATGAAACTTTCAGCCCCAGCCATGGCTTGTGAATTACACAATAAGATATTTACATCATGCTGGATAAAAGGTGAGTACAAGGAAAAAAAGATTAGACAATTCAGAAAAAAGGAAAGATGAAGATCTGTAACACAAGAGTTCACCTTTGGTTGGGGGCCATGAATAGGTGTGTGAAGCATGGCAAAAAAAAAACACTGGACTCTCTCCCTCTCTCTTTCTGGGAGGCTGAAGTGTCTGGGTGTCATTACTTAGAAGGAAACAATTGTTTAACCGTTTGCCAATTGGTAAGTGATCAGCTCAGCTAATTATTTCCTCAGTCAAACTGCTGCCAGATAATGACTCTTGGAATCTTAGAATCCTCTGCCGCTCTGCTCCTCTTCTGCTGCAATGACTGAATCCTGATTCATTACCTCCGCTCTGGTGTATACAAGTGCTGTGAAATGCATTTCGGTGCCAAAATGCGCGGTGTCTTATTCTGGGTGCAGGTAGTAGATTATTGGCCTGTGTTTCTCTGCAAGCCAAGATCTGTATGGTATGGTGTAGTCCTAGCCCTGGGGCAAACTGGGCCAGTGGGACACCGGGGAAAAAACCCGGTGGCCCCCTGGATCTTGCCAGCCCAAATCCGTTACCTGCACTTCTTCCTGCCACGAACGGTTGGTCACAGCAAAAACACGTGTACGGGAGAGTCGGACCCTGCCCTAGCCTTAAACAACAGGGATCTGTTCTCCTTTAATAGTTTTACTCCGTTGTCTTGAGACATTGGTTGGGGTGCCAGGAGTGTAGAGAATGTAAACTGGATAGATACTGTAGCAATATCAATTTCAGGCTATGGCAGACAGGACATTTTGTTGCAATGGATTTGTTTTACCACCAGTAATTTATCTCAATCCCAGTAGGATGGTAACTTCAGACCTTTTTGTTTCCCATGATCAAGGAGAGAAGTACAGGTAACAAAAGGTCCAATCTGCCAGTACCTTACAAATCCTGTTATCAATGCTGAAAATGTATTATTAAATGTGCATTAGAAAGATTCTTAGAATAACATTTGTTTTCATATTATTGTAATAGGTTTTCTTTTTCAGCCCTTGTGCTAAACAGATGCATTCCATACGAGTGGCCGCCATTCTACTGTTGTGTTCAGGTCTGAAGTGGAATTTCACCTTCAAGTCACAGCAGTTAGTCAGTGCAAAATGCTCATCAGAGAAGTTTATAATGATATTTAGCAGCCAGGAGAGCTCTCCCCGCTAACTGTTACATCTTTTAAAAAGCCAACCTGACTGTCCCATCTCAGCTTGTTAGTTACAGTTTCTAATGCTAACGGACTCCTGCTGAACAAATATGGCAGCCCCCTTATACAGAAACATATGAAAAAGTTAGCTTTCAAAGTTCAAGTAGTAGCTTTCAAAGGAAATATTATGATAGATGTAAAAAGGAGTTTAATTTCCGGGGTCGGTATCACTAACTTTTTGCAAAGCAGAAATTATTAGACCATGGCCCTTTAGCCCCCCTTTTATCTGTTTCTTTAATAATGATTTAATACTGGCTGATGCCTTGTGTCCTCCAAACTTTCAGGTACTTTGCAACTAGGCTTACAACTTTTTTTTTTTTTCCAATAAGTTTTATTGAATTTTTACAACATCGGTGCAACATACTTGAAATGTAAGACCTGATTCCATTACTTTCATGGAAGAAAAATACTGCACTGAGTAAAACACAATAGAAAAACTGAAATATATAACAATGATTAAAGAGAGTTACAATCTTATACACTAATAAATGTTTTCCAAACCACGGTGTTGGTATCAATATTTCTTTAAATTCATTTTAATTTGTTTTCCATGAGCTTTGAGTTCCACCCGAGTTTTACAGTCCTCAATTGCCCTGTAGCTCAGCCAAGGTAACCATATTGTGTGGAACATATCTATTTTATCATTGAGAAGTTAGCTTCTCCAACACCATACAATTGTCCTCTCCAAGTTTCACGAAATTGAAGTCCAATGTAGGAGCTTGCCAAGCTTTTGCTATAACTTGTTTCATTGTACTAAATATTATCATTATTAGCTTGAATTGTTCTCTAGTAAGGACCTCAATTGGTTTATTAAAGAATGCTTGGTAGGGGTCTTTTCTCAGAGAGATATTAAACACATTGCCAATCATGTTATAAGTTCTAATCCACAGCTGTTTCACAATAGGATAGTCCCAGTCTTTAACCCTTTAATTGCTATATGGATTTCTTCTTCAGATATAGGTTGGGACATTAGTTCTATGTGTTCTAGCTCCAAGATTGGGAGGAGGAAAAGTCTCTAGTCCAGTTATAAAGCTTTTGATAAAAATGGGCAAATTCCTCAACCATCTTTTCAGGATTTGCAGACAGGCCGTGCCCCTTTATCTGCAGTGATCTAAATGGTTTGGTTTGGTTTCCTCGCTAACTGATAGTCTAACTTCAACTAAAAAAAAACAAACCTCTCAGCAAAAACTGATCAACATGACCTATAGGTATCATTTAATGTACATTCATATGTTAAAATTCATTTTTTAATGTCCGCGTCAATTTAAGTTGTTGATCTCGTGTGGGACTTTCTATTAACTTTTTTCCTGACTGGTAAGCTCTTTAGTCAGTCTATATTCTCTTATCTCAAATGTTTTCCCCAGCACTAATTTGAATGAACATCCCTCTCATTACTGCCTTATGGTTTTAATGTCCAATTGCAACACTAACTCATATACATGGTACAAAGATCGGTATAATTCTACTTCAAAATGTGTGGCTATTTTGGACCTATAAAGTTTTAAGTTTGATATACATCACTTACATGTTCACAACTGCAATAAAAATCTTGTATTCCATAGATCCCCTTGCTGGGCTTCAGGTTGGACTCCCATTCAAAGTGTATCAAAAGCAAAATACTGTTGATGTGCAATCACTAGGGTGTTTTATTCCCCTTGGAAAATGTCACGGTACCCTAGCACTAGGGAATTCTTCTTTCCATGTCTGTGTCTCATACTTGTGTTTGTAATCATTCGGCTTACTGGATGTGTTACGGTAGTGCATTCCAGCTGTTGGAGAGGCAAAGAGAAGCTTCCTGACTTCTGGATTATGCAAAGCTTGCCAGAAGGTTGAGGGAAAGGAGTCCAGCAATTCCTGAATTGTATAAAATCTGTGCTTTTGTATTTTTTTCCACCAAATCTCACAGATTTTTGTTTAAAAAAAATGACAAATCTGCTTGGCAGTTGCCACCAGGAGCTGCCACCATCTGACACAGTAGCCTGTCCCCTCTTACCTCTTTCACGTTGGAGCAGGTTGAAAGGAGGCACATCTTTAGCAATTGTGTTTTCTGTACTAAAAGAATGCGTTTCCATTTTAATTTGTCTCTTAAAAATACCACAGATGGCATTTTGCACCCTTGGGAGAGTTCCACCTGAGAGAAGGTTCTCACCTAATTGCTGAAGCATCCCTGGTTGCTTCTCTACTAGATATTTCACCATTAGTACTGAAAGTCACCAAACGCAGACTACAATATTTCATAAATGTTTGAATCCTAAGGTAAATACCTGATATTTCTTGCAATTTATTTTACAACTGGTGTAAATTCACTAAAAATGTAATATTTTATGCAATGCTTTTCATCCATTCTACTTGAGTCTACTACTGGAGTCACCTTTGAACTAACCTGTCCCCGTAGCAAAAGTCCTCCTAAACTGCCTGCCATTGCCCCCCCTCCCCTCTCCACACTCACCCTAAAATGCAGGGCAGTTTGGTACAGGGAGGGTTATTTCTCCTTTAACTTTTGATTACAAGATAAGTGGATTTTTTGTATAAATTTTTATTAAAAGGGAAAAAAGATACAGAAGAAAACACACAATTATGATATAAAATACAGCATATAACAACTCCATAGTAGTACAAAGTCAAAATAAATCCATGTCACTTGCATAGTAGACACAACAGCCTATGAAAATTTCGGTAGCCATTATTGTCAAATAATGACAAGCTCTCAGTAGCCTATGTAAGTTTTATATCAATGTGATTCCTTAAAAGAATTTTGGACAGTAGTCCTTTAGAATTGTTTAAAACTCAATCTTTATAATCTTTAATAATTAGTAATCCTTTTTGGACCAGCTATATGGAAAATATTTGGATAGCCCTTGTACGGTAAAAGTTGAAGAGATACATATAGTGCCACAGACTTGCCATAGATTATTTTGAAATTGCTTATGGTATTGAATGAGTCAAAAAGCTTGTTCAGGTTAGGGCTAGTGATTAATGGATTAGATATAAAATTGCAAGTCATCCGTATAGGCAGCCAGTTTATAGTGTTTTAGTGCAAGCTAATCAGTGTAAAAAAGGGTTCTATGGCAATACAAATAGTGTTGGATAGAGGGAACATCCTTGACAAGTTCCATTTATGATATGTATATAGGCTAACAGGGCTCCATTAACCCTAATGCAAGCTACAGGGACATTGTACAGTGATTCAATCCATTTGCATATGCATTTGCCAAATCCAAATTTGTTCAGGCAAGCAAACATGTTGGGCCAACTTACTCTTGTCAAACACCTTTTTGGCATTCATTGACAACAAAATAAGGGGAATGATTTGGATTTTTTCACAATGGAGAATATTGCTTGTTTGTGGTTCCCCTATAAGGGCTCTTCCAGACGAGGAGATTGCAGAGAGATTTGTTGCCTGCGACAAATCGCCGCGTTTTTGGGGCAACAAATCTCCCTGAATCTCTTCCCTCAGTCTTGCGCCCGCTAAAGTGTCAAGTTGTGTGCGCCTATTCACACGCGGCGCTTTTGAAAAACGCTCGTAAATACATTTTTGCGCGATTTTCAAAAGCGCCGCGCCGCATGTGAATAGGCGCACGCAACTTGACACTTTAGCGGGCGCAAGACTGAGGGAAGAGATTCAGGGAGATTTGTTGCCCCAAAAACTCAGCGATTTGTCGCAGGCAACAAATCTCTCTGCAATCTCCTCGTCTGGAAGAGCCCAACTTGGTCCAATTTAATCAGTTGTCCTTGGTACTCTTGTCTACTAGTTGTGATGACCTTGGCTAAAGATAAGAAATGTCAGTTTATAACTGCCTGGGTCTTCTGGAGTTTATTTGCTTTCAATAGTAGAGTGATTTGGGCTTCTAGAGAAGCCTGTGGGGCAGGAATGAATTGGTAATGAAACTACTTCAATGGAGATCTCCGTTTCCAGAGCTTGCCTTTGCTCTAGTGTAAATTGGGGCATCTCTTAAAACTGCTATTTGGTCTCCTCACTAGTGTACGTCAAAGTAGAAAAAGTTGGTTTTAACTTTATAGGCCATTAAGGTCAGCAAACTCATTACGTAGTGTAGCTAGCTGGGTTGAAAGTTTGGGGTGGGGTTGAGATTATGGGACAATTCTATTTGCCTTACTCTATCTAGTAACGTGTCAAGTTGTTCTTGACGTGCACATTTCTTCCGTGATCCCAAATGGATCAAAATCCCACGTATAAAACTCGTGTGCCTACCATATACTAATGGGAGTCATTAGTCCATGCTAGTTTAATTCCTTTGGGCTAGTCCACACAGTAAGATTCAGGGAGATTAGTCGCCAGGTGACTAATTGCCGCTTCTTTGAGGTGACTAATCTCCCTGAAATCTTGCCGTGTGGCCTTAGCCTTAGAGTATCTGGGTCGTGTAAAAGTGATTAATTGAGTTTCCACATATTTTGTCTGTGTAATTTAGAGCCAGTTTTAAAGTAATTGGGCAATGGTTCGCCCATATTCGACTATGAATAATGCCATTGTTTCTAGAAAGTGCTGTGACATGAATATACAGAATATGGCGTGTGGAATAAAAAGTGTAATTCCGGTCTTGGGGTTTTAAAAGTTGCCAAGCATCTACCAGCTGCAGCTGGTATAGTGTATTAATTAATTTATGGAACACCCTTGCTGGGGTACTGGAGCTACCAGTGGAGCAGTCTAGGTTGGGTTCTAGGGGAATGTTAAAGTCCCCTCCTAATAGCAGCAAGCCCTCTGAAAAATTTGAAGGTGTTTGCAATGCAGTTAAATTCTATGTCTTGGTTCTCATTGGGTATGTATCTTGATCATCTTACGGTCTAATGTTACTTTAACAAACACTAATCTACCTGTTGAATCATTTAACAGATATTACTGTAAAATTTTAATTCTTAGCAAGTGTGCTAGCAACACTTTTTTTATTTTGTTAAGGCGGTCTGCAGAAAATCTCCGGGTAGTATTTATTAGACCATTTTGGGGTACAGATAGCTTCAAAGTGTGTCTCCTGTAGGAAAGCCACCCGGGTACTTGGGAGTGTGCCTCATCTAATGTTATTTACTAGCATGCCAGTGTGTTATGAATAAGTTCGCTGCATTCTCTTCACCCCGAACACATGGAATGCTAATGAGTTCTGACAGCATTTTTGTTTATTTTTCATGCACGACTGCATTTCTTTGTGTGTTTTTCTACGCATTTCCTTTATGTGGAGTTCATTCTGTACATGTTTCTTTCCTTTAAAAGAGCCGAGGTGTATTACTCTTTATGTCACTATTTATTTACATGCATAAATGCTTTTAAGCGCAGAAAATGTTTGTATATCCTATTTGTAAGTAGGGATTAGCTTGCATTTATTTTTCTATTAAGGAAGTAAAGGAGGTTGATATAGAATATTGGATGTACAAAGTGACACTACATTCATTTTCTGTAGGATCTTTGTATCTGATTATATGTAGATGCAGAGGGGCAAGAGTAGGTTCATTTTGCTTGCATATATTGAAATGTGTATATTTACTGATTTTGAGAATCCACCATCTTCATTGACTGTGTAAGTATACTTGGAGTTGTAGAGGACATGTACAAACAAGCCAAGTAATCGAGTATGGCTTCTCTCCCTGTATTATGTGGAGTGTATTTGGATGGCATTTCCAGATCTCTTCAGCTCCATCGATTCCTTCTCTCAGTACAAGATCTCCTCTGAAGTATGATTAGCAGAACATATTACAGTACCTGTTAATTCAGTTATGCAGTAATATCAAATCATTTTCAAACTTGAGTTGAGCTTGAAATTGATTTATTTGCATGGAAACGAATGTATTTTATGACTGCCATAACAGTGTGTTTCTTTTGGCACAGTCCCCACAGAGAAGGTAGGGTCAGTTAAGTTATTTTGTCCTTATGAGGTAGAAAGTACATGAACTTTTTCTGCTGACACAGTTTCACCAGCAATGATCTTTTTAACATGAATCTGCCAGGAACAACACAGCCTGACGTTATTGCATTGGGATTTCCACATTCGATATCCTTACATCAAGACTAACATATATATCAAGACTGACATCCATGTTTTAGGATCAGCACATCCAAGGAGACTGAAGCATGCAATGGTTCTGTAAAAATCTTACAGTCCTGCTTCAAGATCAGCACATGAGAGGTAAAATATTTTCCATCACAAGTGCAGTTTGTGAACTTTAATGCAGTTTGATTCAGGGTAATTAGCTAGTTTTGCTAATCACTAGTGCAAAGCCATTGCTTGGGAACTTTAGGCGCATGCGCAGTAGTACAAACCGGAAAATGTGTCCTACTGCGCCGCCAAATCCAGAAGGAAGACTTTGCTGTAGAAGATGGCGCCCGGGAACCTGGCTGGAGGGGACCTGCACGAGAGGTGGGGAGGGGGGGAAGGGGTTAGTGCCGGAGGGGTTGAATTCCCCTTTAAAGGAATTCTTCAGTGTAAAAATGAAACTGGATAAATAGATAGGCTGTGCAGAATAAAAAATATATTAATTTAGCAAAGAATTTAATCAACAAAGGCTGGAGTGACTAATGTCTAATAGCCTGAATACTAATTCCGCCTTTGCAGCTCTCTAACCAGTTAAGTCAATAATCAGTGACTTGAAGGGGGCATATGGGATATAACTGCTCAGTTAGCTTCTTTTTCAGTCTGAGCTGCCTGCTAAGGATTCAAAAACAATATGGCCCCCATTCAAGTCGTTGACTAAGAGGTTATACTGGCATAAAGGACAATGTAGGACAACTTGCTATAATGTTAGACATCTAGTAATTCCATCCCTTTATATATTACATTTTTGCCTAACTATATTAGAAACATCTTTAATTTTGTACAGCCTATCTATTTACCCAGTTTTATTTTTACACACATACTTCATGGCTGATTAACAACAAAGTAAGATGCATACTGCCTGGATGCACAGAAACTATTGCAGTTAACAGCATTCATCTGAATCATTGCATATTAGCTATGCAGGATGAGTTCAACATTTCTATAATGCAACACTCAAATTCTAGAACGCTTCTCTATCATACATATAGAAGCAGGGAAACATTATCTAACATGTCTGATTATCTACGGAGTTTTATTGCCACCTTCTGCTCCACAATGCAGTATGGACATGAAACTATTGTGCTGCCACTAGTCTCATTATATAAAGTTTAGCAATGTGCTTGGTAGCAGAGGTAGAGCTAACAAAGTGTGCTGTTTTAAGAAGGCTTACATTTATTGTACAGTGAATGGCCTCTGCTAATTTTGGGCACACGATACTTACCGCTCTTCTTCTTCCAATAGTTAATTATCTTATTCCCCCAGCAGAAGCCATGTTTCAGTATCTTTGATCAATGAGCTCTAACACAAACCCAAGAGCTGTTGGAAAGTTTGGTTTAATGCACTGTATATGTGCAATCTAACCAGTGGATGTGCAGTTGGCCAGAGGGACATAAAGGAGTAATTATATGTCTCCAACTATAATTTCTTTTTTTTTAGGGTACCTGTTGCCCTAAAATATTTTCCCCATCAAAGGTGTGGACTAATAGAGCCCACACTCTAGTTGAGGGTAATAGTAATAATTAGCTTCGGACGTCATTCACACAATGAGCAATTTGTGGCATTCGCTCAATTTACACATGCGTGCCCCAACATAGCAGCTCAAACAGGGAGCTACCTCCCGGTGCGGGTGTCCTAGAGCTGGCGTCGAGGGGCAAATTTTTTAAAGAAAAACTACTGTTACCCCCAACCAGAGTGTGGGCTCTATTTGCCTGCACCTTTGGTGGGGGGGGGGATATTTTATGGCAACAGCTACCCTTTAAATGATGGCTACAAAGTCTCAGTACCAGTCTTAGGACAAAGAGTAAAAAAAACAAGAATCTTGCATTATTGAATTTAATGTTACCCATGTAGAGGTGCCACCTGGCTGGTATTTCACCAGCATAGCCAGTAAAATGCCAGCCAGAAAATTTACTGGCAATTTACTTGTCAGTATAACTAGTAGTTGTTCTGCCTCTGATCTGCCCAATTCTGTCTTCCTACTCCCCCTCCATCCCACCCATTACCACATTAACCCTGTCTCCTCTATCAACTTCTTTCATAGTCCCATGCTTTCAATCCATCTATCTGTCCCCCCTCTGCCCCACCCCCACATTATTATGAGGTAAGGGCCCAACAAAAAGGTGGCAACCCTATAATAGTGAGTCTAGGCAATTAGCTTCTACAAGCAACAATCTCCTGATTATCGAGTATCCTGAGCAGCAATTAAAAAGACAGTAAAACGTCCATCATTGCCCCATGTACCACTGTTCTTAAAGGCAAGGATACCCCCTTATTCAATAAACTCATCATTTGCAGAACATACAATTTGTATGACATTACAAAAACAAATATTTCCTAATCACAACAATAAGCAAAAAAAAACTATGTTTAGCACAAGCCCTGATTGCACTATTACTGAAAGGGTTGCTACTGTCCCTGTAATGCAATGTTATATCTGTAGAATATGATGTGCACTTAAAGAAGGCAATTAGTTTTTCCTCCTCACGCAAACTCTTGGATCTGATATATATATTAAAAAAAACAAAAAAAA
>CM044441.1:105113294-105126029 GCA_024363595.1 Xenopus borealis
GCTACTAAAAAAGTATATTATTATGAAAATGGTTTATTTACATGAAGTGGGGTTTTACATCTGAGCTGTTTTATGCAATATCTTTTTATAGAGACCTACATTGTTTGAGGAGGATAGTTTTCCTTTAAATTACCATAGTGGCTAATCCATAGATTTCCAGGCTTCTCTTGAGTCTGTGACATGCCACGTGTTTCTTTTCAATGTGCTGCTCCACAAGAGCAAATTGAAATTGCCATAACTTATTATGTGCCTGGTAATTCTATTCTGCTGCTTCGAAAGGGCAACATGAGTAATACTCGCTTCTACCTAGGAAGTCCTTTTCATCCTGTATTTTTCACAGCTTTCTGGATTGTGTGCTTGAGATTCGTTCACACTGCGGGATGCTTAGCATTAAATGAGTAAAATATAGAAGAGCACATGCTGTAGCCATTCTTTTTCCTTCTCTGTGATTGCATACAGACAGTCTCCTTCCAGATTCTTTTTCTTTTGTTATTGTTTCAGACTCCCAAAACTATCTTGTGCAAACTGTTGCAGTTTTATTTTTTAGTTACCTCTACATATTAACTGCTTTATACTTGCATTTAACAAATGCATGTTCATACAGATACAGAAGCTCACTGTTTGTGTGACTTGTACCTGTTACACCCACATGGACTCACCACTGGAACTAATAAAGTGTCTGGGAAAAAAATCAGCTACACTTCTGATAAATGCAGGTTTTTGGGCTCCACTGATTTACAGAGGGGTTGTATTTCTTTTAAATGCAGCCTTCTAGCTGGACAGCAAAAACCACTTTTATAAACAAATGCAAGCCCTGTGCCATATTATTCATATACTGATCAAAATATGTGCAGGAGGAAATGCAAACATACTTCTTTGATCCATGGTCTGGAAATCCATAATCCAGAAAGCTCCAAATTACAGAAAGGCTGCCTCCCGTAGACTCCATTTTATCTAAATAATCCAAACTGGCAAAGGCAATGTACTTTGATAAATTAGTAATGGCTTACACATAAAGGGCTGAAAGTTGTAGGACCTTGAATTAATTAAGCTTTATTGGAAGGAAAACCAGCTTATTGGGTTTATTTAATGGTTACATTATTTTCTTGTAGACTTAACGTGTGAAAATCCAAATTACAGAAATATACGTTCTCCTGAAAACCCCAGGTCTCAAGCATCCCGGATAACAGGTCACATACCTGTTTCTATATATCTGTGCTGGGAAGTAATCTGTTCATCTGTTCATCATGCATTGTTTGCATTTATAGGAAATGGAACATTTTGGGCTATGTAACATTTCAGGAATGGGACCTGTTATTTTCTGGATAATGGATCTTTCTGCACTTTAGGTCGTCTTATCTTAAGTCTAGTAAAAAATTATTTAAACTTGAAATAAACCCAATAGGATTGTTTTGTCTCCAATAAGGATTAATTATATATTAGTTGGGATCAAGTACAAGGCACTGTTTTAAATGTGAATTATTTGCATAAAATGAAGTGTATGGGACACAACCTTCCCATAATTCTGAGTTTTCCAGATAATAGAACCCACAACTGTATATGTGAATGTTAGCTGGCAACTGAGTGATTATGAGCTGTTTGAGGCACAAGAATAGGCTCACTGCAGAGTTTTAGGCTTGCGATTACTAAGTACAGTTGTGCTGCCCGTACATTCTTCCCGGGTCTATGACAAGTAGGGTTGCCACCTTTTCTTGAAAAAAATACCGGCCTTCTTATATATTTATAGTTTTTTCCTATTAATAACATTGGGTTCAACCATCAAAAATACCACCAGGCCGGTAAAATACTGGCTAGGTGGCAACCCTAATGACAAGTAAAGTGTCATCTTGTTTTATCATGTTGTTTTCATTTCTTTTCAGTTTTACAATGTGTTTCTTCCCCTCAGATTAGTAACCGTGTCCTGTATGTGTTTTTCACACACGTCCAAGAGCTCTTTGGAGGAGTTCAGATAAAGCGAGTAATTAAGCCTTTGCGCTGGTCTAACATGGCTACCATGCCGGCATTGCCTGAAACACAGGAAACCATCAAGGAAGAAATTCGGCGGCAGGTTTGTCCCCCTTGTGCCATAATTATTAAGTCTGCATTTTCCATGTTGTTGGGCATAGATGTAGTAAACAAAGCACACAAAATATGCAAATGATAGACCAAATATATCTGTGTCCAAATAGGGAAAAACAATGGTAACTGTAGAGATAAATAGGAATGGGAAATGAGAGGAAGGAAAAGTTCTAGCTAATGTCTAGGTTTATCTAGGGCTGACCAGCTGGACTACCAGAGACTGGATCCAGCTGTCCACAGTGATTTTGTATGACATCCTAGTCTTTTAAAAGGCTTTATAGTTTTTATTTTTAAATACTCTTTCTCTATAAACATGAGGGATAACAAATAATTGCCTCACTACATGTAATAAGTTAAACAGCAGTGGATCCCATTTTTTTCTTGTACTGCTGCTAAAACAAAGTCCAGTGTAACCCTTCTGGTTTCCTATATACATTTTAAAAAGCATAATACCCCATTTTTTCTAGTACTGTTCCAAATAGAAAGTCCAGTGTAACCGTTCTGGTTTCCTATATTCATGTCACAAGAGTCCTGCACAGACTGGTAGTTTAGGGGTGTAATTGGCAGAGCAGATTCAGTGTAAGGCTGCCATACACAGGGAGATCCACTCATTTGAATGTGCGGATCTCTCCCCGATGTGCACATATTGAGGTGGGTGATATCGGACTGATCTGATTGTGGGCCCAATGATCAGATCAGAATGGTGGTGATACAGGCGGTCAGATTGCAGGACTGCATCAACACACAGATGCGGCCGCGATCCAATGGGATTTTTTTAACCTGCCCGATTGAGATCTGCCAGATTTTCGGCCTGATATTAATCCGGGAAGCCCTTCGAATGGCCTCACACACGGGCCAATAAGTACAGTCTTGGCAGCTTTTATTAGCCCCGTGTATGGGGGCCTTGAAGAAATGGAAAGTTATTTATTTGGGGGTTTTATACCTACTGTGCTCTGTCAAATGATTCATTTTAGAGAAAGATGTTTAAATGAACAGTAACACTATAAATAATGAAAGTGTACCAAAGTAATTAAAATATAATTTACTGTTGCTCAGCACTGGTAAAACTAGTGTGTTTGCTTCATCAAGACTACTGTAGTTTATATAAACAAGCTGCTGTGTAGCCATGGGGGAGAATAGGCACGTTACATAGCAGATAAAGCACAATTTCTATTGGACACGGTTTATCTGGTATCTGCTATGTATCCCGTGCCTTTCAGCTCGAATGGCTGCCCCCATGGCTACACAGCAGTTTATATAAACTATAGTAATTTTTCTGAAGCAAACACATTGCTTTTACCAGTGCAGAGCAATAGTATATTATATTTTAATTACTGTAAGCTGCTTTCATTCTGGGGGAGGGATATGGAAGAATGTGGGAGGAAAGCAGAATAAACCGAAAAAGAGTCCTCAGACAAAATCTGACATGGTTTGGATACTTCAAGATGTACTGATTACCTATAACTTACAAACTTTTATTCCATTTAAATAATAGTAATAACTTGCACTTAAACTTGAGCTGAAGGTTCGTGCTGATACAAATACCTTTGTACTCTACGGCCCTTAGCACTCTCATATGCAGTGGCATGGTACAGGTATTTGATTTGTTATCCAGAAAGCTCCAAACTACAGGGAGGTTATCTCCCATAGACTCTATTTTAATCAAATGATTGAAAATTCTGGAATATATTTCCCTTTTCTCTGTATAAAGTCCCTTATACTTGATCCCAACTAAAGATATAATTAATCCTTATTGGAAACAAAACAATCCTATTGGGTTTATTTAATGCTTAGCTTTGATTTTAAATATACTATTAAGTGAGGAGAGCCAAATTACGGAAAATCCCAGGTCTTGAGCATTCTGTATAACAGGTACTGGTACACCTTGCAAATGGGGACTGATAACTTAATCAAGAGAAATGCTAAATTTTTTTGTTTTTATTTATATTTTATTTTAGACATCTTGCACAGGAAAATGTGAATCTCCATATTTTTTCTAAGAGGAGTTGTTATTGTACTGACCAATTTTTCTTGCATAGGAGTTTCTTCTAAACTGTTTACATCGGGAACTTCAGGCTGGAATAAAGGACCTGTCCAAAGAAGAGCGGCTCTGGGAGGTTCAGAGGATTCTGACTGCTCTGAAAAGGAAGCTCAGAGAGGCAAAAAGACAGGTGTGTGAGATCAATAGACTGTTCCTCTCCTGCCAGGCAGCATGTTTATAGCATGAATGCACAACAATGTAGTCTCTTGTGTGAGTATTGGACAAGTACCAGCATACTGGATCTATGTGGCACATGGTGAAAGGACTCCTCTACTTGTCCAACACAGCTGCACATGTTTCAAATGCTCTTCACAGATATCTCTCTTTGTGTTGTTTCTCAGGTTTAGGGGCAGATCTACTAAATTCATGTGAATGATTCGAAATTCAATTGAATTTTTTTAAAAATTAGAATCTTCAAATCGAATAAAAATCTATTCGAATGCCTAGTTCGCCAGATTAAACCTACCGAATTGCTGTATAACCCTTTTCCAGCTTTTTTAGATCAAATAAAAAAAATTTGATTGAATGGTTAAAAATCGTTCGATTCGAACGACTTTATCGATCGACCACATTATATCGAATACGAAGGGTTAAAATTCGATAAAAATTTAGTCGAATTCGAGGGTTTTTTAACCCTCATTCACTTTTGGAATGCAAATTTAAACATTACATCTCACCGCTTGCATTAGCTCTTTATAAGGGATGTCTTTCCTATAAGGTATGGTAAGACCTTGTTACCAAGGACTGAGAGTTGATAGGCTGTAAAAAATCTTCTGAGCAATATTATTATCTTGATTATATTAAAATCCCATCCCTTACCAGACTCTCCTTCTTCCCTCAAAAGAGCTGCTGCATTGAGACTTTACAAGAGTTCTGGCTTGTGACAGTCTGGTTAGTTGTTATAGTGATACAACTGTAGCATTTAGCTTGGCTGAGAGAAACAGGAGAGGGAGGGATGATGAATTAAAACGCCAATGCATGGAAAGCTTGCAGAGTAAGTAAATAATACTATGACATAAAATCATTTATTTACTTTAGGCCACACTATCTCTCTACCAATATTCCTGTATTTGAACTGGTTGTGATGCATTATTTGATATATATATATATAAAAAAAAACATGAAATGGCCTTGAAGTTGTTTGTAAATGGTTACAGAAGCAGAATCTGTTCTTTGCAACGCTGCTTCTGACTCTTGAAACAATGTAGCAGAAGAGAGCTGATTTAAGAGTCAGAACCAGGAGCCTGCTTTGTCCAGGGGGAGCAGGTGATGCCAGTGAAGCAGACCAGAAGGTATGTGCATCTGCACATCAGTGGCCTAAAATGAACCTTTACATGGCCAAGAACATCAACAGAGCAGCCTTTTGTTTTAACACTGCAAATCTAAGCCTATAGAGTATTAGTGTGTGTGACAGACCCTGTTCCTTCTTGTTAAAGCTTATCAGGATTACATTCGCTGGTTACTTTCTCTTTAGAGTGCAACTGCCACATATGTGGACTTTTTGCCATAATGTGTACACTGATAGAGGATTTCATTATTTTGCCAGGACTGTGAAACAAAGATTGCCCAGGAAATTGCCAGCCTCTCCAAAGAGGATGTTTCAAAAGAGGAAATGACAGAAAATGAAGAAGAGGTTCTCAATATACTACTTGCACAGGTATATGGAGTGTAAGGAAGAATGCATGGCATCAGCAGATCTGAAATCTCCTTTCTCCAATGTCATATCTTAATCATTATGTAGCAGTTGCCACATCTCTGCTAACTTAAGCATAACTCAACATTATCTGCACATGTATAGGTTACCCCTAGTTATATTGTAAAATATATAGGTGTTTATTTTTAAATCGGGAACCATTGCTGGCCTGGACTAGGGTCGTTAGACGTGCAACTAAACTGGTTAGGGGGATGGAAGACTTAAATTATGAGGTGAGACTGTCCAGGTTGGGGTTGTTTTCTCTGGAAAAAAGGCGCTTGTGAGGGGACATGATTACCCTTTACAAATACATTAAAGGACATTATAGACAAATATCAGGGGACCTTTTTACCCATAAATAGGATCACCGCACCAGAGGCCACCCCTTCAGACTAGAAGAAAAGGACTTTCATTTGAAGCAGCGTAGGTGGTTCTTCACAGTCAGGACGGTGAGGTTGTGGAATGCACTGCCGGGTGATGTTGTGATGGCTCATTCTGTTGATGCTTTTAAGAGGGGTTTGGATGATTTTTTGGACAGACATAATATCAAAGGCTATTTTGATACTAAACTCTACAGTTAGTATAGATATGGGCATATATGGTTTGTGTGAAAGAGTGGAGGGGTGTGTGTGTTTATGCTGGGTTTTAATTTGGAGGGGTTGAACTTGATGGGCTTTTTCTTTGTTCAACCCAATTTAACTACGAAACTATAACTATGTAAGAAGAAAAAAAAGCAGACCGTGGGAACATCCCACATGAGATAAACTTTTGTAAGGTCAGAAACATTACAGGTTTCAATCAGAGGTGTTCAACATTTTCCATTGTGAGCTGGTTGGAGGGTGCCAAATACATTTTTTGGATGTCAAAATCTGCTTCTCGACTTCCAGCTGGGCAGTCCTGGCGTATCCAGCTGTTCTCTGATAAAGACTAGGCATATCAATTCAGCATTAGTCCTTAACCTCTATTCGGTCTTTCCAGTAAACCTGGCCCCTTACAGTTTAGCTGCTGACTTGCCAATATATTACATTCTTTACTAGGAATGTGGACAGTAAAAAGGAAATCATTTAATTTCCCTATTATGTGATAAACAGCACAAGTGCAGTAACCAATGGCAACCATTAAGATGTTTGCTTTTAAACAGGTGGCCAGTAAAGCCTACCCACTGGCTGCTATAGGTGACTTGACCTTTAGCACACTTTGCATCAATTATTTCATAACCCCATATGACTAGTGAATAGTTTCGCTAGACATGTAATTATGGTAGCATTTCTTGTCTTTATTAGCTCTTTATATGTGTTAGACATGCCTGATACTAGACATTACAGAGGCTACAACATGTTTTCCAGGAGAATGAGATTCTAACTGAGCAGGAAGAACTTGTGTCAATGGAGCAGTATCTTCGCAGACAAATTGGTACAGAAAAAGAAGAAATAGAGCGCCTCAGGGCAGAAATTTCTGAAATTCAGAGGTAATGCACACTCACGTCAGAACTTCCTAAATGCAGAATACTGGAATGTAACCAGTAACTAGACCGCAGATATATTTATCAGAGAGAAGGAGTTTGCCTATAGATTTTGAAAGAACGGTACCAATACTAGGAGAAGCCTAACTAAACATTGCCTATAACAATAAGCTGCTGTCTTGGGGCTTGTATGAACCTAGTGGTCCAGTAGCCATATAACAGTATGGGATGATCTCTGTAATATATCTTGGTTAATATATCCCTGGTGTTAGTTTTACATACTGTATGAGCAAGGCTCTTATCTGTGGACACCATAATCTTCCTGTAGTAACTCCGCATACAAAGTGCTTTGGCTGGCCCATCATGACAGTGGAGAGGGCCTAGATGGAAGAGACCATTGGGCTGGGGCAGTGTTGCCTCAAGTGGAGGTGGTATAACCTAATGACCTGCTGCTTTACAGGACCCATCAAATATATTTATAACGTTTATTCATGAAAACAACAACACGGTACATAGTGTGCCTTTAGTTATGATATGTAAAGTTGTACCTAGATAGCTAATTCAGTAGAAACTTTTTAAACCGCACCTTCTTTTTTAAAAAAGCCTCTATTAATGCTTTTTTGGGCATCACAGTGACGTTTCAGGCCATGCGGCCTTTTATCAAGCTGATCTCTCGAAACCCGTCTAGCTCATCTAGTTCTTTTCTTGCTTTTGAACCAAGCAAAACATGACTTAACACAATCGGTCAATGTCTTCCAGCCGCCAACAACACGGTCGAAGTGAGACAGAAGAATATTCCTCAGAGAGTGAGAGTGAAAGTGAGGATGAAGATGAACTACAGTACATTTTAGAAGATCTGCAGAGGCAGAACGAAGAGCTGGAGGTAATATAACATGGGCGTTGCTGTGTCCGATTTCATTCATTTGCACTGTTGCTTGGAGGTTTTTTTTAATACCTAAATATGTTCTCTGGACATGGGCCACAATTTCCCTATTTTTATGTTTGTGCTTTATGTGACTGTCCATTATAAAGCCTAGGTGTGATGATAAAATCACTGAACAAACCATAGAAACTGAGAGATTTTGGAGTAGAGGAGGATGTATCTGGGAAAATGTCCATCCCAGTGAATGCTGCCTTAAAGGGATACTGTCATGGGAAATTTTTTTTTTTTTAAACATATCCCTTAATAATGCTGCTCCAGCAGAATTCTGCACTGAAAACTGTTTCTCAAAACAGCGACCAGTTATTTTTATATTTCATTTTGAAATCTGACATGGGGCTAGACATATTGTCAGTTTTCCCAGCTGCCTCCAGTCATGTGACTTGTGCTCTGATAAAGTTCCTAAACTAAGCCTGCCAGAAAGCAGTTCCATCCTAAAGTGCTGGCTCTTTCTGAAAGCACATGACCAGGCAAAATGACCTGAGATGGCTGCCTACACACAAGAAATTTTGCTGGTTCAGGAATGACATTTTAGATTGTAGAGTGACTTATTTGCAGTGTAGACTGTGTAATTTAAAAATAAAAACTACATCATAAAAATTGACAGAATCCCCCTAAGGAGTTTTGATGGCAAGCTCTACATAGCCAGATCCATTGGTATTGAAATAAGAGCTCAGCCTGTAACATAATATATAGGCAAGTCCTGTTTTTCAGCAACAGTCAGTATTGTATCCTATTCCCATTGTACAGATTACCAGTCATTGGTAGGTAGTGTTGCTGGCCAGTCTTCAGGTGGCACATACCCCAAATCTATTGTATCTTCCCTGAACCCTGTATGAAATCATCTTATAAGTAGATATTACAAGTCTTGGTGATCGTATCTGGGTTAGGAACACTGGGATATAGCCAGGATCTCTGCTGGGATCAGTGACATTCTGTACTGTCTCTTTCATCAGATCAAGAATAACCATTTAAACCAAGCAATTCATGAAGAAAGAGAGGCCATCATTGAGTTGCGGGTGCAGCTCCGGTTGTTACAGATGCAGCGTGTGAAATCCGAGCAGCTGCAGGAGGAGGAAGAGCTCGGGAAACCAATTGTCCGATCCCAGCTGCCAAGAGACAACCTCCCCGAAACAAAAGCCCCAAAAGAGCAGCCTAAAGCATTGAAGGAGCAGATGAGACCATCGCCAATTAAAGACTGGAAAGAAACTCTCATCTGAGGCTAACCCCCCCCCCCCCCCCCCCCAACATAAAGACATTTCTCCTTACTAACTCACTGAATTCCTTACTGTGCTTTGCAACACTTGTGCCCTTGTTTGTGGGGAGGTTTTCATACACGCAATGTCCTCCACCTCTGCCTGGGCTTATGTTCCTACTAAACTAAACCCACAGTGAACACAAACATTATAGGAACAAAAGGCAGCATATTTCCTTAAGGAGAACTTGTACCTAGTTTATCTATACTCACTGGGCCATGTGGTTATGAAAATAAAATTGCTTTGTTTTTTTTACTATTACTGATTTTATATCTATACTGTTTTATGGTCTAAACAAACAAGGCAGGGCTTATTTATTCAGGGGATTTGTCTTTGTAGCAACAGACCCTAAGGGTTTTTATTTGAATCTTTTTATTTTTTTATGATGAAAGCAGGGACTTTGTAGCTGTGAGTGCAGCATTTCGAGACTACTATTAATTTATACTCACACTTTGGCTGCCATTTTGTTGGTCTGGTGAAGGTTTTTTTTCCTCTAGACACCCCCCTCTGTTGTATGTAGAACTGGCACTGAGCTGTGTTTGGGAAACATCACAACACCAGCAAAGCGGCGCTTGTCCTTTGTGCTAATATCCTTTTATATGGAAAATAAACAAACATTTTGTTTTCATGCTCACATATTCTAGCACAGAGTATTCCGAGTAAGTTCTCCTTAAGGCAATGTCTGATATTTCAAGCACCCTGCTGTCAGATCTTCTATCTGATGGATGGGAAAGTAACCCACAACAGCAGTGTGTTGCCCTCCTAAACCCTTTTTGTTGTGTGGAGGTGGAGGATTCTGGGAAAATGGGTTAAATATTTTTCAAGGGGAACCATCTTGAAAATGAAAATGTAATATAACCATCATACTGGAATAAGAAACTAAATACAATCGATTACATATTCTGCAGTGTTTCAGTTTATCTCCATTATCCCTCTCTCACCCTCTGTTTTTCTTCATTCTGTCTTCATGCAGGAGTTGGTTGTCAGATATTCATTGACCGATATATATAACTTATAAGGGGGCTTCCTTTCCTTGCAGATGTATTAGAGCTCACTCAAATAACTGATTCCAGTACAGACAAAATATAACAAAATAACTGCCTTTTGCACAAATTCTGCATGTAGAGAGACATGGGGGTAAATTTATCAAAGAGTGAAGTTCCACCACTCTCCATTCATTTCTATGGGTTTTTGAAAGAAGTATTTATCAATGGGTGAAGTGAAAGTTCACCCTTTGATAAATACGCCTTTAAAAATCCCATAGAAATGAATGGAGAGTGGCAGAATTTCACTCTAGTGGCGGAACTTCACTCTTAACTTCACTCTTTGATAAATATACCCCATGATGTCTGGTGATTTTAATAGAGTGAGCTCTAATACATCTTCTAGGCAAAAGGAGCCCCCCTATAAAATATATTGGATCTAACTGAATATCTGACACCCAACTCCTGTATGAAGAGAGAATGATAACAAAGATGCTGAGGAAGAGGAATAGTGAACATAAACTTGATCAGAAACGGTACAGAATATTTTATTGGTTGTATTTAGAATGTTTCTTATTTCAGTACGCTGAAGCTTATTTAAAATTTTTGAGATAGTTCCCCTTTCAGATTTGAAAGGGCAAAAGCAGTTGCTTCACCCACCCTCTTTCCTTTGCATTTTGGCTCTGCGGGTTTCAAATGAATATTTAATTGCAAAGCCTTATTCAAGAAATGTTACATTGCACCAGGGCAGCTACCCAAATCAACCAGTCACATCTTTGCTTTCATTCTCTAACTGCTAATAATAGACTCATTAAAACTAACTGCACAATGTTCATTATTGAGCCCTGTGCTGATACAATGTTAATGTGAAGAAGAAACCTTAAAGGGGAAATAGAACGTTAATGAAAATTTCATATAAGCTTCTTCATACTGAAATAAGAACATTTCTAAATACAAACCATAAAAAATGATTACGTTTCTCTTCACTATTCCTCTCTCAGCATCTGTTTCTCTTCATTCTCTCTTCATACAGGAGTTGGGTGTCAGATAATCATTGACAGTTAGATCCAATATATCTTATAGGGGGGCTCCTTTCCTTGCAGATGAATTACAGCTCACTCAAATATTCCAGTATAAACAAAATCTAACAAAATAACTGCCTATTGCACAAATTCTGCATGTAGAGAGACAGGATTTCTGGTGATTTTAATAACGTGAGCTCTAATACATCTTCTAGGTAAAAGGAGCCCCCCCTATAAGATATATTAGATAATCATTGACAGTTAAATCCAATATATCTTATAGGGGGTGGGGCTCCTTTTACCTAGAAGATGTATTAGAGCTCGCTCTATTAAAATCACCAGAAATCCTGTCTCTCTACATGCAGAATTTGTGCAAAAGGCAGTTATCTTGTTAGATTTTGTTTATACTGGAGTGAGCTGTAATTCATCTGCTAGGAAAGGAAACCCCCCTATAAGATATATTGGATCTAACCGTCAATGATTATCTGACACCCAACTCCTATATGAAGACAGAATGAAGAGAAACAGATGCTGAGAGAGGAATAGTGAAGATAAACTTGATTATTTTAGAAACTGTACAGAATTTTTAATTGATTGTATTTAGAAAGTTTTTTTATGCTGAAGCTAATGCTAATTTTCGCAATAGTCCCCCTTTAAACAAGCACTACGACATGTGAATCCCTTTGTAAGGTGAATGTGGTCACCCAGGGACAAAGTAGGCGTCTCTGCTTGATTAGGTGGCACAGTATACAGCAATAGGTCTTTACAAATCACTTTGTATTGACAGCCTCTCTTTGTTTCTATATCTGGAAAATCTTCTTGAAATACTTGAGGTCGTGCAAGGGTTCAGCCTATACCATTTTTCAAGGGAGTAGAATTTCCTTAGGAGGGGTAATCAGCACTATTATGAGTATGGAAGGCACGAGGAGAGAATCCCCTGTCCTCAATGTTTGCAACTCAATTGTTTTTCAGTTTTTTTTGTCTTGGAGCCAAAAGCGAATGTTGTAATTACTGTATATTGAAGGTCCTGCAGTTCCAGCCATAGGAAGTGGTGACTGTGATGAAATAAGTCCATGCAATGTTCATCGGATCCCAACATGAGTGCCATATGGAAGCAGGGCGTCCTGAAAGGGACAAATCATATATAAGTGATGATCACAACCTTTACAGGCGCCCAGCTCTCCAAGGAGCTTCTATCCATGAAAGTCCATTGTTCTGTCTTTATATCAACGCTGAAAGGATCACACATTTTTATACTT
>CM044441.1:105126609-105137427 GCA_024363595.1 Xenopus borealis
TAAATGTACATTTAGTGCTTAAGCCTCTCCTACTACTTTTCTGCTCAATGGATCTCTCAATGGGACCAGGGCAACAGACCGGAGAAGAGCTGCTTCCCGCATCAGTAATGCCAACAGCTTTCATGATAGTCACAGTGTAAAAAACGAAGACCTTGCAATAAGCTAATAACATTATGTACATGGGTGGGCAGATCTCCTTTACACATTTGTATAGTCAGACTGCTCATAGAATCTCTCTTGAATTCATGCAGAGGAAGACAATGACAGATATGCAGAATAACAAGATATTTGGGTCCCAGTCCAGCAGCTTGTTGGAAAATATATTTCAGCCTTGTCCAGCTTTGCAGAATGGATTTCCTGGAATGCTGTAACCTGTGTGGAACAAGGACATACACCCTCTGCCTCACACATATTTTATACTTGAAGGTGAGTCTGACGTCTCTCATATCAACCAATGAATAAACATAAAAAGCAGGTAGCAGTGCTGGTAGCACTTTCAGGTGAAACGTGGGATGGCAGGTCTTCTCTATATCAAGGGTTACTCCTTTATCATTTTCTAAACACTTTCTGCCCCTGCCAACTGCTGATGATGTCACTTCCAGTTTACAACAAAAGGACTTCCTGTTTCTTAATGGTCAGCGGGTTGTGAATAAGGCTGTTGTGGGCACTATGTGAAACCATGACCTTGCTTTAGTTTAAATGCTGCAGATTTATAAACGGTTTAATTTTGACCCAAATGTTAAACTCTCTCTGTGCTAATGAAATACAAGTAATAGACCCGTTATCCAGAAATCTGCTAATTACAGAAAAGCCCGTCTCCCACAGACTCTATTTTATCCAAATTTTTAGAAAGTATTTTCCTTTTCTCTGTAATAATAAAACAGTAGCTTGTACTTGATCCAAACGGGGTATGTTTACTAAGATTGGAGATACAGATTTGGAGAGATTTCTGGAGATGTTGCCCATAGCAACCAATCAGCAATTAGATTTAAAAAACCACCTATAAGTTAGCAAAGATCTGATTGGTTGCTATGGGCAAAATCTCCAGAAATTTCTCCAGATATTTATCTCCAATCGTAGTAAACATGCCCCTTAAGATATAATAAATCCTTATTGGGGGCAAAACCAGCTTATTGGGGTTGTTAAAGGAGAAGGAAAGCTACAGAGGCTTGTTATTGCCAATAGATTAGCTGCAAAAGTGCAAGCTAGAATGCTATATTTATTCTGTAGAATGTTTTATTATACCAGAGTAAAAAGCTCTATAAACTCTCTGTTTGTTTAGGATAGCAGCTGCTGTATTAGCTTGGTGTGACATAATTCCAGCTCTTATAGCTCTGGGCTCAGATTACAGCAGAGAAGGGGGGCGGGAGAGGAGCAAACTGAGCATGCTCAAGCCCAGGGCAAGGAGGTTTAAGCTGAAAGCAGGAAGTCTGATACAGAAGTCCATGTGTACACAATAGAAAGAAAGAAAGGTTGTGTGTTTCTTTTGACAGAGGACTCAGCAGCAGCATTACTTTGAGTGTTTACGGATATATTTAGGTGGACCTTGCTGACATGGCTTACTTAGTTTTAACCTTTCCTTCTCCTTTAAATGTTTAAATGATTTTTTTGTAGACTTAAGGTATGAAGATCCAAATTCCAGAAAGATCACTCAATGCTCAGGACTAGGCATTTTCAATGATAACAGGTCCTGTACAGCACTTTTATAAACCAGCCCCTAGCATTAAGCTTCACCAAGGACCCAAGGAGATTATAAAAAAAAAAAATATATATATCCCCCATAGAAAAGGTCCGCACTCTTCGAGGCCGAAATGTTAGTCCTTTGTTAATAAAACATTACTTAATTTTTAAGTCCTGTGAGTGCGGACCTTTTCTATGGGATATGTACTTTAAGTTTTTGGACACTGCACCCAGGCAAGTTGCACCTAGTAACGCGAGTGCCGACTCCTCCCAAAGTCTATATATATATGGGTCTTTGCACAGTATCCCAAGTGTCAGTACCGAGAGAGTATATGCAGTTACATTTATACATCTCTAACAGCTGTGGAGTTGCTGCCAGTCAGTAAAGTCCAGTGTGTAGTTGTATCACTAGTGAGAAGGTTTAAGGAATGTTTTTAGTTTCTGTTATAAATAAAATGTCACAATGGTATAGGCTTAGTTCTAGATTTAGATGCAAACTTGACCAGTATCCTCATTCCTGTTGGCAGGGGGGATAGGCTTGGGTGACCAATAAGGTGAAGTGTTAACATCCTAGCCAGTAGTGCTTAGTTTTGTTCCTAATAACAGACACCATCTTCATAAGAAACGCCTTGTATGTTCTGTTCTTTCAATCGACATTGAAAATGAGGAAACTGCTCACTATTAGTATATTACCATCATGCGTTAAATTATAGAAATATTTATCTTGCACCCAGATCCCCATACGGGACAGAGCAGCTTCATTATAAAGGCTCCAGTAGCAGCTCTGCCACGTACTCATGAGAATGGGAGGTTGTGCTGTTGTACCACTCTTTTTCAAAATGCATCAGTTAATAGTGCTGTTTCAGAATAATTCTGCATTGAAATCCATATCTCAAAAGAGCAAACAGATTTTTTTTTTATATTTCATTTTGAAATCTGACATGGGGCTAGACATTTTGTCAATTTCCCAGCTGCCCCAAATCATGTGACTTGTGCTCTGATAAACTTCAATCATTCTTTACTGCTGTATTGCAAGTTGGAGTGAAATCACCCCCTCCCTTTCCCCCACCCAGCAGCCTAACAAAAGAACAATGGGAAGGTAACCAGATAGCAGCTCCCTAACCAGGGATCTGGAACCTTGGCTCTCCAACTGTTGAGGAACTACAAGTCCCACAATGCATTTGCCTTTATGAATCATGACAGACTCCTTCATTGCATTGTGGGACTTGTAGTTCCTTAAAGGGCAAGGAAAGGCAAAGAAATAAAATCCCATTTTTACTTTCTTTAATGAAAAAGAAATCTATCTCCAATATACTTTAATTTTAAAATGTGTACCGTTTTTATAAGAAACCTGACTGTATGCAGTGAAATTCTCCCTTCATTTAGTGCTTCTGGCAGGGAAACAATCACTTATGAACAGCAGGGGGAGCCCCAGCCTTACTTACCAGCCATGCAGAACTCAAGCAGACCACACGGAGCATGTGCAGTGCCAGTGTCAGACAAAGATGTATAACAAAGTTACAAGATGACAGCCCCCTGTGGCCAACTTCATTTGTTTGATTAGGCTTGTGGTGCAGTAAGTTCATGTTTATGTTTAGTATACAGCAATTCTAGCCTTATTCTATTTTACACTTTCCTTGTCCTTTAACAGCTGGAGAGCCAAGGTTGCAGATCCCTGCCCTAACACAAGATAACAGCTGCCTGGTAGATCTAAGAACAGCACTCAATAGTAAAACCTATGTCCCACTGCGTACTATTCAGTTACAGTGAGAAGGAAAAACAACAGCCTGCCAAAAAGTAGTTCCCTCCTAAAGTGCTGGCACAAGTCACATGACTTTGGGCAGCTGGGAAATTGACAAAATGTCCAGCCCCATGTCAGATTTCATAACTGAATATAAAAAAATCTGTTTGCTCTTTTGGGAAATGGATTTCAGTGCAGAATTCTGCTGGAGCAGCACTATTAACTGATGCGTTAAAAAAAAAAAATGCTTTCCCATGACAGTTTCCCTTTAATCACAGCCAAACATTGGAGACAAACCCTCACTAAAGTTTCACCTGTTTCAGGGTTCTCCTCCCATGGGGGAAATGTTGCCCTAGGCTTTTAATACAAAGCAAGCAGAGGACTGCACTGGCACAGGAAATACTGACAACAGGAAATACTGGCACTGGAACAGGAAACATGTGACTGCTTTCTAAGGCATGTGCAGAAACACAGGAAGCCTTGTCCTGGAACTGTGACCCATATGTAATCCAATCTATAGAAGTGGGGGCACTGGGATTGCTATGGCTGAACTGCAACAATCTAACCTGCCCTATTCATTTGCTATAGACACACTAAATGTGTATTTTTCTCCCTAAACAGGGGGAAAACTGGTTGAGCTTTGAGCAAAACATACGTACAGGTATGGGACCTGTTATCCAGAATGCCAGGGACCCGAGTTTTTCTTGATAACAGAACTTTCTGTAATTTGGATATTCATACCATAAAGGGGTTCTTCACTTTATATCAACTTTTAGTATGATGTAGAGTGTGATATTCTGAGACAATTTGCACTTAAGTTTCATTTTGTATTATTTGTGGTTTATAAATTGCGTTTTATTCAGCAGCTCTCCAGTTTGCAGTTTTGACAATCTGGTTGTTAGGGTCCAAATTACCCTAGCAACCGTGCATTAATTTCAAGAGGAGACTAGAATATGAATAGGATAGGCCTGAATAACAAGAGGAGTAATACAAAGTAGCAATAACAATGTATGTGTAGTCTTAAAAAGCATTTGTTTTTAGAAGGGTTTAGCGACCCCCCATTTGAAAACTGGAAAGATTAAAGGAAAATAATTTACAGAACTATTTCAAAAAATGAAGACCAATTGAAAAGTTTTTTTTTTCAAAATGCATCAGTTAATAGTGCTTCTCCAGTAGACTTCTGCACTGAAATCCATGTCTCAAAAGAGCAAACAGATTTTTTTTATATTCAGTTTTGAAATCGGACATGGGGCTAGACATTTTGTCAATTTCCCAGCTGCCCCTGGTCATGTGACCTGTGCCAACACAGGAGGGAATTGCTTTCTGGCAGGCTGTTTTTCCTTCTTAAAGTAACTGAATGGAACGCAGTGGGACGTGGGTTTTACTATTGAGTGCTGTTCTTAGATCTACCAGGCAGCTGTTATCTGGTTACCTTCCCATTGTTCTGTTAGGCTGCTGGGGAGGGGAAGGGAGGTGGTGATATCACTCCAACTTGCAGTACAGCAGTAAAGAGTGACTGAAGTTTATCAGAGCACAAGTTACATGACGTGGGGCAGCTGGGAAATTGACAATATGTCTAGCCCCATGTCAGATTTCAAAATGAAATAAAAATCTTTTGAGAAATGGATTTCAATGCAGAATTCTTCTGGAACAGCACTATTAACTTGTGCATTTTGAAGAAAAAAAAATCCCTTTAAATGCTGGCTTTGCTTCAAATAAGGATTAATTGTATCTTAGTTTGGATCAAGTACAAGCTACTGTTTTATTATTACAGAGAAAAAGGAAATCACTTTTAAAAATGTGGATTATTTGGATAAAATGGAGTCTATGGGAGAAGACTTATGCGTTTTCTGGATAACTGATCCCATTCCTGTATTGCACCAACAACTCTTCTTATACATCCCTCTCTATAATCACAGTGACTCCACCATTTTTATTGTAAGGAAACTCTCCACATCTCTCTCCAATCGCAATACTGCAATTCTGAAGGCTGAAGAGATGAATCAGATAATCTCATCCATTACTGGCACATTATTTAACCCCATTTAGGAAAGTATTTTTTTAAAATAATTAGTGCCGTTATTATACCTGCTGCCCCGTCTATCGATGCAGTGAACCAGTAAACTGCTTTGGTAGGTTTCCTTCTCCTTTAAGAAGAAATACAATAAAAAAAGGTGGTGGGTATGTCTGAAAAGAGGGGAAAAAGAAGAAGATGTGTATTGAAACGTATTACATTTTATTCAGACAAGCAAACCTACTTGTATTCCAACATGATTAAAGACTGCGGCACTCCAGGGAGCACAGGCAGATATGTACATGAAGACTGCAAGTGATGCCCCTCACAACTGAACGGGATCAAGTTAAAAAAACCTGACTTGAAGCACTTGAACCAATCGGTTTCCTTGCATGAAAACAAATTAGAGCAGGGGCGCTTCTCAGCAACGTTGCCTGCCATTAAGTACAGCAATATGCTGCATTAAAGAATTAAAAGCAGTTTCTAATGTAGTGTCGGCACTGAGCCCTTAAAGGAAAATACTACTGCTGTCCTCATGTTTACACACATCCCAAAAAAAAATAAAAAATACTCACACATTAAGAAACAGGGGAATAATACCTCTAATAAAACCCCCATTGCACTCGATACTGGAAATTGTTAATATTTTGGAGGAAGCTTACAGGGAGAGTCACTGCAGTTTGAAGCTTTTTTTTTTTTTACTTGGCAATAACGTGCCATACAACAGATTCTTGCAGCTCATCTTCAGCATCTGCCAGCGCCAAAACATATCTTCAGCTAATCGGCACAGCAGTGTAAACGATGTTCCTACATCAGCTATGCCTTATAGGGGTAGTTCACCTTTCAGTTACCTATGTTTTAGAACAGACAGTTCTAAACAACTTTTCAATTGGTCGTTTTTTTTTTTTTATATAGTTTTTGAATGATTTGCCTTCTTCAGCTTTAAAATGGGGGCCACTGACCCCATTTAAAAACAAATGCTCTTTTTATTACTCATCTTTCTATTCAGGGTCTCTCCTATTCATATTTCAGTATTTTATTTAAATCAATGCATGGTTGCAAGGTAATTTGAATAATAGCAACCAGATTGCAAACTGAAGAGCTGCTGAATAAAAAGCTAAATAACAAAAAAACACAAATAAAAAATGAAAACCAATTGCAGCAGTTTGTCTCAGAATATCACTCTACATCATACTAAAAGTTAACTCAAAGGTGAACAACCCCTTTAAGCATTATTTTCAGCACTGAAAGGAGAAGGAACCTAGTGAACTGTAGGTTAAAAGGAATAACTTCCTTCCCTAGCAAATTTAAATGAACCCGTCCACCAATTCAAGTTTCATGAGATCTCAGGAAGACAGAAGACTTAAGGCTTTGGTGGCAATCCTCTGAGAGTCTGTAGTTACTTTCCCCTCCTCGCATGAAGTAGGGAAAGAAAGAAAGGGACAGTGATAATGCTGTCTTGTGTTTAAAGTCTAAGAAGGCCTTTTGTGGAAAGGTAAGCTAGTTAGTACGTGGAAGAGGCTGTGCTCACGGCATCGTCGGCATGTTTGGTGCTAGCAGGGTGTATACAGGCAAAGTATTTGACATCACTGTCAGGATCCATCTGTAGAGCCATAATGGTCTGTTCCACTGCTTCCTGGTGAGAGTTGGCAGAGGTCAGGAAATACTCTGAGAAGACACAAAAGGACATAGGATATTAAACACCAAACTAGCTGCAGGAAATAGTTACACGGCAATGGCTACAGACTGAAAGCAAAGTACACATTTTTATAAATGCAGTGATAAAGGTAAAACGGTACCTTTTTCCAGAAGTGTCTGCTTCAAGGTCTTTGCAAGGAGAACTCTCACATTGGGAACTCTGTCTGAAGCTAAATGCAGCAGATGAGGCATTATATGAATGGCAAACTGATCCATGGGAAGGCAATCATCTTCAAGAAGAGCCTAAAAATTAGGAAGCAAACGAGACAAAAGTACAGGTTTGTACGTGGATAAAACATGATTAAAATGTCCAAAACCAATACGGTTAGACCTGTGCAACATGGCATCTGAGAGTAATGATGCTTAACAGCAGTCTACATTTAGGCTTCTGAATATTAATGGGGTTGTTAGTCTTCAAGTTAAATCTTAGTATGATGTAGAGAGTGATATTCTGAGACAATTTGTAATTGGTTTTCATTTTTTATTTGTGGTTTTTGAGTTATTTAGCAACTCTACAGTTTGCAATTTCAGCAATCTGGTTGCTAAGATCCAAATTACCCTAGCAACCTTGGTATGTCCAGGGCAGGCCAGAACTTAAAGGTTCGCCATTGAGTTAACTTTTAGTATACCAGATATTTAGACATTCTGAGACAATTTGTGTTTGAGCTTTTTTGTCCAAATTCCCCTAGCAACCATACATTGATTTGTAGAGACTGGAATATGAATAGGAGAGGCCTGAATAGAAAGAAGAGTAATAGAAATGAGCAATAACAATAGAGTATTTGTTTTGAGATGGGGTCAATGACCCTCCATTTGAAAACTATAAAAAGAGTAAAAAATAAATAAATAAACTATATATATATATAAAAAAAAAAGATAAATAAACAAGGAAGACCAATAGGCTTTATTCTGTATGAACAGCTGACCACAGGGATGTAACAGTGTATTTTATGGGCCTCTGTACACAATTCCTTAAAGTGATACTTTAAATTATATAGAACAAAAGTAACTCAAAGCAACTGGACTTGCTAAGATATTTTAATGAAGACGGCTCACTGCTCATCAGCGCTTCAGTAAAATATCTCAGCAAGTCCAGGTTTGTTTTTGTATTTAATTGTTAGCTGAAGTTCCTGACTCTCTGACTTTGCCAACCAGAATCTCCCATCTCAGCCTCTTAGTTGCAGTTTCTAATGATAACAGACTCCTGCTGCACAAATATGGCAGCCCCCTCATACAGGAACATGGGGGATCAGACAGGTAATGTAAAAGCATCATGCAAATACTTTATGGCAAAGTTAGAAGTAGCTTTCAAAGCCAGTTATTATAAAAGATGTAAAAAAAAGTGTTTAATTTCAGGTGTCAGTATCTCTTTAAGCAAGAGACAGAATCTCTAAAGTTTTGGTTGGAAGGCAATGCACAGGAATATGAGGCAATCTCCTTCTAAAAAAATCCTTTCAAAAGCTGCCAGTAGCAGTCATCTTGATCAGGAAGAAACAAGTAGTAAAAAAAAAACAAACACACAGATGGGGAGATTTTTTCTAACAAACATCAGTGCTATGTAACCTCTTCAGTCAGCCATATTCAAATGTAAAAATAGTTGGGGAGCAACACAAACAAGTCCCTGGGGTAACAAGGGCTGTGATTGGCTATTTGATAGCCCCTATGTGGGCTGGCAGACAAAGGAGGCTCTGTTTGGAAGTACACGGCAACAAAAACTTGCCTCCAAGACTGGATGTTGCTCCCAGTGGCCTTAGAGCAGTGCTTATTTTTGAATTCCAAAGGGTTGGTGAACAATGTTGGCCATCAATGATATAAACAATGTACTGGAGACACCCTACCATTATAGTGGTGAAAATGCCATCCCCGTACCTCCCAGATCTAAAGAGCAGAAAAAAAGCTAAGTGGCACCCAGTACCAGATGCAATAATCCGGAGTTGCATTACTATTCCCAACTGAAGTTATTCTTGGAAGGAAACAAATATTTATGAATGCATCAGAGCAGAATGTATGAACACATCCTCACACAAGTAGTAGTGCAGTACAACAAAAACAACAGTCAGCTCACCTGGCAAATGAAAACAAAGGTTTGCCGTCCAGACCATTTAGGACTTTGGCAAAACTGCTCCATGAGTTTATTCAAAAGATCTAAAAGTAGCATGGGGTTGGAAGCCTGGTATAATTTCTTCACCATTTCACTCACCTACAAGGAAAATGAAGTTATAATTGTATCAAGCCTTTAAGGGAAGTTAGTGCTCAATATAAAGGCATAACATGTATGTAAAGGCTGAAGTGAAATCAGAATATTAAAGGGGGTGTTTACCTGTTAACTGTTGGTTAGTTTTCATTTTTTATTAACTGTGGTTTTTGAGCCATTTTATTCAGCAGCTCTCCAAGTCTGCAATTTCAGCAATCTGGTTGCTAAGGTCAAAATTACTCTAGCAACCACTCAATTGAATAAAAAAGTGACATTTGAACAGGAGAGGGCCTGAATAGAAAAGTGGAGTAATTGAAAGTAGCAATAACAATGTGTTGCCTTATATTTAAGATGGGGTCAGTGACCCCTAACTGAAAGCTGGAAAGAGTCAGAAGAAAAGGCAAAGAATAACAAAAAGGAAAAATTAAGGCCAACTGAAAAGTTGCTTAGAGTTAGCCATTTTATAACACACTAAAAGTTAAACTAAAGGTGAACCACCTATTTTATATAACAATATGCGTAGTCGAAATTTATACCAGTTTGACGCATTTCAAACGAGATGACCTACTTATAAACAATCAAAAAGGTTTAAGGAAGTTAGGTTTCCTCCCTTTGCCCTTAATATGAAATAACTATTTAAAAATGGACAGCATTTTAGGGGAGGCAGCATTTAATTTAATACAGTTGTTGGTAGAATACGTAGCACTAATAGGATAGTAGCAAGCACAAAAATAAAAGGAATAAAAATGGTTCTTACCAGCTTATAGGAAATCCAACGGACAGAAGAGATTCTATCTCTACACAGATTCACAGCAATTGGCAGCAAGTAATCATAAATATCTCTAGCACTGTACAGTTCAAGAAGCAGAATCAGCTGCCTAGTAAGAATGAATGAGAAATCAGTGAAGACATGCAAACAAGAAGAGTTTCACCTACAATTTAAAACGGTCTTACAAGTGTAGTGGGAGAATGGTGCATTTATAAAAAGGAATAATAAAAATCACTGCAGAATTCCCAAGCATTGCTGGAGTATCTAGCTCATTTTGCTTAGGATTACTGGTGACTGGGGATGAACATGCTTATGTGCACTTCCACACACATTCCAACACATGTACCGCCAAACACAGTATTTTTGCAGTTTGCATTTGCATGAACAAATGGAAGAGCTACAGAAACTTTTCACTGCAAACTACCAGGATTCAGTTTCTGATTTCAACAGTACTAGACAACCTTCTACACATGTACCAGTTGTGGGGGCCATTTAGACCAATCATTTTGCGTTCCTGGTGGATACAAAAGGTAGTGGAGAAAGGGCTCCTCTTCACTGCCTGCTGTTCCAGTGGTGTGCACATACAGGCATCTTTCTTTAACTACCACTGTGTCTTGGAATATACGGACATTGATCATGACCATGGCACGTAACTGCACCCCACATAACTGATCACTATGGGAAACAGATGCTCAGTCCTGTAGGTTTGCTGTGTTACCTGT
>CM044441.1:105144083-105157697 GCA_024363595.1 Xenopus borealis
ATGTTGTGTGTTTGGCCAGATTAACTCAGAAGCACAAAGGGGAGGGCTGCAATCCAATAGACAGCAGTAGCTCTCAGTGCCACTGTAATGAGGGACAGGCACACTAATGTCATAACACAATTCTCTCTGAATGAAAAGTGCATACGTAAAAAAAAAAAATATATATATATATATATGTATGGTATTGTTTCTCAAAAATGTGTAAACAAATAAATGAACTAGTCCCTGCAAAAGTATTTGGGATCTTTAAAGGAACAGTTCAGTGTAAAAATAAAAACTGGATAAATAGATAGGATGTGCAAAACAAAATATATTTCTAATATAGTTAACCAAAAATTTTATGTATAAAGGCTGGAGTTGCTGGATGTCGAATATAATAGCCAGAATACTACTTCCTGCTTTTCAGCTCTCTAACTCTGAGTTAGTCAGCGACTTGAAGGGGGGCCACATGGGACATAACTGTTCAGTGAGTTTTGCACAGCCTATTTACCTAGTTTTTATACTGAACAATTCCTTTAAAGAAGACTCGTCAAAGCTGTGATTACAGTGAAGCAATGCCAGATAGGAACAAATAAAGGCATCTGAATTCACAAATACCATTCCTGTTATTTGAACATGTTTGCTACGGAGACAGACAACCCTACACAGCAGAGAAAAGTAACATATGTACCCTCAGCCTTTGCACAACAGCTTCCAGCATCCCTCAATAGGGTTCCAGAGCTTGTTAAAGGGGTGGTTCACCTTCAAGTTAACTTTTAGTATATCGTAGAAGGGACAATTCTGAGAAACCTTTCAATTGGTCTTCATTATTTATTTTTCATAGTTTTTTAATGATTTGCAATTTGCTATGTTTCTTTGCAGCTTTCAAATAGGGGTCACTGACACCATCTAAAAAAAAATGCTCTGTAAGGCTACAAATGTATTGTTATTGTTACTTTTTATTACTTATCATTCTATTCAGTCCCTCTCCTATTCATATTCCAGTCTCTTATTCAAATCAGTGCAGGGTTGCTAGGGTAATTTGTACCCTAGAAACCAAATTGCTGACACTGCAAACTGGAGAGCTGCTGAATAAAAAGCTAAATAACTATAAAACCACAAACAATAAAAAATGAAAACCAATTGCTAATTGTCTTGGAATATCACTCTCTACATTTTACTAAAAGTTGACTCAAAGGGGAACAACCCCTTTAACTCTCAGAATAAACAGTACGCACCAAGACAGTACCAGCTCATTATTCTCATCATTCACTGGCACATACATGTTCCCCCAACACTAATCTCCTTCACTAATTCATATACATTGCTTTCAACCAAAATATAGAATTAATTTTTTGAAGACGGTGTTGGTATAAAAAACCAGAGGCCTGATGTAATTGGTCTGATTTTCAGCCTTTACAAAAGCGTCTGCTTTTACTTTAATGAGGACTTTTTTTTTTTTTTTTTTTTTTTTTTTTTTTTTAAGAGTACATTTTTCCCCGTCAGCTGTCAATATCAAACAAGAAACACAATATTGTTTACAAATAAAGCTTCAATTAGAATAATGGCACAAAGAAGGTGGGGAGTTGTCAGCACAACATTGTCTCTTGCATTGGTGACGATGGCTGAAAATACCTTTGCAATATGAATTTTTAGAATTGCCAAATCCTTGTCAGTACCATCACATGTACTATCTGTATGCAAAAAAGCTTGATTCTTAAAACATATAATAGCACAAGGGGACAGATAGCATTTGCGCCCCCCCCCAATTGATTTATCTCACTGAGGGAGGAGGACAAAAAGTTATAAATCTTAATTTGTTCATTTTGAATGTGAATTGTTACCATTGTGCCTGTCCTCAATGAAAGCAGAATATTAAGTGTTATTAGACTCAACATTTTGTTCTGGCACTTAAAACAGCCTGTAAATGTATTCTCTTGTCAAATGAAAAAAGTCACTAATGCAAAACGCAAGGCAAAGTCTGATAAGTGCGGCCAATCTAAACTCTATAATGAAAGTGCATTTTGGCCACAGATTGCAATAAAGCTCATACTGTTAAATAATCTTCCCGAGAGATAATAGTCATAGAATAAATGTTTTAACATACATGTCTGAAATGCAGAACCCTTAGTGTTATTCATAAGCAATTCAAGACAATGAGTGTTTTCACACTTACAGCCTTCAAAAGATTACAGCCTGTTTGTGAATACAGGACAACTGCATTACCAACCCATTGCTTATGTAACCATTCTCTTGAAGTACCTTTAACATCAGGATCATCTATATGTGGTTCCAGATTTTCTATCATTTCTTCCAGCTCCTTCCTGGTAGCCATTGTGATATTGGGAGACCCTAAAGAGGATTCTTTCCGAACCTGTCTTTCAGTGCTGCACACTTCACTTTCTGATTGCCGCAACTCCAAATCAATATCAATATCAGGGATGGGAGTCCTCCAATAATGGAATGAGTTATATAAATCTTGCTCACTAATAGTGCGGTTTCCCATCCCTAAATCTGGTAATATATGTGCCTGTGTGCCAGGATTGTTCTGCTCTGAGTCAACTGTAAACTCCAAAGGCAAAGTGCAAAGTGAAAGAATGTCATGCTGGTTAACAGTGCCCTTTGAAGCTCTATCCGATTCATCCTCTGTGTCTGCTTCTAACTGCACACTAAAATTAACAAGGCTTTCGCTTGCAGCACCATCTTCCATTATAATCTCAGCATCCACAGAAACCCTCTCATCAGTCCTATCCATGGCCTTATTTGAATTACTGCAAAAGAATAAAAAAATAAATATAATCATACAGTTGTGCTTATACTATTACTTTTTTTAGTGTTTTACTTTTAGTATATGCAGTGGCAAGTTGCAACATTTTGTTCTAGAGTTACCAGTTTTACTTAAAATCTACTACATGTACAAACCTTTCAACTGCTTCACTTGATTTTTCATTCAAAGTGTTTGTACATTCTTCTTCCTTAAAATACTGTCCAGAACTGGATGGGTTTGCAAACGTGGCTATAAAGGGTCCTAGGGACTGAAAGGCAGCTTGGCGGACCTGCCAGAAAAATAAATATATATACATAAATGTCTATAAAGGTGCAATCCACTTTTATTGGGTAAAACAACCTTCTGCTCATTTAAAGGAGAACTAAAACCTAAAAATACAGCGCTACGAAATACATGTTAATAATAAAAATTAATCACTACAAATGTCATATTTTATATACTGAACCTACTGCTTCTCAAAAGCAGCAATGATCCAGAACTCCAAACTTTTCACAGGGAGTCACCATCTTGGAAAGTGTCTGCAACACTCACATGCTCAGTGGGCTCTGAGCAGCTGTTGAGAAGCTAGGGGTCGTTACAAATTAATAACACAGAAAATGCGGTTGGCCCGTCATATAAGCTGATGCTGCAAGGTTGATTATTAAATTCTGATACTAGTTGCACTGGTTCTGTATGGTCATGTAGTAATTATCTGTATTAATTACTAATCAGCCTTATATTGTGACATTTATATTCTATGTGTACTGTATATTTTGATTGGGTTCCTAAGCTCACTAAGTGACAGCTGCACATAGCATGTGCAGTGAAGCAGAAGAAAAGAAGATGGGACCAACTGGGGCATTTTGGAGGCACAGATCTTCTCTGCTACAGGCCTTCGTTGATTAAAGGTGGCCATACAAGGGCCGATAGAAGCTGCCTACAGAGTCGGCAGCTTATGGGCTTGTGTATGGGGCGCTCCGATGGGCTTCCCCGATCGATATCTGGCCAAAAGTCGGTCATATTTTGATCAGACGGGACTAAAATCCAGTCAGATCATGGAACACATCTGTTCATTCATGCTGTCCCGCGATCCGAGCACCCGAACAACATTTCTAGCCTACTTCTTTAGTTAAGCTTTAGTTCTCCTTTAAGCATGGCTATAGCAAAAATTTTATGTCACTGCACACAAAAAATTGTATGCTTTGCATTATGAACAACATTATATCTTCAGATTCTTCCAAACATGCATATATAAATAACTATAATAACTATCAAAACAAGCATACCCATCTGGAAGGGTCACTAATTAGGTTAATAAAAAGAGCAGACAACTTGGTTCGACGGAGTTCTTGAGACGTCGCACAGGAAACAGCCATGAAGCATTCAGCACAGGCTTTCCGGACACCCCAAACATTATCAGAACACAGTTGGAAAAAACGCGGTAACTAGACAAAATAGAAACAGAATTTTAAAGCAGAAAATTATTCACGTAAATAAACCTTATCTGCTAACTCAAGGCATTTTGCATGGTTCTTAAACGGTTAGCTGTATTTAGAGTTAGTTTGTATAATTCTCTAGATGCTGCTTAGAAATGTATACATTAATGTATCACTGTAATAATTCAGAAAAATTATTAAAAAATTTTAGATAATTGAAAATATTATTTCTGGTGTACTAATTAACAGTTGAAAAAAAAATTTTAGAAGGCGAACTACCCCTTAAATATTCTGTGTTGTAAAATTCCCAGGGACCTTACAACAAGAAGCATATTCGTAAAATGTTGAAGCTACAACTTGCTCTTATGCCTTGTTTTCTAGTTGCAGTGCATCACATTTGGAGGGGAAAAAAAAGAAGGTTTTAACATCCTCCTCAAAATTTGCATTTGCAACTTCATTCCTCAACTAACTCTAACTGCATTTTACTCACCAACATTTTCTCAGTTGCTTCCTGCCCAACAACACTGCTAATATCGCCAAAATTGGCTGCACAAACCTAAGACAGAAAGATACAGATATAGGTTAAACATAGGTTAAATACTATTCAGCAATCATACTATCTAGTTTGCATCAATTTGTTTGGGGTGGGAGGAGGTTATATGCAGGGTTTCAAAAACGGAGGTTGAGGCTACACTGGCAACAAAGTCACCCAACAAAATTGGCCAACTGTTGCAGTTAACTCTGGTAAGAAGGTAGCTACACCAGAGTTGCCACCCACAGCTTGAAGGGGACAAAGGAAGAAACAATCTGTTCTGCATTACTGTCCAGTGCCAGTGTGATTAGTATTCAGTGCTGGCCATCAGGAAACGGAACAGGAAGAAGAATTACTTTCTTATAAAATAAAGATAGCACAAACAGTGCCAGAGTCATTTTAAAGGGATACTAATACTAAAAATTACTTCTAAATATTGTATATTAAAACTTTCCTATAGGTCATGTTTCAAGTTTTTTTGGGCAAAGGTCTGCATTTGTATGAAATGGTTACTTGAACTTCCTAAGCCTGACTGTTTTGCCAACCTGACTGTCCTTTCTCAACCTGCCAGTTATAGCTTCTACTGCACTACTGTTGCACATATATGGCAGCCCCCTCAGAGAAACATTGGGATCAGGTATTTTAAAAGCATCTGGCAAACACCTTTATGCCAAAAATCTAAAGAGCATGCAAAGACAATGTTAAGATAGATATAAAAACATTGTAATTTCTTGTCTCAATATCTCAAATACATGGACAAAAGTATCTCCTAGAAATGGAAACCTGGGAGAGAGGTCCCAGGGTTAGTGAGCACTCTTAGCTTTGAAGTGAAACACCCTGCCTTATTTCATCGAAGAACATAGCTTTTGTTGACCAGCTAGATTTAATACTTTATTTAAATCTAGAAAATGCTCCCAAAATGCACTATTTAAATGATTAAAATGGAGTGTTTTCATTCTTTATAGAATGATAAAAATGATATATTCTTATTTAAGTATATCATCTATCTTGCTGAAATAGAAAAGCCTTCAGATTTTCAACCCTATTAGAGGACTGTCTCAAGAGATTACAAAAGAAACCGGTTTCTTTTAAAGGGACTCACCTTTCGAACATGAAACATTCGGCAGTCACAACACATTTCACAGAATCGTGGTAGGATCAGCCTCTCTGTTATATCTTTTCCCACCATTGATGCCATTTTACACATAATCTATGGGGGAAAAAAATACTTATGTGAACTTTTAAAAAAACAAGGAAACCACAGATTTTTTGGGACCCCTAGTAGCTAGCATGTAAGCCCTGGATGGTATACCATGTGTTTAAAATCCTTACTGGTCCTGGCAGTTTCCTTTGGAGGCATTTTACTTGTTCGCATGGCTCATACTCTGCACATGTGCAATAATTCTACTAGACTGGCTCATGCACAGTACTGCTCCCTTCTAAATTCACTCTATTGTCCATGTGCCACAAGGAACCACTAAGAAAGGAAATGTTGCCTCTGAAACTCCAAAGAAAACTGGAGCAGCAAAGGGTTAAAGAAACTGACCAACACTTACAGATAAGCAACTGTAGTTGCTGCCTTACAACTTTACACCCCAACTTTCTGGGCCTGCCCTCCAATATAAATGTACTGGAATAATGTAGTTGGGATTTTGTCCAGAAAACATAAGTTGGCCACAAATTTTAATTTCTTCCCAAGTATAAAGTATTAAAGAAGACATAGCTTAAAAAAACAGCAGAAAGGCACACTACATTGTTCTATGACAAAAACAATAGACCCTTAAGTAATGAGGAGTTTGGTCTATGACTAGTAAAGCAAACATCCTACCTAGTTAAATGTCTAAGGCACCTCCTAAAACACCAACCGCTGACTAACACTCTGATTAGCCTACTATGCATGCAGAAATTAGAATGAAAGTCATGTAATTTACCGCCACGGCTTCGGTCTTGACATCATCATTGCTATCAGGGGCAGTAAGCTCAATTAGGACAGGGCACACTTTACTCTCAACATCAGACCTCTCTATAAGCTCCTGTTCAAGCAACACCAGCAAAGCTGCTTGGCTAGTCTTTCGAACCTAGAGGAATGTGAACAACATAAATGTAAACAAAGAACTTTGCATCCTTTCATTTCAATAGTTCAAGCTCCGATGTTAAAAATCCAGTGCAAATTAAAGGGGAAGCATCACTTTGTGTATTACCTTCCATGGATTATAATGATATTTTAAAGGAACAGTAAGACCAACAAATGAAAGTGTAAAGAAAATATCATGTAGTGTTGCCCTGCACTGTTAAACCTGATCTGTTTGCTTCAGAAACACTACTATAGTTCATATAAACAAGCTGCTATGGTAGTAATGGTGGAAATTGAAAAACGGCTATATGGCACAGGATAAGTAATGGATAACTGATAATGTCCTACAGAGCTTATCTGCTGTGTAACTTGAGCCATTTCTCCTTTGACTAGTTGCCCCCATGGCTACACAGCAGCTTATTTATATAAACAATATTAGGGCAACTGAAGCAAACGCTGCAGTTTTACCAGTGCAGGGCAACAATGCATTATATTTTTATTACTTTAAAACAATTTCATTTTTTGATGATACTGGTCCTTTAAGGTTGGCCCTCATTAAATTGTTATATTTAAAAAGTTATGTAAATTTGCTGAAGGTCAGTCTTATTCACAGGCAGCAAAGCACCATAACCTAGAATATGATTTTTAATACAGAACTTTTGAAAGCAGCATGCTACATGCATGCGGCTCATGTTTTATTCAGCAGGAGTAACTATAAATTATACATTTTAGTTAACAATATTGGGTACATGACCTTTAAATATAACTAGGAACAGATAGGCAAATCTAGTTGTTATAGAATAACATTTGTCGAAAGCATAGTAGGGAGCAGAATATTGGTAATGAAGTTCTGCAACATGGTAAACCTTGCAATTTCTTTATACAATTTCCTTATATAGGTGATCCCTTTGCCTACACTAGGTTCATGGAGACAATTAATGACAGGTCAATAAATCGCATATCTATCTGCATTTAAAATGTAGGGGAAACCAAATAACAAACCTGATTATTCTGGTCAGCAAGGTATCGAACTACAATAGGCAGGAGGTATTTGGAGAAAGCATGTGGAATTGAAGGTCGGTTCTCTTGGCAAAACATTGCAAGGTGAGGCACTTGTTCCATAAGTTCAGCACGCACAGTGGGCTCTGTTTAAAAATATTACCAGAGAAAAGCATAATTTTTTTGTTTTTCTACAAATAACATCAAACCTACACACGGGGAGGCACATTTATCAAGGGTCGAATATCAAATTCATGCGAGTTTCTTTAAACTCCATTAAAGGGGTTGTTCACCTTCGAGTTAACTTTTAGTATAATGTAGAGAGTGATATTCTGAGACAATTTGCAATTGGTTTTCATTTTTTATTGTTTGTGGTTTTATAGTTATTTAGCTTTTTATTCAGCAGATCTCTAGTTTGCAGTGTCAGCAATTTGGTTTCTAGGGTACAAATTACCCTAGCAACCCTGCATTGATTTGAAAAAGAGACTGGAATATGAATAGGAGACAATACATTTGTAGCCTTACACAGCATTTGTTTTTAGATGGTGTCAGTGACCCCCATTTGAAAGTTGCAAAGAAACAGAAGAAAATTGCAAATCATTAAAAAACTATGAAAAATAAATAATGAAGACCAATTGAAAAGTTTCTTAGAATTGGCCCTTCTACAATATACTAAAAGTTAACTTGAATCTTTAAATTAGATTAGGGAACATTTATTTATTTTTTAAAAAATTGAGCTGTTAAAACTGACGAATTTTACCAATACAATTGGTAATTGGTAATACAATTGTATTAGATTTGAATTATACAAAACTCGATTCAAGTTTTTTCTCGAAAAAAAAACACAAAACTTGAGTATCAGGAAGACTGCAAACCACCAAATTGATCCATTGCCCTCTCCCATTGACATACAGTAGTTCAACAGGTTTTAGGTGGCAAATAGTCAAATTAGAATTTTTAAAAGGCCAGAGTATGATAAATCTCAAAAATCTCATTAGAATTTTTAAACAAACTTGAATCCAGTTTGGATAATTCACTAGTCGAATTTGACCGTTCCAATTTTCAATTTAACCTTTAATTAATCTGCCCCTTAATGTCAAATAAAATAAAATCTGCTATATATGAATTGTCTAATAAAAATATAACCTTATGTGCAGCTTTATATGCATTATATTTTTTACAATGTCAATACATTCTTCAGTGTTTGTTCTTTCACATTAATCTCAGTGGAGTATAATGTAAAGTCCCCATCAACATGTGAATACATGAACACACACACATACACACACTTGCCAGTTGCATAACTTGCCACTTTAGTGCATACCTGAATCCTCGGACAACTTTGTTACTCTTTCTAAAACAGAAATGCAATCCTTCTCATCTTCACTGACTTCTTTTAAGGTATCCAGCAGACTTCGGGCAACCATTTGTCTAACCAAGCAAGTAGGAGGGGGGGAAAAAAAAAAAACAATAAAAAAAAAAAAAATAGAAGAGCAACAACATAAGTAAGTCTACTATGCAAAAAAAATGCATACAGATTAATTATTTTTCTTGTATCTAATTAAAAAGCCACTAAATAAACCCCTCACCCTGGATTTTTTTTTAAAAGAAAAACTGAAGGGTCAGCATTTTTAATGCTTTTGCATGTCAGCAACATACATTTCCTCTTCTTTCAAGGCCACAGTTTATAGAAACAGATCTAAACATTTGTGCATATTTAAAACAAGCAGCCCACTGCCAAGACTGTTTAGTCAAGGTCAAATCACGAAGTACAAGCAGAAACACAAGTTACAGTAGCTGGGGGATAAGTGTCTGACATCCAGCAGTGTACAATGCATTTGTGGCATTAAAATAGTTATGTTCATACTTTTTTTTTTTTTAATCATTTGTCAACAGTAGTATTTATTACAATTTTTGATTGCATATAGTAGCTAGATATCCACAAAGCAGCTATTTTAGGACTGCAATGTCAATACTTTATGGTAAAATACAACTAGCAGATCTTAATTGCATTTACATCTGCAAAACACAACACAAAAAAGGTGTGGAAAACCTGCATTGAAATACACTACACATCTCAGCTTTGTGTGTCATGGTACTCCAAGTACAATCACACAAAGTTAAAGCTCCATGATGTATTTTGCCATTAGATTTAGCAGAACAGAAAATTATAATGTAAAAAGTTGTATTAGCTTAAAAGGTGCCATGCAAAAAAAAAAAAAAAAAAACAAACAGCAACAAAACACACTACACCTCTAAATCCTTATTATTCTATTGCAAAAGTGCTGCTCTTCCTCCTCACACAGTCCATGGTTTCTAACACGTAAAGGTGGCCATACACGGGCCGATAAAAGCTGCAGACAGACTGTGTCGGCAGCTTATCGGCCTGTGTGGGTCGCCCTCCAACGGCCAGATGTCAATCGGGCAGGATTAAAAATCCCGTTGGATCGCGGACGCATCTGTTCGTTGACGCGGTCCCGTGATCCGACCGCCCATATCTGTGCCATTCTGATCTGATGGCGGTCAAATTCTTGCATGTTGACAGCCGCGTGTGGTTTAAATGGCATATTTACGCCAGACAGATCTTTTTAAAAAACGCAACATAAAAACACCACATGTGGCCTTGCCCTAAGACAGTTCCAAAGGGAATGAACATAGGATTGATGCAAGCCTTTGCTACTGGGCAAAGTCCAGCTAGGTTGGAGAACTATTGACAATTTTCCTGTTCCGAAATGACTTTGCCCACGAATATTCCAATCACTTTTCATACTTTTCCAAGTCACATGACCAGGGGCAGCTGGGAAATTGACAAAATGTCCAGCCTTATGTCACATTTCGTTTCAGTGTGTGTAATTCTGCAGTGTGTGACTATATTTATTTATCACTCACAAGACCACACTTTTTTTTTTTTTTTGCTGAGAGACATATAATAAAAGCATACCTGTTAAATATGTTCTCACTTGAAGCGTACTTGTCCAATCTTCCAAGGGGAGTCAACATTTCATCTTGCGAGACAAAGTCCAGGGCTGAAGGTATAATAATCACATCAGACTCTGAGCTGTAGTCATCCACACCAACTATTAAAGACATCAGAAGCAAGGCTTGTAAATCAAATATTTCAGAACAATCATGGGACTGATGAGTACAGATATCTCCCAAAGGTATCCAGAGGTAAAGGTCACCAGAGGAAGCTAAAACACCATACATTTAAATGTAAAATCTGGAACAGTACGATCTAAAACAAGATACCCCAATCTAGTAATAATTTAATAAATGGAGAATTGCATAAAAACAATTCCAAAAGAATGTATGCTATTAATAATTAGTACAGAAAAACAGGGAGCAATGACTAAGGCCAAAACACAGTAAGCATTAAAAGCTATTATTTTGATCTTTTTCAAGTGCATTAAGTTATCAAAATGGCACAAATTATTGCAAAGATCTGCCAATACAGAATGGCACTATAATTTTATATGCCAAGCCTCCTGCAGCCTTAACCCTTTATTATGGCCATTTCTGACAAAATAAATGCATTTATAAAAAAAGCATTATTTGTAGAAGAATTTCAAGCTTTAGAGCCCAAATCTGTTTGGTATTATTGTAATGCAGCATTTATGTACAGTTCTCCCAATGTATAAAAGGCTCTTGCCACTTTTAACAAGATCCATAGACCCAGCCCAATAATCTTGGGAAGCAGGATTATTGCTTTAAAGGGGTGCTTCAACTTTCTGTTAAACTTTTAGTATATTATAGAGTGGCTCCTTCTAAAAAACTTTTCAGTTGGTTGTCATTTTTTATTGTTTTTCTTTTGTTTTTTTAGTATTTGCCTTTTTCTTCCGACTCTTTCCACCTTTCAAATGGGGGTCACCGACGCCATCTAAAAACAAATGCTCTGTAAGGCTACAAATGTATTATTACTTGTCTTTCTATCCAAGCCATCTCATATTCATTTTCCAGTCTCTTATTCAAATAAGTGCATGGTTGTTAGGATAACTTGCAACCTTAATAGTCACCAGGCAACAAATGTGTTTTTTGAAAACGGCAGCAAAGAATTTACTCTGCAACTATTCATAGAAAATAAGGCATTACAAAAACTTGCATCACTAGGTGCAGCAAGACACAAAGAGGCAATTTCAAGCGACTTGGAAAAACGCAGCGCCACGTGTGAATAGGCGCAGGCGACTTTACATTTCAGTGGGCGCAAGACACAGGCAAGCAATTCAGGGAGATTAGTTGCCCCAAAGAAGCTGTGAGTCGAAAAATATCCCTGAATCTTGCAGTGTGGATTAGCCCTTAGGATTTTTGTTTATTTGTTGGTATATGCTTATAATTACCATAAAGAGTTATTAAAAACACACACACACAAGGAGGTTGCAGTGTTCATTTAAAACTTGGTGAACCTGGAGCTATGCAGCCCTGAACTGGAAGACACAACTTGTTATTTTAAAAATATATAAAAAGGACAAATATGAAAATATCCGTGAATGTATTTGATGCTACCTTAAAGGAATTGTTCAGTATAAAAGTAAAAACTGGGTAAATAGATAGGCTGTGCAAAATAAAACATGTTTTCAATATAGTTAGTTAGGCAAAAATGTAATGTATAACAGCTGGAGTGACTGCAAGTCTAACCTAATAGAACAGAACACTACTTCTTGCTTTTCAGCTCTCTTTTGTTTACACTGACTGGTTACCCTGGTTACCAGGCAGTAACCAATCAATGACTTGAGGGAGGGCCACATGGGTCATAACTGTTGCTTTTGAATCTGAGCTGAATGCTGAGGATCAATTGCAAACTCACTGAACAGTTATGTCCCATGTGGCCCCCCTTCAAGTCGCTGACTTACTCAGAGTTAGAGAGCTGAAAAGCAGGATGTTGTGTTTCACTCACTCCAGTTTTTATACATTACATTTTTGGCTAACTAACTATATTAGAAACATTTTTTATTTTGCACAGTCTATCTATTTACCCAGTTTTTATTTTTACCCTGAACTGTTCCTTTAAGTGGGAATATATGCAGCTCTCAAGAATAGACATGTTTCAGTCTTTTAGCATGAGTCAGACATTTAAATGAATCTATGACAGCTGAGCAGACTCCTGCAAGTTAAATACAAACAGGAGATACAATGACTAGTTTGGGCAAATCTTGAAATGGTGTTGGATCTCTTGCAGGTAGGGTTGCCACCTTTTCTTGAAGAAAATACCAGCCTTCCTAAATATTTATCTTTTTTCCTATTAATAACATTGGGATCAACCATCAAAAATACCAACCAGGCCAGTAAAATACCGGCCAGGTGGCAACCCTACTTGCAGGGCTACTTCTCAAACAACTTTCTTCTAAACTTACTCCAAAATACTTAAATTCATAGCTGAACATGTTATAGTGTAAGGCTGCTGGTGGGGGGGAAGTGGCAGAGAAATAATTTGCTATTAAGATTCATTAACAGCAAAAGAGGGTCTTCAGTTTGTTAATGTAAAAAAATATGTCAACAGGGAATAATGTACACCACTGTAAAAATTATGTTTATACATTAATATATATATTAGACCTTTTGAAACACTATGGCAGGTGTTCCCAACTTTTTTTAACCCGTGAGCCACAATGATTTGGGGAGCAACACAAGCATGAAAAAAGTTCCTGGGTGGTGCAAAATAATGGTTATAATTGTGTATTTGAAGACCCTATGTCTATGTTTGGGGATCACTGCTATATGGCCATATAAAGAAAAAAAATACATGCCAGGTGCTTTAAACACAGATCACTAATGCTAATGCCAATACCATTACCTTTTATAATAGGGAGTAGTAGTTCTACCCCCCCCCCCC
>CM044441.1:105162045-105182105 GCA_024363595.1 Xenopus borealis
CCCTGGTCTAAGGTTTTTGGGTGGGCCCCCTGGTCTAAGGTTTTTGGGTGGGCCCCTGGTGTACCAGTCCGACAACGAGAGAGTATAAAGTACAAGTACATACTGTACATCTGGATGTCCAAAAACTGCCACCCAGCTGTTGCTGATGTTAAACAATTAGCAAACAGCCCACAGAGAATCATAAGTGCAGTCTCTGAAGTATATATTAATACTGGCGGAGAAATCCTGCACAGTACAAATTGTTGTGGGCACTTTTATTTACTTTTCAACACTTCCTGTTATTAGAGGCCTAGGATTGATTCCCTCGCTGTCCTACACTAAAACCGACCCTGCACCGAGCCACACCAGCAGTTCCCAGTGGGGAAATGAACACAATTCACGCCAAAATAAATCCCACGCTCCCACACAGAGTCCTGTCTCTCACCCGCCATCTTGTGCCTGGGGCCGCGCCGCTACATGGGATTCTCCTTTCAGTGCAGCGCCCACTTGCCAGCGTGGGGTGTTATTGTGTGCGGCGCGGGCTGTGCTACAGGCTACAATATCTCAGGCTCGTTGCAGCTTTCAGGCGGCTCCCCCTGGATCACACATCTCAGTCGAAAACAGTCGCGCCACCTCTTCCTGCCTGTGTGCAGAAAACTCACTTACACTTACACACACACTGAGTACATCCTCTTCCTGGCACTAACCTTGTGACACGCAGCGCCTCCTCTTCCTGTCACACTCCCTGCTTCTGTGGCACCTTACTTAGACTCACAAGCAGCAGCGACTCTCCTAACGTCTCTGCTCTAGTTCACGTGTCTCGCTGATATACTTACATTAGGTGCGTTCCCTAATCAAATCTAATGTGCTTAATGGTTGTAGGACTGCTTTTATCCTACAGCACAGAGAGCATCATATGGCACAGCCGCCTATATTCGTACTGGGGAAATATATAACAATCATAAACTATATTGGGACAGTCAGGTCACCATTAGAAATCACTGGGCCGTACAACAATAGTTTTGGGGTCCCCTGGACCCGCCCACCCACTCCACATCACAGTTAAAAGACATCAGTGCTAAAAAAAGAACCCCCCCACCTCCACACACAAGTTATAAAAAGCTTTTGATGGTCAGGGCCCCCCTTATAAGTTAAAGAAAAATTGGAGCCCCATAAAATATATATTTTTTAAATTGGTGGTAGGGGCCTATAGAGTATTAAAATAAAACATTGGTGGCCAGGGGATTTAAAAAAAAAAAAAAAAAACCCGCATTGGTGTCAGTAGAATTGAACTTGTGGCTTCAGGACTTTAGTGTCAGCTCCTTTCATGAGTGACATCGGGTATTTTTGCCGCTTCAGGACTTCAGTGTCGGCTCCTTCATGACTTCGGGTCTTTCCGCCGCTTCAGGACTTGCGCATCCAGCACACATCGGAAGGAGCCGCACAGGCTTGGTGCTCATAAGGGCATACCTCCCAACATTCTGGATGTAAAAAAAAGAGGGACAAAAAGTTTTTATGCCCACAGCAGGTCAAAATTTTTGTGACCACGCCCATTTTTGAGGCTGCACCCCCTAATTACCATGTTTATTTTACTAAATTTGACAGGTTATGAAAGTTTGAAAATATTTCTCCTTATCTAAACTGTTACAATTACTTATTTTCTTATCTCTAAAGTGTTACAAAGTATCTTATTTGCACCTATTAGCTGTTCTGGACTCTCTGCCAAAAGCCAATTAAGTTAAAATCTTTGCTTCTTTTTCTGGCTCTTCAGTGCAGAGAAAAGAGGGACTTTCCAGTACAAATGAGGGACAGCGGGTTGAGCTCTCAAAAGAGGGACTGTCCCTCCAAAAAAGGGACAGTTGGGAGGTATGTAAGGGGGGCCTGGCTCTTGGAAAAATGCGAGCCCCCCCTCCCCTTTAACCCCAGGCCCGGGTCACTTGTCTCCCCTGATGGCGGCCTTGGGGACAGTGTTGGGAGTCTCTGTTTTTCTGAGGCTAAAGAGTTGCTGGTTGACAGGCCCGGACTGGCAATCTGTGGGTTAGGGCAAATGCCAGATGGGCTGCTATAAGGTGCCATAGAAAGTCAGTATTTAGTGGGCTGGTGGGGACTGTTTGGGCCTCTATGTGGGCTGATTGGGCCTCTATGTGGGCTGATTGGGCCTCTGTGTACCTGAAATGTCAGGGCCTATTTTGATTCTCAGTCCAGTCCTGGAGCATACCTAGTGATTTATATCTGCTATATCTATATGACTGAATCTGAAGTGCTGGAATTGTTACATATTTACATATGGGCTTTGAAGGTTGCCACCTGGCTGGTATTTTTGATGGTTGATCCCAATGTTATTAATAGGAAAAAAGATAAATATATAGGAAGGCTGGTATTTTTTTCAAGAAGCGGTGGCAACCCTAGTTGCCAGACTAATTAGCAGCCCCCCCCCCAAGGAAAGATTTAGAGAAGACAAATGAAAAAGTTTGGGAACCCCTCTTGATTCTTTGGAGTTTTGTTTTATCATTGGCTGAGCTTTTGAAGTAGCAACTTCCTTTTAACATATAACATGCCTTATGAAAACAGTAGTATTTCAGCATTGACGTAATTGGATCGACAGAAAATATGCAATATGCATCATTACAAAATTAGACAGGTGCATGCATCTGGGCACCCCAACTGAATATTACATCAATACTTACTTGAGCCTCTTTTTCTATATGGCTCCTTTTATCAGTGTCTGGATGGAGGTATTTTTGACCAATCGTCCATACAAAATCTCTCCAATTCAGTTAAATTTGATGGCTGCCAAGCATGGACAGTCTGCTTCATAGATTTTCCATGATATTCAAGTCGGGAGACTGTGACGGCAATTCCAGAATATTGTACTTCTCCCTCTGCATAAATGCCTTTGTAGATTTTGAAGTGTGGTTAGGGTCAATGTTTTGTTGGAATATCCAATCCCTGCGTAACTTCAACTTTGTGACTGATGTTTGAATATTATCCTTTGTTGATATTGGGTTGAATTCATCCGATCTTCGACTTTAACAAGGGCCCCAGCCCCTGAACTAGCCACACAGCCCCATAGCATGATGGAACCTCCACCAAATTTGGAATGCGGTGTACTTCTTCCACCGTGCAAAGCTTTTTGTAATGACCATAACTAAATTTTTGTCTCATCAGTCCTAATCACTTTGTTCCAAAATTCTATGAGGTTTTCTATTCCATATGAATTGCAGGGTTGATCTTTGCAGCTGATCAATATCTTTCCCTCAGTAGAGTTGCAGGTGCTATATCTGGTAATATTTGTATCAGAGCTCCATCTAATTCAACAGGTTAGTTCTTGCCGACCTTAAGAAATCCTCTTTTGTTTCAAAGTAATGTAGGTTAGCCTCAATGTTTCTAGGAGGGTCTATATTAGCAGGCTTGGGTCGTAGGGCTCTATGGTCTATTAGTAGGAGGTCAGGAGCATACTCTGGTAACAGTTTGGCAAATAGCAGTTCCATTAGCTTAGGGAGGTCAATGTGGGCCTCAGGAACATTGTGTAGCCTAATATTATTGTGACGTGACCTATTCTCTAGGGCTTCCATCTTATTAGAAGCCTTTCCCACAAGGGTAGTCAAGTGACCAAGTTATTCTGTCCTGCAGCCATCTCATCATGCTTGGTTTCAAGGGTATCAATGCAGGAGCCAAGAGATAAGGTTTCTGTTTTTATATCTGAATTTGCAGATCGGAGCTCCAATTAAATGGTAGCGGTTATTTTTTGTAGTAAGGTGTCAAGGCTATTATCCAGCGTTGACTTATTTAAGCAGCATAAGTGATTGCTTTATCTGCCATTCCTGGTGGTCTGGCGCCATCTTGCTTTTTTGATGGGTCCATTACTTGCTGCTTTAAAAAGTTTCCAGTTTCTTTCTGGGATCAGGAACATTGAGAAGTAATTTTTTTCTTCACTTAGAATTTGTGATATGTAGAACTTGTTATAAATCTCACAAGAAACTGTCCCTGTAGTAATGATAGCGTGCTAGGTACGGGAGCTTCTGGTCTCTGCATCCTCACAGCATGGCGTCAGGCTCCACCCCCCAATTGGTCTTTTTTAATTCTTATAGCTTTTGAATTATTTGCATTCTTCTGAATATTTAATTGACCACCATCGCCCCATGCGAGATACAATTTTATTGTTATTCCACCTTTCATTACTTGTCTTTCTATTGTGACTTATTTATATACCAATCACTCATTCTGCTAGGATAATTTGGACCCTGGCAACCAGATAGCTGCTACAAATTTCAAACTGTAGAGCTGCGGAACAAAAATAAATAAATAAATAAAAAAACAACATAAAATAAAAAGTGAAGACCAGTTGCACACTGTCTCAGAATTTCAATCTCTACATTATATTGAAAATTATTTATTTACAAGGTGAACTATTCCTTTAATGTTGCACTATTGTGGGCATGTGCAATAAATAATTTGCAAACAATTGTGAGATGTGCAGACTTATTGGACTTGACTATTTACAAACATAACAGTGGCAAAATATGAATCTGGGTAATATTTTAAAACTCTTAATTTCACTAATGATAATATTCATGGAGCACAAAGCCATTTGTGGGAACATCCATGCAAAAGTTTGGTTTAAAATCCAGGAAAACATGTAAAATCAGGGAAAAGCACCTATTGAAATGTGTTATACATTGGTGAGATGACAAAAAAACTGTTTAAAATGCAGACAAACTTCAAATCAGGGTATGTAATATTGAGCATTCTCTGTAGACCATATGGCCAAAAGTATCCAGACACTTCTAAAATCAAATGTCCTCAGTTGGAAAATCACTGCTGAGTTCCAAACTGTCCCCAGAATCAATTTCACCAACAATGTATTTGTAGAGAAGTTGTGGGTTTTGAGAGACAAATCTAACATGCAGTGCAGTGCCATGTGTTGACTGCAGTGGTGTAAAGCTTCCATACATTCTATTAATTCTATTTATTGGGCTGTTTTCCAAGTTTGGGCTAAGCCCAATAGTTTATTTGAAAGCATATCACAGTGTACAATGATGCTCTTGACTATTCAGTACTTTTTACTTTGTGGCAACAGTTTTTTTCTCTTTCAGCACAATAATAGTTACATAGTTAAATTGGGTTGAGTCCATCAAGTTCAACCCCTCCAAATTAAAAACCCAGCACACACACACACATCTCCACTCTTTCACACAAACCATATATGCCCATAGCTATACTAACTGTAGAGTTTAGTATCAAAATGGTCCCGTGCACAAAGCAAAGTCCAGAACTTGACTGAATTGCACTAAGCCTTGAGCAAATTTATCTATTAATTAAATATGAGCCAGACCTGGATCCCAACATCATGCCCAAACTCTCCAATGCTCTTGTGGTTGATTGGAAACAAATCCAACCAACAGGCCCACATAGGGCCGCCATTAGAAATCACGGGGCCCCACACACAAAAAAAAGTTTTGGGGCCCTGCCCACCCTGGCACCAAAGCCCCGCCCCTAATCCCTGCCCACTCCACATCAAAGTTAAAAGACCACACAGACATCAACGCTAAAAACGTAACTCCCCCAAGGCTCCCTTATAAGTTAAAAAAAAATTTAGCGCCAGGCCCCCCCCATAAAAAAGCATTGGTGCCAGGGCCCCTCATACAAGTTAAAAAAATTGTGACTTCGGGTTTTTCCGCCTCTGCCGGACTTCGCAAACGTTTGGCACTTCCGCATTCTGCCGCAGTACTTCAGAGCAACGAGCGCTCGCTACTGCGCTCGTAAGGGGTCCTGGGCCCAGGGCTGAAGGGGGCCTAGGACATTTGTCCCCCACTGATGGCGGGCCTGGGCCCACCAATGTTCCAACATCAAGTGGAAAACCTTCCCAGAAGAAAAGAGGCTGTTTTAGGAGCAAACAGAGATTTACTTCATATTATTCCCCTTGATTTGGGAATGGGATGTTGGACAGGCAAGTGTCCAAATACATTGAGTAATGTGGTCTTTTACATGATTTCTTTCACAAGGTTTGTGCATGGGATGATCTTAAACTGAATCAGCAACCTGCAATATGCCAAATGAAACTCTGTTGTGTGCAATGAAGTGGATGCCTCAAATTAAATGAAAAGTGGATGCTTTAGTTCAAATGCACATCAAAAATCAAATGCTAAGCAATCCTTAACTGACAAGAGTATTCACCTGCCCAATCAATATTGGAACATGGACCAGTAGGCCTATGCTGTTAGGAACCCCCAGTGATTCTCATTGCTTACTTTAGCTCCAGCACTCCTCTTCTTTAAAAACCTACTAGCCTGGCACCACACTGTATATACCAATAGATATATACATAATCAGGAGTATGTCTTTCCACTCCCTTCCTATATTAACGATATACCTGCAGATTAACGGCACAACATGGACACCTGGCCTTGGGAATTGGTTAGTAAGGTTTTTCTGATACCCTCACCCACTCCATCTATACTGTTAGCCTCAGTTTTTGAATATAGGTAGAAAGTGTGTTGATAATTGTTAGGGTTGCCACCTTTTTACAAATTGTTCACCAGCCAGTGGTAGGGTCGGGAACAAAAGGTATGGACTGTGACATCAAAGGGGTGTGTTGTGATGTCAAAGGGGTGGAGCCACAGCACACAATCGGCAGAAGACTGCGAAAAGGTAAGTTCTTATAGGTTTGCGGGCGGGCCAAGGACCCTTGTTAGGGGTATAACAAAATTATCAGCAGCTACATTGCCGGTAAATTTGTAATACCAGTCCCCCGGACTTGGCAGGTGCTTTACTGGCTAGGTAAAGTCTCATTATTAAGGAGTACAACACAGAAAGAATCCTGATATTTTGATACTTAATCCACTATGTTTCAATAGCTGAACATGAAGGCAGCATTGAATTTAAGCAGAATCAAAGCCTAACTAAAGAAATAGGCTAGATATGTACATCATGTTTTGGGCTTCTAGAACAGACCACAGCCATTTAGCAGGGAAGATATGCGCCTCCAAAGATGCCCCAGTAGCTCCCCAGCTTCTTTTCTTCTGATTCACTGTACATGCTCTGTGCTGATGTTACTTACTGAGCTTAGGGGGCCACTCACAATATACTGTATAAATAGAATAGAAATGTCACAATATACAGCTGATTAGTACTTAAAACAAATAATTACTACATTGCAGCTCAATAACCAGTACAAATAGTACCAGAATTTAATAATCAGCCTTATATTACAGACAAACCCCATTTTCTGCTTGATAATTCACTTAGCTTCTCAGAGTCCACTGAGCATGTGAGTGTCACAGACACTTTCCAAGATGGTGACCCCCTGTGACCAGTTTGAAGTTCTGGATCATTGCTGCTATTGAGATTCTGAAACTTTAGTCTGGTGAAATAAGTTCAATAAGTAAAATATGGCATTTTTAACCATAATCATTTTTAAGGTTTAATTCTGATTTAAGGATTTTACGCAAAGGTCCACGCAGTCAAATTTCATTCACCTACCCCTAACTTCCCAAAACACTGCTAACACCTGCACATAAAGTTTCATAACTTGGATCTGTTTCTACATACATGAAAAATAGTTGTTGCAGATTTTATATTTTAATGAACATGACATAAAGAGGTATATTCACCTGCTGTAGTTATGAAATAGCCAATGAATATATGAAAGAATATTGGAAAAAATTTTCAATCCAGTTGAAACATCTCAGTGTAAACGGACTGAGACAGATGCCTGTGGTTACTGCAGTAATAATATGAGAGTGTTTGAGGAAAGGATGTCTGCAGGAATAATATGAGATATCCAACACTAATACCAGAATGCATAAAGCCTGTTGGTGAAATGAAAAAGAACTGGAAAAATATTAAGCACCCTGTTGTAACCACAGAGAGTAACTGAATGTTAAACAAACAAAAAACAGTAAAGTGATCCACTTTAAATTTAGTTCAAGGCCAGAGAAATGAGCAATAAAGCCAACTATAATAAAAGAGCAAAAATGCATTTTGATACCACCCCCTTGCTAGACTTTCAACTGATATATTTGCTTATGATATTGATTAGCCAGTTAGGATACATTTTTGTGGGTTTGGATAAAAGTGTAAATAGCCTATTGAAGTACAAAATGGGTATGGCTTCATTCTAATCTTGCCTGGTAGCAATTAGTTCAAAAAGAATATGCACAATTAGCCACAATTTGTACAGGATCATTGTCTGGTAATCATGTTCTGTCAATGGGAAGGTAATCTAAGATGAGGCTCACAATTTCTTTGTTACACCTGTTACAACTGATGATACAATATCCGTTCATGAAATGTCATTCTCCAGGTAGCCCCTCTGTATGCATTCAGTAGTGAGTTATAGTCCTTTGAGGCAGGGTCAGTTACCAGGACCCCCTTCAGTAAGAAGGGTTGAGGGTGGTCCTGAGTAGTCAAGTCAAGGGCCCCATGAATTAGCTTATTATCCATTGTTAGAGCTAATTTCCTAATTAAACGTAATTTAGCAATATGACATTGCGAGGATTACTAAGTAAGCACCCATAAATGTAGTGTTAATGGTGGCATGTTAGTGCTGGTAAGTTACCAGCAAGCTACGGAAATCATTATCTAATTCCTATATGTCAGTAATGTGAATATATAATTATATACTTCCATCATATCCATTACAATATTCCAAACTGATAGTTCAAAATTCACTGTGTAGAGTAAATCCATATTTGTCATTCAGCACAAGTGAAACTTTAAATACAGTACTTAACAGTTTTAACATATTTTTGGACATTGAACATTTTTGGACACTTTTATTGAACCCATATATGGGCAGATATTGGTGGATACTGATACTGACTTGGCTACTCTTTACAGGTATTGATCGGGCAGTCTAAAATGTTTTATTAGCCAGGGATTGTCTGTATTATTTGTGGCTGATTTTAACAATGCCCACTTGATCCCATAATTAGTTTATCTCCATGTCGGTGCCCAGACAAACGTTTGCCTTTCTGACCTGAATAAATAAGCAAATCTAACTGTGTTTGACCTGCTTTAGTTTCTATTGTCTATATTTTCTATATGTTGATTACATTAGATATTCCAGTGTGGGAGCATACAGGGATATCATTTGTTGCCATATAAAATGCTCTTTATCCATACCCTCATGTACCATTTTGGGTTAGGGTTTGGTGCAGGTCAGACTGGGGAAGTACACTCTGCCACTGCTCCTGAATATTTCCGGTCTTGAAACTGCACACAGAAGTAGTGTACAGAGTGAGATGACATGGGTATGGGTTGGATGCGGATCCTACTATTGTAACATTTTGCGGGTTAGAGTCAGTTGTGGGTTAAGCTCTTGCAGGTTATGGTCGGGACCGGTTAAGGTTTGCTGGTTAGAGTTTGGTGTGGGTTAAGATTTTGCAGGTTAGAATTTGGTGTGGGTTAAGGTTTTGCTGGTTAGTGTGGGGGTTGAAATTTTCCTAACCAGCACATTACTAGTGGGTGCCTCCGTTTATAAGAATGCACCAAACCAGATTTTTTTTTGTGAAATCTTAGGGCTACTGTGTCTCTACTACTGGTGAGAATTTAAGTTGAAGTTGTAGAATTTGCAGGGTAACGTGATTTCTGTGAAATAACATTTGCATGGACTTGAAGATCTGTTGTGTAATTTCCTTCTGTTACTATATAAAAGTGCCAAATCATTGGTTTCATCCTTGAACAGATGGGAACTTAAAATGTTGCAGTGGCTTTTTTTTTTTTTTTTTACTTTAATAAATAAATGCATTTTATACAATGAAACGTCCACACAGCCATATAAACAAAGCTGTCATAATCTGGTTTTTATACTATTATTTATTTGTTAATTACATGCCACTTTAACATATTTATTGCTAAATAATTCTTGTAGTCATCCTTTCTGTCAGATATATTCTACAGAAATAAGTCAGAACTGGTTTTAGTCATAAAGAATGTGACTTGCCATAATGAGAGGAATAGTAGGGTTACCACATCGCTTGAAAATTCAGAGACACATCTAGAAAATCCAACTACTAGGGCTGAACTGACTGCAATTTAAAAGGGGTTTTCACCTTTTAAATTAATTTTTAGTATGACATAGAGAGTGATCTCTAAGACAATATGCAATTGGTTTTCATTTTTATTATTTGTGTTTTTTGGGTTGTTTATCTTTTTGTTCAGCGGCTCTCCAGTTTCTCCAATTTTAGCAACCTGGTTGCTGGGGTCCAAATTATCCTAGCAACCATGCACTGATTTGAATAATAAACTGGAATATGAATAAGAGAGGGGCTGACCCTAAAGATGAGTGCTACAAAGCAATAGCAATACATTTATAGCCTTACAAAGAATTTGTTTATTATATGGGGTCAGTGAACCCCATTTGAAAGTTTGGATAGAGACAGAAGACAAATAATTAAAACAATATAAAATATAAAGGCCAGTTGAAAAGTTGTTTAGAATTATTTAACATACTAAAAGATAACTTGGTGGTGGGAGAATCTGACCCATTTCACTTCTTTAAAAATTCACTGAAATGCATTGAAGTCTAAGGGCAACAAATCTTTTTTTGCCCATTGGAGTCTATGGGCATAATTTTGCAATGGTCAAAAAATTACACTTATCACTAAGCGAACCATTCCTTTAATTTAAATTTAAATCAGTGCAACCATGTGAAAATTCATGTGAATTCTAAAAAAATTCATGTTGCAGGCCTGTGCTGATTGCATTTAAATTAAACTGTAGAAGGTCCAGTCCTTCTAGTTGGATTATCTAGATGTGTCCCTGAATTTTCAAGTGATGATATAACCCTAATCACAAACCTTACTAGTACAAGCAGGGCCGCCATCAGGGGGGCACATGCTGGGCTGGATTTACATAGTGGGCACCCCTAGGCCAGTTGTCTTTCATCACCTCGTCACCTCCCATTTATTTGTGCAAATTTCCATTGTCAGGACTAGAGCAATGTGTATTGGCACACAGGAAATGTAAAAAACTATTTTATCTCTTGCACATCCCCAGTGTTTCTGAACCAATGTGGGTGTGGTTGTGCAGCATGGCTCCCCCTAAAATCCTGCTGCCATAGGCCCGGTTCTTGGTGGCCTCTCCACAAATCCAGGCCCGGGTGCAGAGGATACTGTTGTACTGGCTTGGGCCTAAAAGGGGGCCTAGTCGGGCCCCCCTTGACAGTGCTGAAGTTGTGCCAAACCTGCCACTTTATGTGGGGCCCTGGCGCCAATATTTTTTTTAAAAAAAAACTTTTATGGGGGGGGGGGGCCCTGGCACCACAGTTTTTTTGTTTAACTTATAAGGGAGCCCTGACCATCAATGGCTTGGTATAACTTGTTTGTGGGGGGTTACTGTTTTTAGTGATGATGTCTGTGTGATCTTTTAACTGAGGTGTAGGTGGGATCTGGGGTGGGGCTTAGGGGATGGGGGGGCACAGACACTTTTATTGTACAGGCCCTGTGAATTCTAATGGTGGCCCTCAGAGTCGGACTGTGGGGCCCAGGGCTCACCAAGGCTGCTGCATCAGGGCCCCCCTCCAGTGCTTCCCCCCACCGTGCGACCCTGTCTGACCCTAAGTACAAGCCAGCTGTTCCACATCTGCTGGCTGTTTTCCTTGGCTGTTTAGGAGTGCCAGTGGCACTTAGCTATGTATTTATTTTTTATATACATATAACATAAGTAAGGTTGAGGTAATGCAACAGAGTTTACAGTTATGAGGGAAAGCATTTTTGTGTGCACTCATTTCCTGTTTTGCAGAAGCTGTTCTGAGGGAGAAGAATGTAAAAAGTGATGTGCGAGAATGTAAAAAGTGATGTGTATGTGCCAGGCTGCATATTGGGGAAGTCACTTACGGTAGTTCTACTAGAGGAGTGTATATATTCACACCGCCTGAGGGTGAAACATCTCTTAGCAGCAGCCCAAATCTTGGATCCCACTGCAGATTTTCCTACAGGAGAAGCTGCTGCATTTCTGAGGGATTACGAAAGCACGGAATGAGTACTTGTGTGCATGCCATGTGACAAACTGCCCATAAATAGCCCAGACTGGTTTCCGTTTGTTTTGGACGAATTAAAATCCTCCTCTTCTCCCCACTTTGGTCAGGAAATTGCATGCAATCTGCGGCAGAGAAGCGGAGCCTGACACAGCCGTGTTTTCTGGAGTCCTATTGTGCTGCTTAGCATGGAATGTTAGAGAGAGAAGCGCTAAAGAATGGCCATCCGAGAGCTGAAAGTTTGCCTTCTGGGGGTGAGTGAGCTTTTTGATTTCTTTAGCAGTAGCTAGGGGAGACAAAGGGACAACAATAGGATTCAGATGTAGGAGGACTGTTATCCTCTTGCCTTATAGAAATGTGAAGCTGAGTAATTAAGGGGGTTAACACATTTTCCTACTGTGTGTGACACACAAAGGCACACTACAACTCTCACAGTTCTAATGGACTTGCTTGTACAGAGGAGCCAACTGGAACTCCCTTGCCAACCACTAACCATAACAAATACTTTCCGTCTTAGCTACTTTTTCTTTTGTACTGCAATGTACTGTATAGAAAAAGCGACCCCCTTCATCCAGAGCTGAACAGTTACATTGACTTCTAACTTATAACAGATTTTGTTCGTCCCTCACACTCAACAGGCTGATTTGGATTTTTTGTTATTGTGACAGAATTGTAAGGATATATTATTTTGTCAGCGATTAAAGGGGAACGCCACCCAAAAACATTTTTTTTTGCATTTGCAGAAAAAAAATGTATACCTTAAATGGGTTGTTCACCTTCCAAACACTTTTTTCAGTTCAGTTGTTTTCCGATTGTTCCCCAGAAATAAAGACTTTTTAAAAATTGCTTTACATTATTTATTTCTTAATGTTTTTCCAAAATCTAAGTTTAAAGTTGAATGTTGGTGTCTCTAGTGTTTGCGTCTGGCAGCTCAGTAATTCAGGTGCAGACTCTAATCTAAATTGTTACAGTTTTGCAACATTTAGTTGATACGTTTCTCAGCAGCATCTCTGGAGTATTAGCAACTATTGCATCAATTCTAACAGCTGCCTCTAATGATATCCAGGGATTCTGCTCAGCAGGGACAAAGATAAAAAATGTATCTACTAAATGTATTAATTTACAGTTTATAGGGTCAGCGACCCCCCTCCCCAGAGCTGCTTTAGGGTAGTGACAAACTGGCAGATTCTGGGCGGCAATCTCCCCGAACACACAGAAAATAGAAAGTAATTGGAAAAAGCTATATCTGGTGATCTATCTGAAACCAACTAGTTGTTTGAAGGTGAACAGCTCCTTTAATGAAATATTTTGAACATTATATGCTTTTTGATAGTGATTGTGCACCCCCCCCCATTGTCCCATTGTACCCCAATCATTGTATTAAAGATACTATTTCATACACGGTTTCCACCCCATCCACAGCAGTTGCTCTGTATATTATATTAAAGGGTTAAAACCTTTCAGTTAACTTTTAGTATGTTAGAATGGCCAATTCTAAGAAACATTTTAATTGACATTTATATTATCTTTTTAATAGTGTTTTTATTCTTCTTCTTCTGACTCTTTCCAGCTTTCAAATACAGGTCACTGGCCCCATCTAAACATATATGCTCTGAAAGGCTACACATATACTGTTACATTGTATTACTCATCTTTCTATTCTATTGATATTCATATTCCAGTCTGCTCAATGCATGGTTGCTAGGGTATCGTGGACCTTTGCACCTGAAATAGTAAACCGGAGAGCTGCCAGAAAAAGTTAAATAACTCAAAGACCACAAATAATAAAAACAATGAAAAACAAATGCAAAGTGTCTCGGGAAATCACTCGATCAATCAAGGCCTCACTTACAGAGGCTTCTGTACCTGTTTGCGTTGGAATTGTACATGCCTTGCTGTGCCTTTCATATAGAATTTACTTGTTTTTATTCTTAATTTATATAGCACTGACATTCCACAGCCCTTTATCATCATTTACATCAGTCCCTGTCCCAGTGGAGCTTACAATCGCACACACCCACGCCATGATCAGTTTTGTCATCATCAAATGAATACAATATGAGTATGGAATGTCAAATTTGCTGAGTGTTGCCAGTTTTTTAGCCACCCCCGATGAACTTTTTATTTTTAAAGCTAACATGCTGGTGTTTTTCTGCATTACAAAATACATACAGGTAGGCTAACCAATGGCTTTCCTGCCGTGGGGCAGTGCAGTGGTGTAACTACCATGCATTGATTTAAATAAGAGACTGGAATATGAATAGGAGAGGGCTGAATAGAAAGATGAGTAATACAATACATTTTAAAGAAGAAGGAAAGGCTTGCTGCACTTTGGGGTGCCAGATGTTAGGCTAATTTGGACCCTAGAAGCCAGCTAACTAACGAAAAAACCACAAATAATAAAAAATGAAAACCAGCTGCAAATTACCTCAGAATATCCCACTCTACATCATAATAAAAGTTAATTTAAAGGTGAACAACCCATTTAAAGGGGAAATCACTTTGCCTCATGGCAGGAGCGTCCCTGTAGGCAGTATTAACTAAACACATGTAATGGCTAAAAATGTGTACAGTAAAATGAACTCCATGTTTTTTTTGCCATAATAAAGTTCTAATGGAAAATTGGGTTGCTTTTCACTGAACTTACTCTTGCACCAGGACCGCTGCTGCCTTGAGGCAGGGTGAGACCCTAACCAGTTACAAGTGGCGGCAAAATGCAGACTTTTGTAACTTTTAGAAGCTGAACTACTGGGTTTTAACACAGAAATCTGGCTCCTCTAGTGCAGAAAGCACTATAGCGCTCAATGCACTAGCAATGCTGCCCCCCCTTTGACCCGCTCCAACGCTGACATTTAATAGCGGAGCGGGAGAGGGAGGCGGCATCTGGGTGGAAACTGTGCACTGGCATAATTGCACTAAAATGCAGAAGAAATTTTTACACTATTACGCCAGTGTTTGTAAAGTGTGTTCTGTTGTTCATTTCATTTGTTCTGGCAACTTACCAGCAATTTCAACATAGGTCCTGAAAAATGAAAGTCTCTCCTCAGGACATGTTTTATCCATATGATGTTTTGCTATGGCGTGCCGTGTCTGTGAGCTATAAACCAAGCCAGATAGGTTCATGCTATTCCGCTGCTATTGCAAAACCTGTGAAGTAGTCATTTCGCTGTTACTGCAAAACCTGTGAAGTAGTCATTTTTTGACAGGCAGCACAACACAAATGGAGGAATTATGTACACATGCAATCATAAGCAAAACTAAAGAACTGCTTCTAAACTTTCTTTGTGTCATTGTGTAAAGGGAAGAGTGCAGATGAAGTTTAGAAGCAGTTGTTGCCTTTACATTACCCAGGCAGCCTCAATTGCACACATCTGCAAGTCTTTTTGTCTAGAAGGAAACTGGAAAGTTTGCTGTAACTTTATGCCAAGTGAGAGTTGGATCACCTGCTGCAAACTCACAACCAACTTCAAAAGTGCTAAATTGGAAGCAAGTTTTACTGTACTGAGCCAAGCACATAGATATGAATAAACATGTTCAAGGCCATTCTGTTTGCAACTGGAATTGAAGGCATAAGGGCCAGGACACATGGGTACAAATTCACTAAAGCGCGAAGCGTCCAACGCTAGTGCTAATTCGCCAGCATGACGTCAATTTGCAACTTCGCCGATTCACTAACAGTGTCCCTGGCGAAAATGCGCTAGCGAAGTAGATAGACTTGCGCAACTTTGCACCCTTACGAAGGGACCCAACTACGCTAATTCACTAAGATGAACATTTTACTGAATGTTACCTCTTACGCTAGACGTTACTTTGCCAGGTCAGAACTGCTGAAGTTTAATACAATAGATAGTTTGAAAAAAAAAATTTTTTCTAAGTCCCAAAAAACACTGGCGTCTTTTACCTTTTGTAGGGTGATTGTTTTGTAGTCTGAAAAATAGCGAAATTTTTTTTGGGGTTACCCTCCTTCCCCCCCTTCATTTCCTAACATATGGCAACACAACAATACAGGGGGCACAGGAGGACAACTTTATTGTATTTATTAAAGGTGTCCTGGGCTTGTGTAGAGTAATGTAGTGGCTGTAACATACACCTCTATTATATGTTTAAGTTCACACCATATGCAAATTAGGCCTGGCGAATGCTGGCGAAGCTGTCGCTAGCGCATTTTCGCTCTTTAGTGAATTTGCCCCATGGAGTGCAAGAAAAACAGAGGCTGAGACTGGCCAATTCTATGTGTGTCCTCAGTCTGGGGTAATTTGCCAAAACCCAGGTCAGAAGTGCAGAGAATATTCTGCTCCATGTCTAGCTGCACTCTGGACCTCACAGTGGATTTAAAAAACTGGCATGAGGTGCAGAGCACAGAAACCTGCTACAGTACATTGAAGCTTGAAGGCAGAGTGCTTAATGCAAAAAAATGGCTGCACCCTTTTTTTTGCATCAGTTTGTAAATTAGTCCTGTAGACTATTTGTAAATAAATAACTGAAAACAGACCAAGATGTATGACATAGGTGAAAACTGTTCAAAAGGATATCGAGAAATATTTTGTCGATTGAGTGCTGATTGACATAGGGCTTACTGTAATTTGGAATGTGATGTGATGTAATTTGCCAATGTTTTGGCTGGAACACATCTGGTCCATACAGGGAGCAATTGCTGACCAAGCATTGGTCAGTAGAGTCCTCTCCATTATGCACCTTATTAGTCCAGCAGAAAGTGCAGAATATAGTGCTGTCAGGTACAAGGAAGTCCAATACCTAATTTCTGCTGTAGATAGGGTGCTCTCTATCTTGAAATACAAAAGTTGCATTGCATAACAGAAAAGTGGGATATGATGCAAATTACACAATGCTGTGTAATCTTGCACCATAACTTCCTATAAACTGGAGTACAGTAAACTGACAAGGGGGACATTTTAAAGTCTTCACAACACTGATATAATTTAGCGGGTCCATTACCCATCCTACCAAATATGTGGAGCTTCCTATATCCATATCCAGACAGCATTGCATTTTTTTGAACAGAAAAATGCCCGTACACAATGTCCACCCTTATTTGCTGTATTTTATACAGTATTATTTCTTGGAATTTATAAATTTCAAATGAAAATGTTTTCTTGCAGCTGCTGGGCTAAATGGATGAATGCCTGTGTTTATGAGGCTGTGAGTTGGTGAATGTGCATGGAATAGGAGCAAACAACTCAGCTGGCTTATTGAAAGCAGACCATGGAAAGAGAAGCTCTTTGGGCATTTTGCCTTCTTCTCAGTGTTTATAGCCTGTAGGATGTTTTTCCTGTTCCCACGTCCCATGGTGCACTGCTCTGAAAGCATCTTGCAATAATACACAGTGCAAACATTGATGCTTTTGAAACAATTATAGAAGCAACTCAGTACAAAATGCTTATAAATTAACAAAAAAAATGTACATAATGCTAATAGCATGCTTGCTCTCAAGGGGACCTCATAGTCAGGCACAGAAACATATGTGTGTATATATAGTACAAAATAACCGTGAATATCCTTATTAACAGTGCTACGTGATCTCAAGAGTTATAATAGGTGCTTAGTGAACAAAATACCTAAAAAAAAGAATATTTTTTATGGCCAGGATTTCTAATATTCTTATATTTTACAATAGGCATTGTGGGGAGGCCTGATCAGTAAAATACTGGCCATGCTGGTAAAATAACTGGTAAAATAACTGTTAACTAAGAGTGCGAAATCACACAAATACATGACACTTGTATTACCCCCAGTATAAATACCCATTTATGTTGAGATGCACAGTAGTGTAATAAAAAATATTGCTTTTCAACTCTTGACGTTATCTATTCTATATGTTATCTGGAATGATTGGGACCTGGGGATTTTCTGATAAGCTTTTTTTCCATGATTTTAATCGCCATACCTTAAAAAACGTTTAAATATTAAATAATCTCAATAGGATTGTTTCCCCACCAATATGGATATGTACAGATTTATTACATTAAAAAATTATTAAAAAAATAAAAGAATTTGTTTGCCCACCAATATGGATAGGTACTGAATTATTATATTAAAAAAACAGATCAAAATTAAAATAATTTGCTTAAAATGTGTGTATAATGGCTTGCCGCAACTTAATTTTTCACAGGATACGGGAGTTGGAAAGTCAAGTATCGTTAGCAGATTTGTGCAAGATCATTTTGACCACAATATCAGTCCAACCATTGGGTAAGTCAGCTGTAAAACTGCATGATTCATTGTGTAGTTTTCCTGTGAAAGATTATGTACATTCATCTGTTCACATGCCTCACAACTGACTCAAGGGTACTCAAGGAATTCTTAGTCAGGGAATTATGTGGGCCCAGGGGCAGGCACTCCAAAACACAGTCTGGATCCACATTTGTAGATTACTCATACAGTCCTGGATCAGATAATTCTAACAACTGAACCCAATATGTCAAGTGGTCTGTTGTATAGTAAAACGGCAGGCACAGAAAGTAAAAAAAAAAGCTGTCTTTTTTGTGCCTTGTGGTTAAACTAAATTTATGAGTTTAGGGGTGGGGGGCACATGAGAATCCCCTTGAATATCACCGTTTCCCCAACTTAATGTGACATAAATCATCAAGCTTATTTACCAACCCTGTGCAAATTTTACCAGGACAGTAACCTATGGTAACCAAACACATTTTTGCTTCCATTCTTCTATCTGCAGTCTGCATAAAGCTAATTGATTGCTATGGGTTACTCCCCCTGTGCAAATATACCCAGTGTTTACAAATGAACATTATTCTCACTCAGAAAATGACTGCAAGCGTTGATATTTGCCCCCTTGTTGTTTATAACCCTTAAAACAGTATATTTTCTCAGAATAAAAAAAGATCCTTTTTCACTCACATAGGGCTTCGTTTATGACTAAGACTGTTCCTTCTGGGAATGAGCTACATAAATTTTTGATTTGGGATACTGCTGGTCAAGAGCGTGTAAGTATTTGAAAGTTTTTAAGGGAAATTCATTTCACTGTAAACTCAGGTTAGCTTTAGGCACTATCAACCTGTTTTCATACACCTAGCTTTATAGTATGAGTACTGTTATGTCTGCTCTTCCAGCATGTTATGCCATATACATACTCAAAGATCTATTTTGCGTAGTCATCCGTATGCCGAAAATTCATGAAACAGCCAAAATTTGCCGAAATGCATTGAAGTCTATGGGTGAAAACAAGTTTTTGTACGTGTGCTGATAATTTTTTTATTTTGAAGTTTGGTTTTTTTTGAGTCATTGGAGTCAATCTGCTTAATTTTCGTTGTGAAACATGGCAAAAAAATTCGCTCATCACTACCCTTGAGAAAAGTGGTAGTATACACCTTCATACACATTTTCTCAACACAAGCAAAAATAAATAGAAAGTATTGAAAAAATACTTGCGCGTTTAATAAATATTAGAAAGCATGTAAAATGAGGAAGTTGTCTGTAATGTGGAGCATAAGTCTATTGAAAACATTTTGAAATGAAACGAAACCCAATAGTATTGTTTGCCATCAATACAGATTTATGATAGCTTAGGTAGCATCAATTATCAATTATTATTTTAGAGATGATAATTACTTTAGAGATTTTTAGAGAAAATCATTACAACAGTTACAATTATTTGCTTAAAATAGTCCCGGTTTTGCCAACCAATATTTTGAAGCGTTCTGGATAATAGATCCATGGGAAATGGTATGCCGTACAATGTCACACAGATAAAAACACACACATGAGTCGGAATTGAGCGGATACATTTCCAAGCCAGCCAACACAGAATGACAGGTAAGCCTGCCACCCCCTTTTATACCTGTAGGAAGCCACATTGTGATCAAATAACCACCAATCATTCAAAGCTAAGGCAAAGCTTCTAAACCGTCAAAAAAGGTAACTGCTACTGCACATTAACCCTGTGCATGCCAGCAACCCTCCCATGGACTATCAAAGCTTAGCACAGCTTTGATAGTAGCATGGGAAATGGTATGCCATACAATGTCACACAGATAAAAACACACATGAGTCGGAATTGAGTGGATATAAGGGTAGGGACAGACAGGGAGATTCGGGGAGATTTTGTTGCCTGGCGTTTTTAGCA
>CM044441.1:105184328-105214814 GCA_024363595.1 Xenopus borealis
GCAAGGTGTTCCTTGCTTGCTATATCCTGAGTGCCTTGGATTTCTCTATCTCTACACTGCCATAGGCAAACAGATGTGCATTTCAGGAAATACAAACAAGAATACAAAAGTGATATGTAAGCCCAATCTTCAATATTTTACAGACTGAACCAGATTCCTCTGCAGAATTTTCCTGTACTTTGCACCATCTGATCTCCCTGTTATCCTGTGAAATTAGGCTCTGTATACTTTGAATTCAGTTGAATTTCTATATAATTTTTACCCTGGCAACTGCATACAGTTGAATATGCAATGAATTAAAGATTGCTTTCATTTGTTTAATATTACTGTGATTCTTGTTCTTAATACATTTTAACCAGTAGTATATTATTTTAGTTTCACTCCCTGGCACCAATGTACTATAGAGGCTCCGCTGCGGCAGTCATCGTATATGACATCACAAAGCAGGTATGTTAATGAATTTATCAATATATACAGTATGGTATTAACACTTTACAATATAACGTAGGCAGAGGATATATATATATATCTATCTATATATATATATATATATATATATATATATATATATATATATATATATATATATATATATATACAGTCAAAGACAATAGGTCCTATGTACTTAACCCATTATTAATATTATTAATATATTAAGGACACATATACATTTTTTGCATTTAGCTACTAAAAATCCATCTATTTCACTATATTCAAGTTGGCCAACTACATCAAAGTCATCCCTGGTCTGGCCAGCCCTACACTCACTTTTATCTGATTCAAAAAGAATTGAATCAGGCTTTGACCACGTTTCCCCACTGTTTGCATATATTAAAAAAAGTAATTGAAAATGACATGTGGTGATGAGTATAGTGGAAATATTTTAACTTCCTAATTATTTTGAAAAACAGGATACCTTTCATACACTGAAGAAATGGGTAAAAGAATTAAAAGAACATGGACCAGAGAATATTGTTATGGCCATCGCTGGAAACAAATGTGACCTGTCTGACACTAGGTAATGAAATCAATTAATTTTTTTATTTATTTTTTGTCAATTAAAATGTGGAAAACACATTTTCCATGCAGTGCATTGTACAGACATAAGAAGCAATGCCATACTAACAGTATGATAGATTGATAAATATCTATGCTTTGTCATTTTATTGTGGTATAAATGCTACATTCATTAAAAAGATAAAGAAAGTAGCAAAAGAAAGAGCAGAGAGTACAGGGGGTGACCATACATGGGCTGAAGAACAAATACACATATTTCATTTGTTTTTCCTATTTAAAGCGGTAGTTTATTTTTCATTATGCAAGCAAAAAGATATAGTCTGAATTAAAGTTAGGGGTACGTTATTCCAAAAGTTAATGTGATAAAGATTGCCAGTAAATCAGGTGCAAGTGACAATATTGTGTTTCAGCTGTGATTTCCTTGGAATGAAATGCAACTCTGAAATCTTAGGGGCTTATCAAACTATTTGTCCAAGCAGAGAATGAATTACACAAGGCAACAATCCAGATGGGTTAGTTGGGAGGTCTTGAGGAGGTAGCACAACAGAGAGGGCCGCTGCTGTTGCTTTGGTACTCCAAGGTGGACTATTGATGTGACCCTTCCTACAGCTCGGGTGGCCTGTATAAACCATGAAGTCTATTGCCCAGGACTGAATTGCTATACAAGCCCATTGTAGACACACCATCTATCTGAAAACTGGAACAAGCAAACAAAATAGTCACACTAGTACACTAGATAAGGATATGCAGGTTAAAGGGCAAGGAAAGTGTAAAATAGAATAAGGCTAGAAATGCTGTATTTAGTATACTAAACATAAACATGTACTTTCTGCACCACAAGCCCAATCAAACAAATGATTTATGCTTTCAAAGTTGGCCACAGGGGGCTGCCATCTTGTAACTTTGTTATACATCTTTGCAAGACTAGACTACATACACATGCTCAGTGTGGTCTGGGCTTCTTAGGGATCGTCATAAATGATCAAAAAACAAAGCTGCTTGAGTTCTGCATGGCTGGTAAGTAAGGCAGGGGCTCCCCTTGCTTTTCATAAGTATGATTGTTTCCCTGCCAGAAGTTAGGGACCGTCTGACAATTCCTATCCTGCACTAAATGAAGGGAGAATTTCACTGCATACAGTCAGGTTTATTATAAAAATGGTACACATTTTTTAATTAAAGTATATTGGAGATAGATTTCTTTTTCATTAAAGAAAGTAAAAATTGGATTTTACTTCTTTGCCTTTCCTTGCCCTTTAAACCTGGAGGAAAGCCAGAAGCAAGCCTGGACTGAGAATTAAAATAGGCCCTGACATTTTAGGTACACAGAGACACAATCAGCCCACACAGAGGCTCAAATAGCCCCCAGCAGCTTACTAAATGCTAACTTTCTATGGCACCTTATAGCAGCCCCTCTGGCATTTTTATTCAAAGGTCTATTTGTGCTGTTCCATATTGAATCCAAACCATTTGGGAATCTGCACTACATTGAGAACAGAAGTGTTGTTCCGCTGACAATTTTTTTGTTTGATCAAGTCATCCAAACCGCTCTTAAAGGTTTTAATAGAATCTGCCATCACCTGTTGAAGTCATTTGAAGTCAATGCAACCTCTCCCCTTTAACTACTCTTGTATCCCAGATTTTACATTGCGCTACACATTTGCACTACAGCATTACACAGATTAATAATAAAGCGGGATATTTTATGGTGTACTATGGAAATGTATATAGTATTCTAATAAAGCTTTTGTTTTTCACAGCTATATGCCCTAAGAAACTATGCAAGTCAGAAGAGCCATTTTAAGGCTTGGTGGGCCCTGGGCAAAGAGCCAACTAGTGGGCCCCCCATGACCCTGGCGCCTCCCCTTCCTCCCTGTGTGCATCCCCTCCCTCCGTCTTCCTCCCTGTGTGTGTCCCCTCCCTCCATCTTCCTCCCTCCCTTTTTCCCCTCCTTCCGTCTTCCTCACTGTGTGCATTGTCTCCCTTCATGCATCTCGCCCTGCCCCCTGGCACAGTTGGCCCCGCCGACACAGTGGGCCCTGGGCAGAATCCAAATCACTTTTATTGTTAAAGCGGCCCTGCAAGTCACTGATTTATAAATTGCATGCTCTTGTATAAGTAATGGCACTGTTATTAATGTTGAGACTGTATAAGGTGTATGTTATTTTCTGAATTCTTTTAAAATGTTTACAGGGAGGTGACTATGAAAGATGCCAGAGAATATGCAGAATCCATTGGGGCAATAGTTGCTGAAACCAGTGCTAAGAATGCCATTAATGTGGAGGAACTCTTCCAAGGAATAAGTAAGTGTTTTACTTTTTAACCAACATTCTATTAAAAGGTGTGTTAGTGAGTTTATTTTAGTTCAGCTTACAACACTGTTGAGCTTGTGGCTGACACAGGGTTGGATTGGGGGGGGCCTGGGGCCCACTGGGGCTTCTGCCTCAGGGCCCCCCTCCAGACCCTGAGGGCTGCTGCCTCAGTGCCTCCTGTCTGGCAACCCACCCCCCACTACGCGTGTGCGCACTTGCGGATGCACATCAGTGCATGCACTGTTTTGTCTCAACACAAGAGGTGGTGCGCACACAAGAGGTGGTGCAGCTGCTGGATGGGAGGCCCTGAGGCAGTAGCCCTCAGGGGCCAAGAGAAGGCCCTGATGCAGAATTCCTCAGGGTCCAGGTTCTGGATGTGGGCCGTCGGAGGCCCACCAGGTTTTTTTTCGTGGACCCGCCGGCCCAGTCCGACACTGGGCTGACAGCTGTTGGTACAATTCAACTATCTACATTCCCCAGTAGCTGGAATGTCACAAGGGATGTCCCTAGTGAAGGGAATGCAGCAACAGTGGCCACTATCAGACAATGAAGACCAAATATACATATTTCATTTGTTTTTCCTATTTAAAGTGGTAGTTTATTTTTCATTATGCAAACAAAAAGATATAGTCTGAATTAAAGTTAGGGGTACGTTATTCCAAAAGTTAATGTGATAAAGATTGCCAGTAAATCAGGTGCAAGTGACAATATTGTGTTTCAGCTGTGATTTCCTTGGAATGAAATGCAACTCTTAGGGGCTTATCAAACTATTTGTCCAAGCAGAGAATGAATTACACAAGGCAACAATCCAGATGGGTTAGTTGGGAGGTCTTGAGGAGGTAGCACAACAGAGAGGGCCGCTGCTGTTGCTTTGGTACTCCAAGGTGGACTATTGATGTGACCCTTCCTACAACTCGGGTGGCCTGTATAAACCATGAAGTCTATTGCCCAGGACTGAATTTCTATACAAGCCCATTGTAGACACACCATCTATCTGAAAACTGGAACAAGCAAACGAAATAGTCACACTAGTACACTGGATAAGGACATGCAGGTTAAACCTGGAGGAAAGTCAGAAGCAGGCCTGGACTGAAAATTTAAAATAGGCCCTGACATTTTAGGTACACAGAGACCCAATCAGCCCACACAGAGGCTCAAATAGCCCCCAGCGGCTTACTAAATGCTAACTTTCTATGGCACCTTATAGCAGCCCCTCTGGCATTTGCCAGTCCAGGCCTGGTCAGAAGGAACCACATTCTCCCTTTTACAGCCTTAAGATTAGAATTATACTATCTAGCCTTATCCTACAGTAGGGGTCCCCAACCTTTTTTTTACCTTTTTAAAAGAGTTGGGGAGCAACATAATCATGAAAAAAGTTCCTGGGAGTGACAAATAAGGGCTGTTCTTGGCTATTTGGTATCCCCTATGTGGACATACAGCGTAAAGCATGCTCTGTTTGCCAGTACAATGGTTTTGTGCAGCCTTCACTTACCCGCAAGCCAGGAATGAAAAAATAAGCACCTGCTTTGAGGCCAGTGGGAGCAACAGCTAAGGGGTTGGTGAGCAACTACCCATTGGTTGGGGATCACTGTCCTACAGGGTGAGATAGATGTCCCTGTAACCAGAGTTAGAATTACCACTATGACCGGGGCACTTTATAGACCCATTTCCTTGTTAATATCACTTAGGGCTCTTGATTAAGGAGTATTATGCAACATGTATTTGACTATTTATTTTTATTCTAGGTAGGAGAATCCCACCACTGGATCCCCATGAGAATGGCTCCAATGGAGCAATGAAACTTGGAAGGCAATCTTTACAGTCAACAACTAGATGCTGCTGATATGACCAATGAATAAATTGTCCCATGTAGCAAATAGAAAAGATCTTTGCAGTGAGCTCTGCACTGAAGCAATGTAAATTCTGCCTCATATGACATAAAGCAAAAGGACGCCGTGAAAGGTTTTACTAAGCGAAAACTGATCACCAGATATGTGGTTGTTTATAGAAATGGTCACATTTAAATTCTCAAAAAAGTGTGTTTAGAAAACATGCAGTAGTTGAGTCCATTCTACATGCAGTATGTGCCTATATGGCTGAATTGAAAGGGTTTTTATATTCTAGCAATAATTAGGGGCTAATTTATTGGTAATTTTTTTTTCTACAAGTGGTACCAATAGGTGTCTTACAATTTGTTCCAGTCCACAAATAATTGGACAAATTGTTAATCTCTGCCTGTGCGTTTTTTTTTGTTTTTTTTTAAACCAGGATTTGTATTAGTACTCAGGGCTGCTGCTGAGGTCTACTAAGCACTAATACTGCATAAAAAATATGAATGCGCTCAACTTTTCAAAGTAGTTAAACATTCAGACAAATAGATTCCTTTATCAAATTTGATAAATATGTCTATTTATTAAAAAAAAACTTTTTTGACTGTCTGGAAAGTAAGGTTTGGTTTAATGGGGAAAAAGATCAAACAGCTGGGAATCTGTTTGGAATCTCCTGTTTGATGTCTCATAAATCTGTCCCTTAGAGTTTAAGAGCACTTTTACAATTACTCACATTCCTGATATTTTATTCTTTGCTTTTCTTAGACCATATTGGTAGAAGTAAAAAGACTATACCATACAATCTTTTAAACATATTTTCTAAGGTGAAGAAGTACACAGGGAAATAAGGAAGCTGTGGTCACATGAATTTAGGAACTATCTTAATCCTTGGCATGTAGAATATTATTGTCAATTGTCATTTCAAGGGACAGACCTTTTAAAAAATTTTGTTTATGGTAAATAGAGACAGGAGGGTTAATGTATGCCCTAATAAGCTTTTATTGACAATTTAGTACTTATAAATCAGCCCTTGAATTTTTTTTTTACTTCAAGGGGTTTTAGGTAATTACTTAATACTTGGATGGCATACAATAATACATTCTGGAGAGTATTTTCAGTACAAGTATGGGACCTGTTATCCAGAATGCTTTCCAGATAACAGATCTTTCCATAATCTGGAGCTTCATACCTTAAGTATACTAGAAAATAATGTAATAAATTAAAGAAACCCAAAAGGCTGGTTCTGTTTCCAGTAAAGATTAATTATATCTTAGTTGGGATCAAGTACAAGGTACTGTTTCATTATTACAGAGAAAAAGGAAATCATTTTCCAAAATTTTGATTATTTGGATAAAATTGAGTCTATGGGGAGACAGCCATTCAGTAATTTTTTGGATTAAGGGTTTCCTGATAATGGATCCCATACCTGTGCTGTACACTTAAACATGTAATGTAATTGTTGAGTTTTACAAGAGTGGTCAAAGCTCATGCAGTATAGTATACTAATAGTAAGTGGTCTACACCACGTTAGAATTAGGATTATGCTGATTTTTAAGGAGACTTTAGTTCAGGTGATACTATTAAGAAAAATAGATGAAACGATAAACTGATGAGATGAATTGTTTTAATTATGGGGGGATTAATCCATTTTTTACATTTGAATCCAGTATGTGGAACTTGATTATTATTGGTCATATGGTTACCTCATTTAAAGAGTCACTGACACCAAAAAATCTTTACGTATGTAATAAAATTGTCTTTGCATGATATTTATAATTTTCCCATAAAAAGTATTTACCTCATGATTACCCATCTGATCGTGCATATTCCTCTTATGAGCATTAGAAACTCTGACAAGTTGAGAATGGACAGACAGGTTAGCGAAACAGTCGTCAATAACGTACAAAAGCAGACCCCCTCAGTGGAAAAACTATCAACATGACCTAGAGGTAATTTTTCATGTACATTTTGAATAGTATTTTTTGTCAGTATCACTTTAACAGAGCAGTTCTGTCAAAAGAATATGGTACACATGCCTTTTTGGCCACCATGATGCCCTTACTGTCTGTCAGCTCCACAGAATGGCATGGCACTGCCTCTCAGTAAGAATTGTCCATGCTTTTCGATTGTAATTGATGAGAAGTGATCAGAGTCGTTTAGGCCACCCCAATTCTGAGAGCAGTCGTCAATAGGCAAAAAGTGCAATTGCCCTTATGTCTCATAATTTGGATGTCATTACAACAGAGTTTGCCATGAGTCTTGGCAAGATTGCTACATCTCTTTCGTTTGAGGTTTTCTGTTATAACATAAAGAATATTTTATAAAATGATCCGAAAGAGTTTGGAAGATAAGAAAGGTAAATGAAAGTAGGGCAAACATGGCTCCAGTAATCCTAATCCTAGAAAATGACACATTTGGATAAATGGATTTCCACACTTATCACCCTCCATGCTGTCAGGAGCACACCACACTGCACACAGAGGGGCAAATTCACTAAAGCACGAAGCGTCTAACGCTAGCGTTAATTCGCATTTCGTAACTTCGCAAATTCACTAACACCGACTCTGCCGAAGTAGATAGACTAGCTGATGAAGGATCGTAATTACGCAAATTCACTAAAATGACTGAACTTTACCTCTTACGCTAGTCGTTACTTCGCCAGGTCAGACCTGGCGAAGTTCAATACAATAGATAGGAGTTTGAAAAAAAAAATGGAAATTTCCAAAAACGCTGGCGTCTTTTACCTTTTGTAGGGTGATAGTCTGAAAAAGAGCAAAAATTTTTTGGGCGGTTACCGTCCTTCCCCTCTACATTTCCTAACATATGGCAACTCAACTATACAGGGGGCACATGTAGGGCAATGGGACAACTTTATTTATTTTATTAAAGGTTTCATGGGCATGTGTAGTGTAATGTAGTGACTGTAACATATATTTCTAATATACTTTGAAATTTGTGCCGTATGCAAATGAGGCATCGCTAGCGTAAATGCGCTTTGCCTGGCAAAGTAACACTAGCGCAAATACGCTACCGTTCGCCGACCTTAGCATAACTTCGCACTTTAGTGAATTTGCGTAGCGCTGGAGAAAATTTGCCTGGCGAAGTGCGGCGAATGTTAGCGAAGGCAACGCTAGCGCATTTTCGCCGCTTAGTGAATTTGCCCCAGAGAGAGATGTACCAAGAGCTGCATCTCAGAGCCTTAGAAGCAATTTCTGGAAGAAAAGTGCAAAGTTCTTTTTGTACTTTCTCCACATAGCCAACAATTATTATCATCATCCTAATGTACTAATAGGTGATTAAAAGAGTGAACCTCAAATTAGATAGATCACAGATAAATTAGATTTGAATTAATAAAACAATTCCAAGAAAATGTGATGTCAGCATTCTTTTAATATGTGCCTTAAATATAGAAAACTGCTTTGGTGCTTGATCATATGGATTTGTAGAATCACCATGCAATAAAGCATTAAAAGCAATAAAAGATGGCAGGATCTTTTCTTGAAAATATTTTACACTAAAAATGAGGTTTCACATTACACCACAGAGTTGGGATCAGTGAAAATGGAAATATCATGCTATTTATATAAACCTAAGAGCAGTACTATAATAAGGAAAGATTTCCATATCTTTATTTTTATTAATCAGCACTGCTTGTGAGATTTTCTGCATGACCAAAAATGCATCTTCACTTACCCCTATCTTTATTCTCCATACAGTTATAAGAGGATAATAATATGTTATTTCCAGGATTATTTCAGCATATAATTATATTATGCATTGGTTGACAATCCATCAAATTCTTCATTCTCCTGTGCTGCCACTGTCTGTCACTTTTGCTTTTTCAATATACCGTTTATGAAGTAAAAAGAAGATGCCAATGCTGGATTTTAGCATTCAATACAGTGCTTTTGTATTTACCCTAACTTTGTTTTAGCTGGATAATTTTAGGCAAGAATTTTTAGTGAATGTGTATGTATATATATATATATATATATATATATATAATGTCCAAACAGTACCTGCACTCTTGCAATGTCGTGGTGTGGGTGCTTGGTCAAAATATTGAATACAATATATATATATATGTATACATACATTGCCATTGTTTTTTTATGTGACAGGGCTGGTCCCAAGTTTTGTAATTGTAAATGTGTAATACCTAGAACACATGCTTAATATCTTTTTTATTCTATTTGCATACAAGTCTATTAAACATTTATATAAACAAATGAAGATGTTGCATAATGCATTTATTCAGCAGTATCATTTTCTTTCTATAAGTTTTCTCTTTGCTGTAATATCTGCACCAATATCTTAATAATCCATCATTTTACAGTCCGATAAATCAGATAGCAATACATTTATAAAGCAATATATCTTTTTATTTGTACATATTAGGGTGTCTGTAACTACATTGGAATTTGCATATGCTGTGGTAGTAACCTGTTTAAAGTTGCTCATAGTTGAAGATTGAGTTTGTTAGAGGCCTTTTTTAAATGTTACTTGTCAGCATGCCCTGGGCCTATTACAGCCTCTATGAACAAACAAGGTTGTATAGAATATATTCCCCTCCCCATTCCCCTTCATTATTTTCATTATTTCTCTAATTTGCCCAAAGAAGTGCCATAGACAACAATCCTCTGGCCTTTGGGTAAAGCCACAAGCACTGCATGAGGATTTTTATCTGAAAAGAGACAATCCCAGCTTTTTATTATGTAAACATTAGGGTTACCTCTTGCCTTCCTTTTCCCCAGCACCACCCATTTTTTATATAAGTTCGGCTGTCCCACCCATCCTAGCAAAAATAAGAGAAAGCCTGCTCCTAACCCCAATGTTCAGTTAGTACAGGCAGAGCTCCCATTATATTTGATATTACTGTGTTCAAGTAAAGGTGGTCCCTCTGGCATGGATTTTTGGAGCAGCAATTCATGATGATGAAGATGTAGCGCATGAACTGAAAAAGCTGCACTGCAACATCCACAAACAGGGTTGCCACCTGGCCAGTTTTTTACCGGCCTGGTCGGTAAAAATTATGGTTGTTCCCAATGTTATTAATAGGGAAAAATGGTAAATATATAGTAAAGCCGGCATGTTTTTAAAGAAAAGTTGACAACCCTATCTACAAAGAGAACAGTTCCTAGTGAGAGCATGAAGGCATTGCGTGTACAGATATCTGTTTTTTTTTCTATCTAGATATCTATTTGTTCTACTATTATCTATATTGTGCCCTGTATTGTTAAAGGGTGACATAGTTTCTTTATTCAATCACATCTGTTCTTGTCCTGGTGGATCTTAACAGAGCAGGATTTTCATAGCGGGCACCCTTAGGCCACTGCCATTCATTTATTTGTGCAAATTTTCATCATCGGGACGGGAGCAATGGGGATTGGCGCCCAGGAAATTAAAAAAATTATTGTATCCCTAGTGTTTTTGAACCAATGTGGGTGTGGTTGGGCTGCATGCTGCCCCCTAAAATCCTGCCGCCCTAGGCCCGGGCCTTGGTGGCCTTTTCACAAATCAGGGCCTGGATCTTACAATTGCATTTCTCTGCCACAGACACCCTAATGCACATAAAGTGAGGCCGCGTTTAGTCAGGAATCACTTAGTGGCAAATTTACTATTATTCCCCAGAATTAGCTCGACCAAATTCGAAATTCAATAAGCATTCGACCATTGAATGCTTATCAAATTGTTTTAGGTTATCACTTTGCTAGCTATAAGATTTCTCGATGAATTCGTACGATCAGATACCGATCATTCAATTTCACGGAAAAAACCTGAAATTTCCTTTGAGTGTTCAAAAAATTTGAACGATTCGAACGATCGAATGCTCCGATTGTACGAATGGTATTCGAGAAGGACTTCCCATAGGCTTCTATTGCAATACGGTAGGTTCAATCTGGCGAAGTAGGCAGTCGAATGACTTTAAAATTTTGAATCCTTCAATCATGGAATGATCGAATATCCGATCATTCGATCTATTCGATATTTGATGATCGGAGAGGCCAAATTTGCATATCCGATTTCACGAAAAATTTGTACGATTGAATTCGATCGAAATTCGATCATTTCATGTGAAATTCGTAAATTTGCCACTTAACCTACAAATGTCTTTTTGAACTATGGGATGAAAATTAAGTGCCCAGAGGAAACTCTTTTAAAAAACAGAATATACAAACTCAGTGCCAAAAGTGCCGAGCGTGGGGGTAAACCAATAACCTTGGTGCTAAGAAGCACCTTAATCTTAACTTGTGAACTAAGGGACAGAGTTATCAAAATGTGAGTTTAGAGTTTAATAAATGAATGAAAACTCCCCCACTTTGCATTCATTCCAATGGAATTTTTAGAATTGTATTTATCAATATGTGAAAATTAGAACTGACCATCTGATAAACGCGGTTCTAAAAATCACATAGGAAGAATAAAAAGTGGGGATTTATTTTGATAAATCTGCTCCTAAACGTCATAGTATAGAATTTAGCGTAGTGTGTGTGTTCACTATACTTTCTGCCTTTGTACCTGGTTTGTAGTTTTCTCATGGAGAAACACTTGTATTTAGTATCACATTTGGGGTTTCTTCTAAGACATAACTGTTTTCTCTGCTCTGCATTACTCAAACTCCTGTTGTAACAAGTAAAGGAAAAATCCTAAACTCAGTTTAAAGAAGGTACCTGTATCTTTAAAGCTGTCATTAAAGTAGAATTATATATTCTGAACAAAAACATATCAAAACAATGATGATATTGGGTGCCCTCTATTACTGTAGAATTGTATTTATGTATAACTGTATGTATAAAGTGTGGCATGAATACACAGTGCTGTAAAATTTAGTAGAGAAGTACACAATGGACAAGCATAATAATAAATATACAGATATGAAGTGCCATGTCTAAAAGACATAGTAGGAGGGAGGTTCCTGCCTCGTAGAGCTTACAATCAAAAGTAAATGTATTCAACTAGAGCTATGGCCAGTATATAAAAGCATACATTTGCCATATTGGCTCTCTAGGAAATTACCGATTAAAAAACTTCAAATTGCAGTTTCCTGGGAATTAAAGTAGTAAATCTTGGTCCACACTCCCAAGATTTTATACTGTGTCTCTTGCACTGACTGATCTTTTAGTCATTTGTAATTCATTTAGAGAGCATATTTGCGATAGCTATGGAAACCCACCAGTATACCCTTGCCTCCACTGTGTACAAGTAGGGCCGCCATAAGGATTGGAGAGGCGAAAGACGTTCTGGGCCTGAAGAAATCTTCTGCCAAAGGGGCCTTGAAGCTGATGAAGTTGTATAGAAGTTAATGCACAAATTATCTTACACATTTATTATTTTCCCAGTTTATTAAAATACCGTATTAAAGATTCAGTGAATGGAAAAATTTCCTGCTGGCATATAACTTTTTTTACTGGGAAAAAATGCATGTGGGAATTATTTGTTGCATTTTAAAATAAGCTAGCATTTTAGAAAAAAAGTTACAGGAATTTTACCAGGGCTTTTTTCCCATGTCTGTGTTTTTTTTTTTAACAGACTGAAATTTTGATAAATTTGCCCTTAAAAGGCATCTATCGTCAAAAACCAAATGAGCGGGCTGATAGAGCCCGCATTCCGGTTGGGGTTACTGGTGTTTTTTAAAAAAAAGAAAATGCCCCTCGCCAGCGCTAGCGCGCTCGCACCGGGAGGGAGCTCCCGGTGCGAGCCGCCATGACAGTCTTGGTGCATGCACATTTGCGTGTGACGCCAGGCACATGTGCATTAAGAAAAGCGGCCTCAACACTGACGAGACTGTCATGCCGGCTTGCACTGGCGAGGGGCATTTAAAAAAAAAAAAAACACCAGTATCACTAACCGGAATGCGGGCTCTATCAGCCCACACATTTGGTTGGGGGTATCTGTTTTTGACGATAGGTGCCCTTTAAAGCTGGCCATACACGGCAGATAAAGCTGCCGATATTGGTCGTTTAGACTGATTAGGCCGAACATTTGTATTACCCCCAATGTAGCCCTGCCAGTTAGTGGCAATTTGGGGAAAGATCTGCTTGTTTGGCGATGTCGCCAAACGAGCAGATCTTTGCATCTATGGTCAGCTTAAGTCCTTTTCTCCATCAGTAAACAGATTTTACATGAATTAATGTCCTTTTATGGATACAAATACTGTAGTACTTTGTCTCACAATTCCACTGTCTCTATCATATTAAAAGTTAGGGGTAGCTGTACTAAGGTTCGATCGAATTCAAGGGTTAAAAAAACCCTTGAATATGACCATCGAATTTTAAGAGAATTCTTCCTTTTACTGCAATTCGATTGGCCGAACGATTGAATAGGAAATCTAACGATTCGAACGATTTTAACCATTCAATCTAATTTTTTTATTTGATCAAAAATAATTAAAACCAATTTGGTAGGTTGAAACTGGCGAACTAGGCAGTTGATTAAAAATTTAAAGGGGAAGTTATTCGACTGTCGAATAGATTTTTATTTGAATCATTCGATTCGATCGAATTTTCAAAATTCTATGGTCGAAGTGGTCTTCAAAAACAATCAGAAATTCGAATTCTAATCTTTTTGAAAATTCGATCGAATTTCGAATCCTTCATGTGAATTTGATAAATCTGCCCCTTAGTGTAAAGACCCATAAGTATAATGGCCCTTATGTATTCATTTCCCTCTTAGTGCCTCATTTTCCCTGTTGCTGTGTTAAAACCCATGTAACATATTGGTATCATTTGCATACCCCTTCTATTGGTTCTAGGTTGTGACCTCCTCCTACAGTGCTGCAACAAAGTGCTTTGCAGGGAGGGGCACTTCCTCTTTGGCCTGCAGCAGTTTTCCTGGGCAGTTGTTCCACTGAGCCTGGAGTCAGTAAGGCCCCAGAAGTGTTAGGCCCTAAAGAGACATCCCCTTTAGAAAAGTCAGGGTACAGGGACCCCGTGAACAAGGTGAAGCCAGTGTATAAGATAGCTCCTGTATTAGCACTCTATAGAGTGAGACAGAGAGGCTATTTAGTAAGAGCAGCTCAAACTCCACCAAGGAGAATAAAGGGAGTAGCTCTCCCCCAGGCTTTACTTTGCCTGTAGTGCAGGGACCACAGTACTGACAATGGAAATGTTCTATCCCTGTGCTACATCTGGTGTTTGGGATCTGGTCCACATGAGGCATTGAAACCCTGGAAGGAGATCCTTTAAACTCTTCTGTGCTATTCCTCCTCTGGTGCCCTTCCATGCTTTGTCTGCTTTGAATGTACCTGGCATGTGTCAGATCTACCTCAGTTGTGAGTAGTATCAACCCTGTGGCACTTGGTATTGAATAAAGCCTGTTCTACCTGTTTGCAAAGAACCCCTGGCATCCAACATCTGTTATTTTACATCTGTGGTAGTAGTGAGTTGTAGTTCAACAACATCAACGCATGTTATTTCCACTTAGCGAAAGCCCTACCTGGTGAAAGAGGGTCACATGTAGCCCATGCTCTATCATTACTAGTTGGTATTAGTCTATTAGCCAAAAAGGGGTTACATTTTGGCCCCAAGATTATGTCATTAATTTTATGGTTTACTTTTTTTTTCTAAATTACACTGTTCACATTGCAAATATTTCAATGCTTTATTCAAACTTTATTCTTGAACCAACAAGTTTATTTTTGTTAGCTGTAATATTGGTGTGAAGGCCATCTCAGTGCTTTGTGCACTCGGTTACCACCAGGGCCTGCCCCCTATTCGTAAGGTCTCAGAGGGGAAAGCTGGCAGTGGGAGGCCAGGCATGGTTCAAGGGGCCTTGGGAAGAGTACCTGGCAGCCCAGCTACCATGCCATTACTTTGCTCTTGTAACCCACCCAGTTATATGTGGTTCTTCATGTAGCCACTGTCATTTAGCCACTTGGAACAGTTCGCTTATACCTGACCTAAGTTAGTCAGTCCCCTTTTGGAATGCACTCCTTGTCACAGCTGGGTTTGCTTAGCACATACTTCCCAAGTGTCCCGTTTTGAGCGGGACAGTCCAGCCTTTGACAGCTCAACCCGCTGTCCTGAGTTAGTATTGGAACACACTGAATGAAAGAACCTATTTCTCTGCACTGAACTGGGAAAGTCCCTATTCTATGCACAGCCAAAAGAGATACAATGTTTATAACTTAATTGGCTCTTGGCAGAGAGCCCAGAATAGATACTTGATACATTTGTAACAGTTTTGTCCCTTGGGAGAAGAAGATTCACAGCTTAAAGGGCAATTCACCTTCATTAGTAAAACTGTAATACAACATAAAAACTACATAAATGTGTTAAAACTTTCAGAACCTGGAAAATGTTTTTGTCCCTCTTTTCAGTTGGGAGGTATGTTAGCATCAGCCCACAGTTAGCCTTAAGAGTTGCTTATTGTGGGCTGTTTTCTGTACAGGGTGATGGATGCCCCCTCCATGGAAGTCCCGATTAGAACTGATTTGCATCTGCAGGCCCAGTTGTAGTTACAGGAACTCAATTTGAGGCTACACCCCCTGCATGGCACTCCCATGCTAAGGCTTTCAGGTATGTGTGGACAGGAAACCAGGGAGCCATCCTCTGCATGGTCAGTGAAGGGGATGTAAGCACACAGGCTCCCTGTCCCACTGCACAGGAGTCAGAAGTCCTCAGAGGGAGGAATCTGTGGTGGTAGGCCAGTCTGGCCAGGGCAGGGCTCCAGGAGCCTTAATGAGAGATGTGGCAGCTCAGCTACTTCTTATTGTAACCCACCAATGTATATGGTGGTCCCCCTGTTTCAGGCATGTGCGGGCAGGAGACCAGGGAACTGTCCCTTGCTGGATCAACAAAAGGAATGTTAGCCACATGGGCTCCCTCTCCCACTGCACAGGCATTGGGATAGAGCCAGCGGCAAAGCAGTCCATATTAGCAACCGCTGAGGCGATGTCCAGAAGGGGGAAGAAAAGGCAGCAGAAGCCCAGGGCAAGGTTCCAGGAACCCTCGGCAGAAAAGCTGGCAACCTGGCATCTCAGCTTTGTATTTTATGTATCCGTTTTGCAATAAATGAGACTGTGTTGGTTTTTGTATTTTGTAATAATGTGAGTCAACAGTAGATGGCACCATGATATAAATTGTTGCACATGCACTGTTTTAGTAGCTTGATAAAAGATCAAACATGCATGACCTTGCTGCCATCTGCTCATTAGCCCACATCTGATAAAAAAAATTTTAGGCTTGTGACGCACTGGCAGAATTGGGGAGATTTAGTCGCCTGGCGACTAATCGCTTCTTCATCTGAGCGACAATCTCTCTGAATTGCCTTCCCGTCCGCTACAACGAAAAGTCGCCAGCGCTGAAGCACACGCTGAAGTGCTGGAGCACACGCCGCATCTGCTTTAGCGCAGGCGTCTTTTCATTGTAGCGGACGGCAAGGCAGTTCAGACAGATTGTTGCCCAGAAGAAGAGGTGATTAGTCGCCATGCGACTAAATCTCCCTGAATATGCCCGTGTGTCACAAGCCTTAAGAAGATTCTCCTGCAGTGCTGTTTGTTCATAACATTCCTGTAGAATGTAGAGTACCTTTTGCTTCACCTAAATTAGCAGTTATATAAATTACCTACTGCATAAATACATCTAACCATTTTGATTATTATAAATAATTTTTTTCTTTAGATTTCGTAATTAAATGAATATGCATGTTCTATACTGCATGGTTAGTTTGTTCTAAAATGTGTAGAAGTGTATTCTTGTCAGGTTTTTGGTTATAAACTATTATGGTATGTTTTGTCCCATTTCCACTTCATACAAATGTCTTCTTGAAAGCAATGGCTTGAATATTCATTCATTGATTTACACTTTTTTCAGAAACTGTCTAAAGATTGTGCATCCTTCTGTCAAAGGCAGCATCTAAAATAGCCAACATTAATTAGTAAGCAAACTTAAAACACATCATATTTCTTGTATTTAATTAACTAAAAAAAGAAAATGAAATTGGGTAGCCTGAACCTGTACATTGCAAGGTGTGTGCATGTCACAATCTATTGGTTTCTCCTTACATTTGTATCACTTACACATACATTATTCATTGCTGTTTGTCAGTTGCTGGGCTAACATATTTCTCATTTCTAGCCTTTGAAATGCACTGTTTAATAAAGAGAGGAGAGATGTGGGAAAGGTTTAAAAGCCAAAACTCCATATTCAGGTATACAGAAGGCAAAAAAGAGGGGCAACAGTTTTGGTTGGGGGGACCCTGGGAAAATAAAACAATTGCAGGCAGGGCCAGACCTGATTAGTTATGCAACTGCTTGTGATCAGGCCCAGGCTTGGTCGGCCAGACAACTCAGCTGGCCAAAAATCTAAGAAATATCCCTTAACTCTATAATATCAGAAATTGCCACATATTACTCAAGTGTCAGGATTCTGTTCCTTGGTCTGCCTATAATCTGCATAGATAATAATACAAACACAATTGCATCAGTTAGTAAAATACAAATATGTAAGCCCTGGTTAGAAAACTCTTAAATGGTCAGTACCATATAATAACAGTATATAACAGGGCAATTGCTCCACTCATAAACATATCAACCATCATTATATACACTTTTATTCTTTCTCAGATATTCCCAAATATAAAGCTGCTATTTATAATCTCTATGTTTTCTCTATGTCTTCTAAAGTCCTAGTATAAATTAGATAAAACATGTCGCATCAGATTCATAATGAATACCAAGCGGTAGACAAGTATGTAAATAAAAAAAACCTGGCTGGCCACACTCCGTGCACATGTGTGCCCCCCCCCATGATTATATCTATTTTTGCCCTTTAAAGTGGAATATCAGTAAGCTTGTTTAGAGAATAAAATTCATGATTAGAACAAAGGTAAGTAATGAAAATCTTGAAAAATAAAAAAAGTTTTATGTACATAATGACAAGACCTTTTAAATACTCAATTATAGTGAAAGCAAAAATCTTAGGGAAAGAAATGGCTAAACTCGCTACTCATTTTTTTTATTTCTTGGTTTTACTTCCAGAAAGCTTCAAGTTGGCAGGCGGTTTCTTTCAAAACTGATACTTCATAGACAGGTATGTCATCGTGGATTGTGTAACATCATATGGATTTTTTTGCATTAGCGCATTAATACTGATGTTTGATTGAGTCAGGTTAGATGATATTTTAGGGTAAAAAATAACACTTTTTAAACTCTAGGAGCTGCCAGGCACTCCTGCTTTTGTATGAAGGGTGATACCTATGGGTTCATTAGTTCATAGAAGAAAAAAAATGTTAGATGTTTCTTGGAGCACATGATTTGGGGGCATATGTTTATTGGCGTTTGTAGAAAAGGCCAGCATATCATGAACCTTGAAAATATTTGTCTATTTCTCCTGTAGCCGTGCCTCTGAAGTTATGGTGTAAGGAACAGGTAGTACTGATCACTCAAATTAATTAACACAAACTTTAGAGCAACTCATATGTCAACAATGTATTTGCAAATTCATAGCCCAGATTTGATTTAATTTTCACTGTGGGTGGAGCTTTTGCCTTTGTGCTTGTAGACCTATTATTATGCCAGTACTGTGGTTGCTATGTTCTCCTGGAAAACCTATTAATGTTATCTTTGTTCCATATGAATAGTAATAGCGTCAAATACAGTGCCAATGTGGGGCTGATAGCATATCAGCCAGGTGGCAACACTTATCAGTTGCACAGTAGATCAGCTTAACAGGCCTTTTGAACTTTAAATTTGGGTCTTTTTCATGAGGCACAAACCACATGTGGAGTCAGTTATCACCACCCCCATAATACAGATGATGTACAGCCCAGTATATAAGCATCTACTTAGGTTCATGACACATGGGACTATCTTTTTGCCCTCCTAAATCTCCCCAGCGCAGGCAACAAAACATCTGAAGATACTTTTCAATTGAAGTCAATTGAAATGTATCCAATTCACCATTAAAGGTACTGTAACACCAAAAAATTTTGTGTTTTATCGGAAAGACAATATAATGTAGTGGCAAATCTTGTTTGCTTCAGAAAAACAACTATACTTTACAGTGGTGTAACAAGATGCTACTGGGCCCCATAGCAAATTCATTTTAGGGCCCCCAACATATCCAGAGATTGTTCTGTTTTGCCTTTAAATGCTGAAATAAAATTGCTTATGGGGCCCCCTATGCCTCCTGGGATCCCCTGCAGCCGCAGGGTCTGCTTCCTCTATAGTTACGCCCCTGATACTTTATATAAACAAGCTGCTGTGTAGCCTTGAGGGGATCTATTCAAGCACAGGACACACAGTAGATAACAAATAAGTTCGGAAGAATCTCATTGTATGGTAAACCGTACCTATTATCTGCTATGTATCCTGTGCCTTTTCTCCTTTTTTCAGCTTTGAATACCTGCCCCATGGTTGCATAGCAGCTTGTTTATATAAACTATAGTTGTGTTTCTGAAGCAAACACACCAGTTTTACCAGTGCAGCACAACAGTGCATTATAATTTCATTACTTCAGGACACTTTCATGTTTTGGTATTACTGTTTTTTTTTATATATTTTAAATGTGTAATTTAATCACACTAAATTGGTTTCTCCTGTTTTTCATGTGAAATGTTTTATCAACGTTCAATGTCAAATGTTTTACCATTGTTGACTCACTTTAATACAAATCTAGTGAGGGAAGCAAAGCTATCACCCTACAACAAAGACTTGGGACTAATTTAGTAAACCACTGTTATTGTTACTGATACAAAATGATAATCACTACTCACTGAAACACTGCCAAAGGTTTTAGGTCAGTTTATTTCTACACTGGAATGATTTGTGCCAGTGTGAAAAACAATTCTCCAATTTCTAATATCGCCATATGCAATACACACTTGGAAGCAAGGATTAAGATTGTGGTCAGAAGTGCACACAAATTGGGTCCAGGGAACACAACAAATTGTGGTGCACACAAAAGGGGTAGTTTGCAAATAGCAAGGAAAGGAGAAAAGTGCAAAAACAGGCACAAGTATTTTATTTTTCATAGGTTCGTTTTATTGACTCCTTTAAAAATGTAGGTTTTATTGTATACAAGGCATACAAAGGTAGAACCCGCACATATTTATCATATAAACCAGCCGATGTAAACAATTCTAAAAAGCTCATATATGTTTTAAACACTCTTTCAAGATACATTAAATACTGAGTAGCCCTGATGTGCAAAAACAAGGCCTGATCATCTTTATTTCAGGGAATAGCAATTCTTAATTATCTTCACCCCCAAACTTGCCTGCCACATTTGGTTGCCACCTTTTCTGGAACAAAAATACCGGCCTTCCTATATTTTTATCTGTTTTCCCTATTAATAATATTGGGATCAATCATCATTTTTACTGGCCAGGTGGCAACCCTACTGCCACAGCATACCAAGCCCTTGCTGTTGTTTTGTGGGCACCAGGTCGTCTTTCACCCTAAGAATACAGAGCTGGGCCTGGGACATCAGCATAGAGGTAATTATAGCGTCTCTGACAGGAACTATGGCGCTGGGCCTAGCCATTGTTAGGCATTGCCAGGTTAAGTGCAAGAAGTAAAAAAAAAATATTTCAGGAGCTTTTAATTTATATTGATGAGTGTTTAGAGCATTTGTTCCTGCCCGCAAGGGTGACAAAACATTCACAACCCTGCCATGCACCATCACTGAAATGATGCAAAGAAAACATAAAAAGAATTATGGAAAAAGGAAATATGTGTTTTGCACTAGCAACTTGTTTGGCAGGTATTTGGTGATATAAACTGTGACAACAGAAGGTGGAATCACTGATATTGACTAGTTATTGTAAATGATGCAGTGGAATAGTTCCAACATTAACATCAATGTCAGGTTGCCTTGCACCATATATTATAAACTGTTATATAATTCCCTTTGGTGAATAGTTCATGTCACCTGCAAAGAATAGGCTACATTTATAGGACTATGACTAGGGTTGCCACCTGGCCGTTTTTTTACCGGCCTGACCAGTATTTTTGATGGCTGATCCCAATGTTATCAATAGGGAAAAAAGCTAAATATATGGAAAGGCCGGTATTTTTTTAAAGAAAAGGTAGCAACCCTAACCATGACATAAAGAGGAGTAAGACCCTCATGTCCCCCTTGACAGAGTGCAAACCTCCCAACTGTCCCTTTTTTGGAGGGACAGTCCCTCTTTTGTGAGCTCGACCCACATGCCCTCATTTGTACGGGAAAATCCCTCTTTTCTCTGCACTCAACAGCCAGGAAAAGAAACAAAGTTAGCCCAGAACAGCTAACAGGTGCAACTAAAGCTGGCCATACAGGCCCGGATTTGTGGAAAGGCCACCTAGGCCCGGGCCTAGGGTGGCAGGATTTTAGGGGGCAGCATGTTGCCCAGCCACACCCACATTGGTTCAGAAACACTGGGGATACGCAGAAGATACAATAGTTTTTTAAATTTCACATGCACCAATCCCCATTGCTGATCTGGTCCTGATTATGAAAATTTCAGAATAAAGTGCAGAGTATGGGGGAGACAAATGGCAGTGGGCCTAGGGGCACCCACTATGTAAATCCGGCCCTGTGGCCATAGACGTTAAATCCAATGGTTATCGTGAGACCACGATCGTCTGAAAACGATCATTTCAATGTCCGATGTGTCATCAACTAAAAAGACAATTTCAGGCGATATTGCCAGCAAAACTGAAGGATCGCTGCCTGCTTGGCCCTGCAAACATAGGTAGATTGCATGGGGATTTTCTAACCTGGCAGATCAATCTTCAGACTGATGTCTGTCAAAAAAATCATAAAATGTACTATTGTTGGTATCCCACGAACCGCACGATAATTTGAAAGATTGGTCAGATTTCCCTAAGATCGGTCGTTCGGCAGAGAAAGATCTTTGCGTCTATGACGACCTTAAGATACTTTGTAACAATTTTTTGATAAGAAAATAAGTAATTGTAACATTTTAGATAAGGAGAAATAGTTTCAAACTTTAATAACCTGCCAAATTTAGTAAAATGAACATGGCAATTAGGGGGTGTGGTCACAAAACGGGCGTGGTCAAAAACAATTAGCCACGCTACAAGAAAAAACTATTTTTGTCGCTCATTACTTCCAAAATGTTGGGCGGTATGAGAATCCTCGATATACCACACAAACAGACTTTTATTGGTTTCAAATGCCCTAACAAGTTCTGTCCTATCGCGCGGCCAGCCGTCACTTTGAGATGCTTGCACTAAAGACAGGTTGTGAGGTGAGGTGGTGGAACCCTTGCATGAGGGAATGATTCGTGAGTAGGCGTTACACGGGGCGGTAGCTTGTTACGAGCATGTGCGTGTTGACGTCACCTAGTCCGTGTTCCTCCCGGCCGTGACGCGCTTGTGGCATTACGCGGTTGCAGCACTGTACTGTGTGTTGAGTCAGCGGTGACAAGGAGCGCAAGGGGGGAGGTGGAGGAGGCAAGAGCCGAGACTGAACTGACCATAGTAACCCGTGCTTTGGAGCCCACACCGCTAGGCTGTGCCAGCCTTGGCTTCCAGTGCTCGCTGCTGCCTACCTGCTGGGCCTTCTTCTTTTGACATCTCATATTCGGCCACGTAACGCAGGAGGCCTCCTCTTCTTCTGCTTGTTGCGGGCCTGCCGAGCTGTGAATGGCGGTAGTAACACCCGGGGTCACCATGTCCAAACACGAGCAAGTTCTTATTCTTGACCCGCCCAATGATCTCAAATTCAAAGGTAACGGGACGTATAGCTATTTGGTTCCGGGAGGTGACGCCACAGCCCCCGGTATTCTAGTTATTGCTTGCAGGGAGAAGGCCGGTGATCAATGGAGAGAATGTGGGTCCCGCTGCTTGTGCTTCCCTCTGCTGTGGCGACTGATCTCAGTGACAGTCCTAATGAGGCTGATTTCAGGGACAGTCATAATGAGGCTGATCTCAGTGACAGTAATAGTGGGGCTGCCATACAGAGTCCATACAGAGTCCATACAGATACAACAGCAGGAGGTAAATAGGGCCCTGCTGCTTAGATCAATCCAGCCCATTTAAATGCTGTAGCTACATGCAAGTTCATTTTGAATGAAACATGTTTGTAGTAAACAGGAATAAGTGTGTGTTTGCTCAGAACAGTCATATATATTTATATATTTATTTAATGTTTTGTATTTTATTCATTGAGGATTGCTAAATGCACTTGACTTGTGTAAGATGGAGATCTTGAATCAGATATGCACAAATATGGACAGTTGTCCCTGACGGATTGGTAGAAGAATCTTGTTGACTTTCAGAAGATCTAGCATGGTTGGGATTTTTATCCACTTATCCACTTATGGTTGGGATTTTTTATCCACTGTTAAGCTGGCCAAAGATACAAAGATTTGATCAGATCCGTACGATTTTTGGGCTGTGTGTGGATGGTGATCAGCCATTCAGTTGATCAGACAGGCTCGGCTACCAAAATATCAATAACAATATGTATATCAGTGGGAGACAGTCACCACCTTTTGGTGGACATAACTTGAGCATGATTGCTGTCCGTGGCAGAACATCATCTGATGTCTTCTTTTACTACTTTACTTGATTTGAATGGTTAGTGGCAGGTCGGGAGGTGGCTCGTCGGGTATAAGAGGGTAAATCTGCACGTCTATGGCTACCTTTACCTTCATGATAAACAAGTTGGTAAAACTGGCCATGCATTGACAGATTTGAGCTGCCAATTTCAGAACAATTCAGCAGCTTATCTGTGTGTTTATGGGTCCTCTCTGACAGATCTGCTAGATATCTATTGGGCAGGTTCAAAATTCCTTTTGACTCCATTGATGTGCTCCTCTCCCATTGGTAAGCACTGGTCTTTATCATTCAAGGATCAAGCAATCAGATTAGCCCAATATGTCACAGCACTCACTTTGTACAGTGAAGGCACAGTAGCGCCTACACGTGTGAGTGTGTGAGTTGGAGGCACCCTGGTAATTGAATGCACCCCATGAAAAGCAAAAAAAGTCATGTGACATTGAACCAGCACATATTGGGCAAAAATCAGTTTGTCTGGAAGCCTTGCCAAATGAGCAAATCTTCAGGGGTATAGCCACTTTAGGACTATGATTTAGAAAACATAAGGTGGCCATGATTTTACAGTTCTACGCCAGCTTTAAAAGTTAAGGAATAAACTCGAAGCAATCTCCAAATTTCTTTGTGTCCTTTAGTCCCCAGGTGTTGTGTATCGCATCTCCCATGGTTCCTGTTAATATAATTGAATCAAAAGCATACTGGGAATATTTTGTAGCACTCAATTTACGAAACATAATATTAGACATTCCTTAGGTCCCCAATAGAGCATTAATATTGACACACTATACAAATGTTTGCTGTCCATTTTGTATTCCTTCTTTGATCCTGGGGAACTTTGGACTTTAGTTACTACTACAGTATTTCTCTGCTGCAGGCAAGCCATAATCCATTGGTTCTCACTTTTTTTTTTACCCATGACTCACCTGCTTTTGATAAGCAACATCAATACTCTGCCCATTTGTAACACAAATACCTACATTAAAGTTAAGGTTACAGCAGTCTGCAAACATTACTGTTATTGACACTTTTAAGTTGCCTTCCCAACTTTGTCATGTAAAGTTATTGCACTGCAAGATCTGCTGCTATGTACAGGGAGCAAGGAGATCTGTATGGTCTGCAAATACATTGCCTGTCCTGCAAATACATTGCCTGTCCTGCAAATACATTGCCTGTCCTGCAAATACATTGCCTGTCCTGCAAAAACATTGCCTGTCCTGCAAAAACATTGCCTGTCCTGCAAAAACATTGCCTGTCCTGCAAAAACATTGCCTGTCCTGCAAACTTTGGACTTTGCATCCAAGCACTGTAATGGCTAAATACTATTGTTTCATTTCCAAACAATCCAGTCTACAGGAAATGTCACATCCTCCTCTGACCAGATGTATTGGCAGGTGACATTTTAAAATTGGACAGCTCATCTGTGATCCAATAGGTTTGCGGGATGGGCTGTAGAAACTAACATCTTAGGTGACATTTCTGTTATAGGTCGCGTGTTAAAGTTTTTTATACCTCGAATGAACTCACAAATCTCTTGTATTTTATTTAAAAAACCCAAAGGGAAAAAAGCAGATTCTGTGAGTTTGAGTCCCGAAACCGAAAAACTCAAATTAATCAAGTTTTCTTCAGGAAAAAAACAAAACAAGGCTTTTAACTTCTTCAAATGGTTCAAGGGACCTCTACCAACGACTCAGTTCAGCTAAAAAATAAAAACTGGGAAAATAGGCAGTGCAAAGTAAAAAATATTTCTAATATAGTTAGTTAGCCAAAAATGTAATGTATAAAGGCCGGAGTGACTGGAAGTCTAAGGGCAGAAACAGACGAGAAGCTTCGGGGAGAATAGTTGCACAGGGACAAATTGCCTCTTCTTCGGGCGACTTCGGTGATTTAGATTGTAGCCAATGGGGTTGGCAGTTCAAGGAGATTAGTCTCCAGAAGAAGAGGCGATTAGTCGCTGGCCAACTAAATCTCCCTGAAACACTTTGTGTGTGTGTCCTTACATAATAGCCAGAACACAACGTCCTGCTTTTTGGCTCTAATTCTGAGTCGTTAGCAACTTGAAGGGGGGCCCACACGGGACACAACTGTTCAGTGAGTTTGCAATTGATCCTCAGCATTCAGCTCAGATTCAAAAGAAACAGTTATGACCCATGTGCCCCCCCCCAAGTCTCTGGTTACTGACTGGTAACCAATCAGTGGAAACCAAGAGAGGTGCAAAGCAGGAAGTAGTGTCCGGGCTATTATGTTAGACATCCAGTCACTACAGCCTTTATACATTACATTTTTGACTAGCTAACTATATTACAAATATTTTTTTTAAAAAAAAATTTTTATACTGTACAATTCCTTTAATCTGTGATGAGTGAATTTTTTTTTGCCAAGTTTCACTGTAAAAATTACACCAATACACTCCATTTGGTTAAAAAGAATTGTCGCGTGTCAAAAAAGTCTACGGGCGACAATGCATTTCGGCAAATTTTCTCCAATTCACGCATTTTCAGAGAAGCAAAATGGGTCAGATTGGATCATCACTAGTGCCATTCATTTACAGACAGATATAAACATCTTAAACCCAATCACCAACCCCACAATCCATCAGTTTGAAGTGCTTCTCTATGCCTGTTGTTTCTGTATTGCTTTTTCATAAACCTGTACCAAGGAAGTTGCAGTCCTGTCTCAAAAATTGTTTCATAAATTGGGGACTTATAATTAATGTCTGTTTAGTAGTTTCCTTTTCGTTGCACTGTATAAAATAATACGTAGGTACAACTGGACTGCATGGTGCTGTCCTGTACAGTAACTTTGTTTTACTAGTAAAGGCATCCAGCCACTTTCCCTGTACAGTGTATGAACTCAGTCTTTAGTTCCTGGCTTGTGATACTTTGAAAGTACTGTATATCCAGCATAGAGCTTCAATAATTGCATTAACTGGGAACAAAAAATGCCGCCTTTAGAAATCGCTTTAAGGGTAGGGGCAGATTCGGGGAGATCTGCCCATCTGCCCTGACACTAAAGTTTAAAGACTTAACAGTATTTGAATTTTTTTAGCTGAACACTAAAGATTAGTCTTGCAGGGACCTTAGCAAATCCTGAATGGGCTACTGGATTCAGTGCATTCTTAATCTAGTGGTGCAGTTATTTTTGTATTCAGCTGACAAACACTCATGGGGGGGGGGAGAACTCCTATTTGTGCTTGGCTAATACATTTAGCACTAAGGCATTTGTAGCTGCATTAGGCCAAGTTATAAGTTTTGTTGGTGGGTATTGCTCAAATTCTGCATGGGGATGCTACTACCAATCTTTATTCAGTTCGAGTTATTTCCCAGTCTTCAGGGATGGAGGGTGGCTACTTCTGTATGGATTTCGTACATATTATGCTTGAATAATCCAACCCATAGAAAGACTAGGCAGAAATGGCCACATCTATTAAAAAAATCCTTTATCTGTGTTTTGCCAACATTTTTGGTGGGGGATCTATTATCCGGAAACCCATTATCCAGAAAGCGCTGAATTACGGGAAGGCCGACTACTATAGACTCCATTATAATCAAACAATCCAAATTTTTAAAAACAATTTCCTTTTTCTGTGTAATAAAAAAAAAAAACCCAATACACTCAAAAAAATAGTACACGCAAACAAAGATATGTTTAAAGGGGTGGTTCACTTTTCTGATCATTTTTAGTATATTATAGAGTAGCTCATTCTAAGCAACTTTTCAACTAGTTGTCATTATTTATTTTGTATCATTTTTAAATTATTTATCTTTTTCTCTTTCCAGCTTTAAAATGGGGGTCACTGACCCCATCTAAAAACAAATTCTCTGTAAGACTAAATTTAATGTTATTGCTACTTTTTATTACTTCTCTTTCTGTTCAAGCTATCTCCTTTTCATTTTCCAGTCTTTTATTCAAATCAGTGCATGGTTGTTAGGATAACTTGCACCCTAGCAATCAACCTCGCACTTTTCTTCGCGGGTGGTGGGCGTGTGCGAGTTGAGCTTTTCTCCTTCTCTCCTCATTCAGGGCCGGGCCAAGGGGTAGGCAACAGCCTACGCAATCCCTGGGGTGTGCACTTCTCAGGGGAATTTTTGTTTTTCGTTTTTTTATTTTTAATTTTCAGTTCACTTGGCTTGTTGGCCTTTATTAAAAGCATTATAGTTTATACAATTTGCATGCCCCAACCCCCTCTGGGGTTTGTTTTAGGGTTTTTGCGCCTTCCAGTTCCATGCTGAGATACTGGCGCTCTGACGTGCATGCGTAGTAGGCTGCAGGGCCGGCGAGAGACGTCAGTCATTACAAAAGCCAGATCGGTTGGACTTAGGGTTGCCACCTTTTGAACATTTTTATACCGGCCGACGGGGGCGGGGCCAAAAGGGGCGTGGCGTGCCGTCAAAAGGGGTGTGGCGTGCCGTCAAAGGGGGCGGAGCCACTCGAGCGATCGGCTGAAGACGCGAGAAAGTTAAGTTTTTATTACATTTAAGGCAAGGGCCATTTTTAAGGGGTATTACAAATTTACCGGCAGCTACATTGCCGGTAAATTTGTAATACCGGCCCCGGCCTTGGCTGGTGTTTTACCGGCTAGGCCGGTAAAATACCGGCCGGGTGGCAACCCTAGTTGGGCTGAGAGGAGCTGCTGTGTGTGCTAAGGGGGAGCAGTAACTCATCGTGCTGAAGAGAACTGCTCTTTCCTTCTGGGCTTTTGGCAGCTGCACAGACCTTTTACTTCTTGCTGGCACGGGTACAGGTCATGGGGGCTTGGGTTGCCCACCGGTATTGTGGGGGCGTGGGCTTGGGAGCTGCAGACAGCAGTATTAATGGATATGGCTGGGCCTGGGCCTATTGTTGGCTGCTGGCCTGGCAGTGGCACAGGTACAGATCATGGGGGCTTGGGCACAGCACAGGTACAGGTGGGGGGCACTGATTGGAACCCTTGACTAGAGTGCCAAACTACCTTGGCCCAGCGCTGTGTGCGTTTGTAAGGAATTTCTCTTCTGTGACCATTATTTCAATTGCTGGGTCGGAGTCGACTCGTCCGCCTAATATTTTATGTGGCTGGAGTTAAATTCAGGAATTGGTTCCATTATCCAGAAATCTATTACGGGATGGCTGTCTCCCATAGACTCCATTCTATTCAAATAATCCAAATTTATTTCCTTTTTCTCAGTAATAATAAAACAGTACCTTGTACTTGATCCAAACTAAGATATAATTAATCCTTATTGGAAGCAAAACCTTCCTATTGTGTTTAATGTTTACATGATTTTCTAAAAGACTTAAGGGATGAAGACCCAAATTATGGAAAGATCCGTTATGCAGAATAACCCAGGTCCCGAGCATTCTGGCTAACACGTCCCATTGTTGATACAGTACCTGTTGTATCTCATGGCTTTGTGGCTAAAGAAATCAAAGTGTTTAAAACGTATGTGTAAAAATATACATCCAGTGTGCAGGGGCTGGCAGAAATTCCAATGTATTTTCCAGCTTATTTCCTCTTTCTCACATTTTAGTCATGTGACTGTCCCACTTGCATTGCATGTGATTATGAAATACAACAATGTCATTGTTATTTAAAGGCCTATATAATCTTTGTGTGAGACAAAAATTTTCTTCCAATTAGTCATTTTGATATGTTCAAAACCTATTCTATTACAAATGTAAAAGTTGTCTGCAGTCCAAGCTCTAAAGCTTATATAACAGGTTTGAGATCTGTTATCTGGAAACCCGTTATCCAGAAATCGCCAAATTATGGAAGGCCGTCTCCCATAGATTCCATTTTATCCAAATAATCCAAATTTTCAAAAGTGACTTTGTTTTCCTCTGTAATAATAAAACAGGACCTTATATTTGATCCAAACTAAAATATAATTACACCTTATTGGAAGCCTTATTACACCTTATTGAAAACCAGCCTGTTGGGTTTAATTAATGTTTACATGATTTTCTAGTCAATTTGCGGTATGATGATCCAAATTATGGAAAGATCTGTTATCCAGAATACATCAGGTCCCGAGCATTCTGGATAACAGGTCTTATACCTATACCTATACTGTTATAGTTTATAGTTCGGACTTATCTCATTTAGTTATTTAGTTATGAACATGGCTATGTCATTGTCTTCTAAATAGTTTGCAGTACAGGTCTGGGACCTGTTATAGACAATGCTTGGGGCATGGGGTTTTCCAAATAATGGATCTTTCTGTAATTTGGATCTTAATCTCTTCAGTCTACTAGACAATAATTTCAGCATTAAATAAACCCAATAGGCTGGTTTGGCTTCCACTTAGGACAAATAATATCTTCATTTGGCTCAAGTACAAGGTACTGTTTTATTACTGAGAAAAAAGAATTATTTGATTATGATGGAGTCTATGGGAGACAGCCTTTCTGTAATTCAGCACTTTCTGTATAACGGCTTTCTAGATAACTGATCCGGTACCTGTATTTGCCAACCCAGTAAATTAATAATTTCTTCATTGTGCTATATAGGGAGATGGATACCTCATGGTGCCTGATTCTTTGTTCTTTCCCAGGCCGCCTGAGGAGTATACGTACACTGATAAAGAACCTGGCACTACTCAAATGCTTTTCTAAAAATGTATCTGGCTCCCAACTTCCACCACTGTGAAAATCATGCCATAATGTTCCTGAGTTGTAATAATATAGTGAATAAAGTACCTCCTCTTGTAAATTATAAGGATTTTATAAATTACAGAAGAGTTTCCTGACCATATAAAAACCGGCCGAAGGCCAAGGTAACTTCTAATGTCCTAATAATTTGCAACAGGGGGTACTTTATTATAATGCATACATTTCAGTGAGTCATGTG
>CM044441.1:105221856-105236747 GCA_024363595.1 Xenopus borealis
GGACACTGGTACTACCTGGCGTGCGCACGAAGTTCGCCGATTGAATTTTGTGTGCATGCTCAGTAGTACCAGCGTCCTACTGCACATACGCCGCCAATGGAGCCGGATCCAGGAAGAAGAGAAGAAGGCTCCATGAAGAATCTGTTAGAAGAGAAGATGGCCCCTGTGAACATTGCTGGAGGGGACCTGCATGAAAGGTTAAGTAGGGGCAATAGCCCGGGGGAGAGGTAGGTGGGGAGGGGGGTGGGAGCTGTTGGTGCCCGGGGTGGTTTCATTCTCCTTTAAAGGAGAAGGAAAGCGACCAAGGTAGTTTATTACCATTAGATTAGCCACGACAGAATGCAATTTTAATTCTTTAAAAAGCTTTACCATACCTGACTAAACCGTTCTTGACACTGTCTTTGCTTGCTTAGGATAGCAGCTGCCATATTCACTTGCCGTGACATCACTTCCAGCCTTAGCCTCTCCCTGCTCACTCAGCTCTGAGCTCAGATTACAGCAGGGAGGGGGGAGAGGCACTAACTGCCCAATCCCTGGAAGTTTAAAGGGGTTGTCCACCTTCAAACAACTAGTTGTTTTCAGATAGATCACCAGAAATAATGACTTTTTCCAATTACTGTCTATTTTCTGTTTGTAACCATTTTTCTAATATTGAAGTGTAAAGTGTCATTTTTCACCTTCTTAAGCAGCTGTTCTAAACTGATATATTTAATGGATACATTTCTTGTCTGCTGAGCAGAATGTCTGGGTTTCATTACAGGCAGCTGTTAGAATTGATACAATAGTTGCTAATACTCCAGCATTGTTGCTGTAAAATATATCAATTAAAGGAACAGTAACACCAAAAAAATGGAAGTGTTTTAAAGTAAAGAAAATATCATGAAGTGTTGCCCTGTGTTGTTAAAACTGATCTGTTTGCTTCAGAAACACTACTATAGTTCATATAAACAAGCTGCTAAGTAGCAATGGTGGAAATTGAAAAATGGCTACATGGCACAGGATAAGTAATGGATAATAGATAACATTATGTTATACAGAGCTTATCTGCTATCTGCTGCGTAACTTGAGCCTTTTCTCCTTTGAATTGCTGCCTCCATGGCTACACAACAGCTTATTTATATAAACAATAGAAGTGTTTCTGAAGCAAATACAGCAGTTTTACCAGTGCAGGGCAACACTGCCTTATATTTTTATTACTTTAAAACAATTTCATTTTTTGATGTTACTGGTCCTTTAAATGTTGCAAAATTGTATCGGTTTAGAATTACTGAGCTGCCAGACTCAAATACCACAGACACCAACATCAACTTTACACTTAGATTTTGGAAAAACAGTAAAAAATAAATAATGGAAAGTATTGGAAAAAAATCTTTATTTATGGAGAACAATCTGAAAACCACTGAACAGAAAAAAGTGTTTGGAAGGTGAACAACCCCTTTAAGCTGTAAACAGGGTCTAATAGAGAAGCCTGTGTGTACACAATAGAAGGAAAGAAATGTGGTGTTTCTTTTGACAGAGTACTCTGAGCAGCATTACTTTGAGTGTACTTACTAGTGTAGTCACATAGACCTTTCTGATAAAGCTTACTTAATTTTAGCCTTTCTTTCTCCTTTAAAGATAAATTGCTACCTAGAAGGCCACTTTTACATGTATACTTCTCATGGTTTTTTTTTCTGTGGATGACCAGCAAACAAATCCGGAGATTGCACAAATGATGGCTTGGCAGTATCTTGTATAGAAGCCATTTATTCATCATGTCAAATTAGTTTTGTGACAAATAACATGGATAGTTATGTTTTGCAAGCAGCGGAATGCATGAAAGTCTGGTAGGACATGGCAGGATGTTCCAGTGAAAGATGGTTAAAGGAAATTAGATGGAGGTCAGGGGTTTGGGTTCATTGGCAGCATATAAATGTTAGTGTTACTGTTTTTAAAGGGGAACTCTAGCTTTCACACCAGAATTTGATAAAGAGGCCCACATAACATAGAAACCCCCAATATATGCATCACAGTTACCTGTTTCTTCAAAAAGTATGAGTAAATGTAATTTTCTAGCTAAAATCCAGCTGTGTAACAGTTCTCTTTCTGCATCATTTGAAATCCTGGCAGGGAAGGTGCGACTAAAACACTGATGTTACAAATTGTGACAACTTCTCCATAGCTTACAGATGGCATACAGGAACTACATAACCCACAATGCATTGCAGTGTGATGTTCCATTACTTATTAAAATCACGTGTGCAGGGAATTGTTGGGTTTAGAGAATGGAAGCTGAGGACAGCTGGCTGATGATACAACATTACAGTAGTCAGCCAGCTCAGCAGGAGGCTAGGCTTAGGGAGCGGTCAGAAATCATTAAAAACCATGAAAAGTCTGCATATTGTTTAAGTGATGTGTGTCCAAATTAGATTAGAGTTTTAAAAAAAATTAGAAATTTATCATGTACTGTACCTGCTGCATAGCTGTTTTAGCCTATGGGGGACCTCCTAGAAAACAATTTAGTCATTTGGTGGACTTAGAAAAATCAGTTGTTTTAAAAAAAAACCTTGAATCGAATTAGATTTGAATTTTCGGGTACATCCCAAATTTAAAAATAATTCGATTTATTTAAAAAAAAAATAAGTTTAGATTGTCTCGAAGTCTCAAAACTCAAAATTCGACCCTTGGTAAATCTGCTCCTAAGTGTTTTTCAAACTTTCTTTTTTTAATATTTTAAATTACTTGCAATTTTTCTGGTAGGGATTTGGGTTGATTATTATCTAAGACTACATTAAATACAGTAGACTGAGTAGGTGCTTAGTGCAGAGATAAAAGATGACTGAACACGGCAATATATTTTCCATATTATTTCAAGTGTACCTGAAATGTTTGTATATTTTGTTTTTATACAGTAATGCTACAACCATTTGATTATGACCCAAATGAAAAGAGTAAGCATAAGTTTATGGTGCAGACCATTTTTGCTCCACCAACAATGTCAGACATGGAAGCTGTGGTGAGTAAGACATTGTGGCAAATAACATTTGTTGTATCAGTGTAACCATCCTATTTTAGACTAGGCAATTGGTGAAATAAAACTAAATAGCTATTGTTTATAAACGCATGATAATGAAATTGTGTTTTGAATATACATATTTATACCTTGTAAATGCAACCAGGATTGAACTGGTCCATTGGGACACTGGATAAGAATCATTGAAAGTCCTGTTGTGCCCCACTTGTCTGTGTGGAATGAGTGCAGACAGTTGGTGGTGGGGGCAAAGCATTTTAGTTCTCGGGGACAGCGATATTCGACTGGGGAGGAGAAGCAGGTCCGGACTGAGAATTAAAATAGACCCTGGCATTTTAGGATCACAGAGGCCCAATTAGCCCACATAGAGGCCCAAACAGCCCCCACCAGCCCACTAAATACTGACTTTCTATGGGACCTTCTAGCAACCCCTCTGGCATTTGCCAGAACCCACATATTGCCAGTCTGGACCTGAGGAGGAGGCAGCTGGAGGTGTGCAGTGTGGCATGTTCCGCAAAGGACTGAGGTTGCTGTAGAGCAGTAATGTGCAGAGAAGTGTAGCAGGAGGATGGAGTAGTGTTTCTGGTCAGGTGATCTCTGAGGCAACACACAGACCATCACAAAATGGTGGTTCAAGGCAAGAGATGTAAAAGGGCAATATTTATTTAAAAATATATTCCAGTTTCTCCAGATTCTTTAATATTCCACTTAATTTGTTGCTCAGGTATTCATTTTGGAGGTATAGTTTTCCTTTAAGTGGGTTATTTATCAAAGGTTAAGTTTGCAAGATTTTTTCTCTAGCTCAAATAAACAAAAGGAATCCTGGGAATGTATTCTCCAAGAAAATCCCATTTACATGGGTTTATCCTATTGGCTAAAGCTCACCCACTGGGTTTTCAAGCAAAAGCCAGGATAATAGCTGATCAGATTCCCAACTACAGACCTTGTCCTTTCTCTACCTCAAATAAACTCACAGCTCAAATGTTATTTTATTTATGCCAGAATGTAAAAAACTTAATTACTTGGAGGAAAAAACTTGAATACCTCGACTTTATCGAGTTTATACTCTAAAAACCCTTGAGTACTCTAATTTATCGAGTTTTCAGGCGCAAACCAGTGTAAAAAAACTGGAAAATCATAAAGGCAAAAACCGTCTTCAAATGGTTGAAGGGACCTCTGCCATTGACTTCTACATGACATGGTTTTAGCTGTAGTATTTTCGGTTCCAGAGTATGATAAATCTCTCATAAAATGAGTTTTTTTTTTTTAATTTTTTTTTTTTAAATACCCTTGAAAAACTTGTATGTTTCGAGAAAAAACAACTCGACCTTTGATAAATAAACCCGTTAGAGTCAAGTAACATATAATCTTTCATGAGTGTTACATTGTACCCTCCACCCTCTGTAAACCTCTGTATCTCTCCCCGATATGCCCACATTGAAGCGGGCGATATCAGGCTGATGCATAATTCATCCGAAATGGGATGTCGGTTCGTAGCGGCTGCGATCCGACGGGATTTTTTAACCTGGCTGACTTTCGGCCAGATATCGATCGGGGAAGCCCGTCGGACTCGGTCTGTCGCAGCTTTTATTGGTCTGTGTATGGGGGCCTTTAGTGTAACCTGAACCATTTTGAAACGAGCTTTGATCTACAGAGGGTTACTGCTGTGGTGAAAAAGTTATACTTGCTTTATTCATTTCTCCTTGTGTTACATTTCTGTGACTGTGCATGTACTTTTTTTTTTTTTGATAATTAATCATTGAATTTTATCCCACTAGTGGAAAGAGGCGAAACCCGATGACCTTATGGATTCAAAGCTGAGATGTGTATTTGACATGCCTCATGAACAAGAAAAGCCAGTAAGTTGGAGAACATATAGCTTTGCAATGTGTGTGTGTGTTTGTGCTTTAAATTAAAATGATGCACTGGAGTACTTGTTGTTTTAGTAGATACTGACACTATGTAAATTTGTTCAAAATAACCTCCAAAACCTTTTCAATTAAGGAGGTCCCCAACATAATTCCAATTTTCTTATAACATCACAATTAAAGGAGTTCAGTTAAAGGACCAGTAAAATCAACCAAAACTCCAGTTGCGCTCCTCTTAAGAAAAGGCAACAGGGACACCACTATGGATCACCTTTTGCTGATCCTTTAAAAGCAAGCCTTTGGTAAATGATTACTTGTGGTCTGAATAGAAGAATAAAGTGGTTTAACACATCTGCTTACATCAACCAATGTATGCACCTCCTCTTATACAAAGGGCCCCATACCCTCTTGATTAATAATTTTACTATTTATATATTTTCATCATAATTTGGTTTACTCTTCTCAGCAATTCCCCTTTCAATTGTAGTTGTTGCTTGCCCTATTGGTTATTGTTTTGCATGCTCAGTGTGCTTCTTTGTACCTTCTGTTACCAAGGGGTGAACTATTTGTTCTTTCTAGTTAATAATAACTGACACACACACCTTATTATATGTATTTGGCTGTTATGTGATTGTTATTAGAGAGAAAGAGACAGTTCAGTATATATTCAGTATAACTGGCATCTGTCTCAACCTTTGATTCTTGAAATTTAGCCTCCTGAAAATCATACAATGATTGGAAATTCCTGACAGTCACTCATTCAAAGGTCTGAGGAGAGGTTACTAAACTCAGGTGTAAGGGTTATTTTATACTAAAGCCCCCCCCCCCCCCCCCCCCGCGCACATGCATCTAAAAGTTTGGCAGGTGAGCAGTAAAGTAACTAGGGGGAGCAGAAAATGCAAGTGGCCCAGCCAGCATCCCTGCACACTAAAGGTAATAGCTTGGGGGTGGGGATTGCAGTTTTTGCACTGGGGGTAGTGGTTTCCAGTTATAGCGCTACAGGTGTGCATGAGCTTTGTACCCTTTTTACTACTGAACAGTATATTGAAGGCTAATGTCACAGGGATTGAAACTAGGTCTGTCTGAAGAATACATGCCGAGAATAAAGCCCCTACAGTGGGTTTATTTGCAGTGTAGGGGCTGATTCTCTGCCTGTGTTTATAGGTTTCATTCACTAAACCAAATCCTATTTTGTACGTCATTATTAGGGATGCACCGAATCCAGGATTCGGTTCGGGATTCGGCCTTTATCAGCAGGAATCGGATTCGGCCGAATCCTTCTGCCTGGCCGAACCGAATCCAAATCCTAATTTGCATATGCAAATTAGGGCCAGGGAGCTAAATCGCGTGACTTTTTGATACAAAACAAGGAAGTAAAAAATGTTTTCCCCTTCCCACCCATAATTTGCATATGCAAATTAGGGTTCCGATTCGGTTCGGTATTCGGCCAAATCTTTCGGGAAGGGTTCGGGGGTTCGGCCGAATCCAAAATAGTGGATTCGGTGCATCCCTAGTCATTATAAAATCCATTCTGAGCTAACCCTATACTGTTCAAGACTGCAAGATCCAGAACATACTATACCTTGCAAAAGTATCTACCCACCTTGGCTTTTTACCAATTTTGTTATATTCCAACCTGTAATTTAAATGTTTCTTAATCTTATTTTATGTGATGGATCTGCACAATATAGTCCAAGATGATGCGGTGAAATGAGAAAAATATATAAAGAAAATGGAAATTGGCATGTGCATATGTATTCGCCCCCTTTGCCATGAAGCCCCTAAAAACTAAGCCCACTAAGCAAGAGGCTTCACACCATGAAGACCAAGAAGTGTTCTAAACAAGTCGGGAACAAAGTTGTTGAGAAGTACAAGTCAGGGTTGGGTTTTAAAAATATATCCAAATCATTGATGATCCCCCGGAGCACCATCAAATCCATCATCTTCAAATGGAAAGAACATGGTACCACAACAAACCTGCCAAGAGAGGGCCGCCCACCAAAACTCACAGATTGGGCAAGGAGGGCATTAATCAGAGAGGCAGCACAGAGACCAAAGGTAACCCCTGAAGGAGTTGCAGAGTTCCACAGCAGAGACTTGAGTATCTGTCCGTAGGACCACAAAAAGCCATTCAGGGCCGGACTGGGGGTAAAAAGCAGCCCGGGCAAAAAATATCAAAGCAGCCCACATGTAAACCTGCTTGTACATATCCACTGCCAAAATGTGCATAAAGAGCTGCCTTTCTCACTTAAAGGAGAACCAAACCTGAAATTAAAAAAACCCTACCCTGGGTAGACCCCCCCCTCTCAGCCTACCTGTCCCCCTGGGCAAATGCCCCTAATTTTTTACTTACCCCTCCATGCAGATTCAGGCCTCTGGAGTTCACAGGTGCCATATTTTTTTCGTTCTTCTTTGGAAGTTTTGGCACATGCAATGAAAGTCCTTTATATTTTCGAAGAATTTCGGCGATTGGGACTGGAAATTTACTCCAACAGTGCATACGCCGAAAAAGCCAGTCTGATTCCGAAGAAGACCGAAATAAGTAGATGGCGCCCATTAAGTCCCAAGGCCAGATCTGCATTGAGTGGTACGTAAAAAATTAGGGGCATTTGCCCAGGTGGGCAGGTAGGCTTGGGGGAGGATGGAGGGGGTCTACCCAGGGTAAGGGGGTAGGGTTTTTCTATTATGGATTTATTTCTCCTTTAAGTGTAATTCAGAGAGAGATGAGAAACAAAGAGTGCTAAGAGAGTGTGCATAGAGACAGAGTGTGAAGGAGAGTGCAGAGAAATAGAGAGAGGGACAGAGAGTGCAGAGAGAGACAGGGAAAGGGACAGAGAGAGAGAGAGAGTTCAGAGAGACAGAGAGTGCAGAGACAGACAGGGAAAGAGAGAGAGAGAGGGAGTTCAGAGAGTGCAGAGACAGACAGGGAAAGGGACAGAGAGAGAGACACACAGAGAGTACAGAGAGGGGGTGCAGAGAGACAGTGCAGAGACGGGCAGGGAAAGGGACAGAGAGAGAGAGAGTGCAGAGAGACAGGGAAAGGGACACAGAGAGAGAGAAAGACAAAGTGCAGAGAGACAGAGAGGGGGTGCAGAGAAAGAGTGCAGAGACAGACAGGGAAAGGGACAGAGAGAGAGACAAAGAGTGCAGAAATACAGAGAGGGAGTGCAGAGAGAGAGTGCAGAGAGATAGACAGGGAAAGGGACAGAGAGAGAGAGACAAAGAGTGCAGAAATACAGAGAGGGAGTGCAGAGAGAGAGTGCAGAGAGATAGACAGGGAAAGGGACAGAGAGAGAGAGTGCAGAGAGAAAGTCAGAGAGTGCAGAGCGAGACAGGGAAAGGGACAGAGAGAGAGAGACAGAAAGTGCAAAAAGAGACGGAGTGCCTGAGGGACAGAAAGTGAAGAGAGAGAGGCAGATAGTCACAGACCAGATCCAGTCTTCATCTTCAAGGTTCAGCCCTGCTAACCCTGAAAGGAGCAACTCCACTGATGGCTTGCAGCCACACCTGCATGGAACGGAAGCAGGAGAACAGAGAGACGTGGGAGGGGCGAGCTGCAGAGGGAAGAGAATGCAGCAGCGGGCCGGTCCTAGTGCCTGCCAGATTCAAAGCAGCCCATTGTAGAGTGGCCCTTCGGGAAAGATCCCGAACAGGGACATTGTCAGTCTGGGCCTGCTCTCCACAGAGCTGGGCTTTATGGAAGAGTGGCCAGAAAAAAGCCATTACTTAATAAGAAAGAACGTTTGCCAAAAGGTATGTGGGCAACTCCCCAAATGTATGGAGGAATGAGACTAAAATTTTACTTTTCGGCCACCAAGGAAAATGCTATCTGGCTCAAACCCAAAACATCCCATCACCCCAAGAACACCAACGCCACAGTGAAACATGGTGGTAGCAGCATCATGATGTGGGGGTGTTTTTCAGCAGCAGGATCTGGAAAAATGGTCTGAGTCGAGGGAAAGATGGATGGTGCTAAATACAGGGATATTCTTGAGCACAAACGGTGTCAGTCTGCCTGTGATTTGAGACTATGATGGAGGTTCACCTTCCAACAGGACAATGACCCGAAGCATACTGCTAAAGCAACACTTGAGTGGTTTAAGGGGAAACATTTAAATGTGTTGGAATGGCCTAGTCAAAGTCCAGACCTCAATCCAATTGAGAATCTGTGGTCAGACTGTTCACAAGCAAAAACCACCCAACAGGAAGGCGCTTGAGCAGTTTTACCTTGAGGAATGGTGAGAAATCCCAGTGGCAAGATCATAGAGACTTGTCCAAAGTGACTTGCAGCTGTAATTGCTGCAAAAGGTGGCTCTACAAAGTACTGACTTTAGGGGGTGTTTTGCACGCTGAAGATTTATTTTGTCTTATTTTTTGTTTGCTTCACAATTTTAAAAAATCATCTTCAAAGTTGTAGGAATGAAAAATTTATTTCTGTATTTCCTAGCATGGTACTGAGCTACTCAAGACAAAAACTTGTCATTCAACAAATTGTGTCCCTTTTTCTGATTTGCCTACATTATTCCTCCAGTCATTGTCTTGATAACTGTAATCTACCATAATTATGACTTGCCCTATTATATGTTATTATATTATGACTATATCATGATTATATGTATTTATGTTCTCAGACACATGAGACAGCCAAACTGTATTCATGTCTTCCTGGAACAAAAGGCAGTTCTTCAATGGATGATACCGAAACACGGAAGTTAATGGAGGAATGTAAGCGACTGCAGTCTGAAATGATCAAACTATCAGATGAAAACCAACTTCTAAAAGTAAGATCAGTTTGTGCTGTGTTTAATAAACCTTTCTGGATTGCATGCATTTGTACATATTGTAGGCCAGTTCCCAGAACTTGCAGTAAATATGTAGACTATTCCTTGACCCCAAGAATAATTTCAGCCCAGTCTTCTCTGTCCTCTAGTTTTCCACCTTCTGAGCTTTTCCATGAATTCTATCAATTTTATTCCCTTCCACTTTGTCATGACCCTTTTAGTTTCCCATTATATATAACTTACATGCATTTCATTTGGAATTGGTCCACGTGTCCTATCCATTTCAGTCTGTTGCATTTTAATTTCAAATGAGATGTCTTGCACATTATATATTCTTCAGTTCCCCATAATACAGCGCCAAAGATTCTCCTGATTATCTTTCTGACTCTTTTTTTTCCTGACTATTATGGTTTAAATCATAGTTATCTGTGCCAGAAGGGGTTATATTTAAATTAATATTTGTTTTTAAATATATTTATTGATATTCCTTCATACTTTTTATCTATAGGAAGAAACTTTACGAATGAGGAAGTCGTCGGATAAATCTGGCAAAATGTTAAGAGATCAAGGCATCCCTATTCCATCTCTTGTTGTTGTCATTGCAGCAATTTTCATAGGATTCTTTCTAGGAAAGTTCATCTTGTAAAGCATGCGATGAGCAATTTTTTCCCTCCTGGCCACAAAGGCTGTTATCTACCAATACCTTTGGTAGAGTTGTTCTACAGGCTGTTTTGTGTACTGAATCACATAGGCACCACCGTAACAATCTCACAGTTGGGAAAGCAGGATTAAAACAAACAAACAAACAAACAAAAAAACTGTGGTTATGGGACAATATTGTTCGTTCATCAGCAGCAAGTGTCAGTCGTATGTTCAGTTCTTTATGGTGGGGAGGTGGAAGTAATCTAAAAGTTTTTCTGTGGTTTTAATACGTTCAAACAGAGTTTAAAATGTCTTGTAAATTGTTATTTTAATCCTTTTAAATTTTATCTGTTACGTTTTGCAATATGATTTATGTAGATTGCTAATCTCATTCAGGTAAATGCCAGAAATATCTTGGGATGCTGTCTCTTCAGTGTAAATTCTGTCCTTTAATTTCAATATATTGCGGTTCATATTCTTCTTGCGAGGCAACTGTGTGTGTTTGTTTTTTTATTTCCTTGGCATCTCCCATTGTATTTAACAATAAAAAATGAAAATCTGTATATACTGTATCATCACAAAGGAAAACCTTTTTCTATCTACCATAGTTTAAAGGTTTTCATAAGGTTAGATGTCTGTGCTAACTTTGAGAATTGTGGCTTTCTGTGTATTTATGAATGGCTCTGCCTTCAGCGCAATGAAAGCTTGTAAAGATCCCATCTTATTAAAGGGGCATTATACCCTATGTTTAACACGAGTCAGGACTTGGGATGAACATATTTTTTGCCTGCTGTTTTAATTGCAATTTTTAAAAAATGTATTGAGCTAAACAAGTAAATTGAAGTTACTCCAAGTTTGTCCTTAGTAGGTAGAGTACTAACCCCCAAACATGGACCAAACATGGATTATCTTTAGTTTCCCTGTTTGCCATATTTAGCTCAAGAAATAACCCACACCATACATTTTGTAATTTAAAGCAATGGGTATGTTCAACCTAAACTCTATTGAAGTCCTGTCGAGCTAGAAAGGATACTACTCCTTTAATTTAGACAACCCCTTTAATGAGCAGGGGTATCTGATAACTTTGAGCATGCATATTTTGTCAACTGTTCCTGAACTTATGACTTTGTGTCTTTTACCAGCAAACAAGTTAGTACTTTGCAGTTTTCTCATTAACTTTGTGTTCATTTATGGCTTCAAGAATAATTAGAGATAAAACAAAAATTAAAAATACCAGCTTATATATTATGTTTCTCTGTTACTTTAATGCAGGATACACAAATCTTTTTCCCACCTGAAGTCTACAACTAACCCAGGATTTAGAAGTGTAAAGGGCAGGGACAAACAACAAAATTCAGAATATTGATATTCTGCACACTTATCAGGAAGCCACTGTATTATTTGTTTACAAGAAAAATTTACTTAATTCTGAATTTAATCACCTAAATCAACGTCCTGCCAATAAGTTTGAATGTAAAATAAATTCTTCCACAGTTGGTTTCCAAGCCTAGAGCTGAATCTTTTTATAGGTCTGCACTGTGAAATTTGTACCAGCGTTGTCTATTTAGAATGTCCTTGGTGGCTATACACAAACTTTCATTTTTTTATGGCTGACCCCTGATACACCTTCACATCTGAGGACTAAAACTATATTTTATAAATCTTCTTTTTTTTGTTGAATATTTATTTTCACTTTAAAGTGACCTTATTTAATATTTTTATGTTATGTTCCCCCTTCCCTACCCATTTATCAGATGCTATTAGGCAAAAATAAATATGGAACCCTTTAATGGGATAGTTCACCTTTTAAGTTAACCTTTAATATGTTATAGAATGGCTGATTCTAAGCATCCTTTAATTTTATTATTGATTTTTAATTATTTGCCTTCTTCGAACTGTTCCCAGCTTTCAAATAGGGGTCATTGACCCCATCAAAAAACAAATGTATAATAATTACTACTTTTTAAAACTCCTATTTCTATTGAGGGCCTCTCCTATTCATATTCCAGTCTTTTATTCATACCAATGCATAGTTGAGAGGGTAATTTGAGCCCTAGCAACCAAATTACGACAGAAATAGAAGCTTATTGAAGCATGTGTACCACATCTTGCTGCCTACATGTATACCTGTAGTCAGGCAAAATCTGTGCTAAGGTAAAATCAGTGAAAAGGAAGATTCCAGGAAACAAAGCCTTATTGGATTTATTTTGAGTATAGGTATGGGATATGTTATCCAGAAAGCTCTGAATTTGGGAAAAGCCATCTCCCATAGACTCCATTTTATCCCAAAAATAATTTTATTTTTCTCTGCAATAGTGAAATGGTACCTTCCACTTGATCCAAATTAGTATACAATGAATCCTTATTGGAGGCAAACACTATTTGGGTTTGGTTTGGGTTCTACTTTATTTTTTAGTACATTTAAGGTTTGGAGATCCAAATTATGGAAAGACTCTTTATCCAGAAAACCCCAGGTCTCAAGCATTCTGGCGCATAGGTAGAATACCTGTACAAAGTATTATTCCTAGATAATTTTTATAACAAACAAATTAATGACAAATGAATTGCTATTTCTCAATTATTTTCTTTTTATTCCGATTTAACATAAATTTAAATCATATCAAGTAATATAGAGCTAAATTGTAACGTAACCAGCAACAGTGTAAATTCCCTGTCTGGTAGGACAAAAGCTCAGGTGGATATCTCAGAATTATCCAATGACTTTGTGTCAGACCTGAACAACTTTTTGGGGAATTGTTGATGGTGTTTAGCAGGGTATAAACCCATTGTTTTGATTGTTCATAAATGACCTGTGGTTTTATTGACGGAATATTCGGTGTTAATTATGACACTAGAACACTGGTGCTTTTCGGATAATATCAGAAAAATTTTGAAATTCACAGTTTGAAGTCCAAATATTTTTGTACAGTGTAAACATAGAGCCAGTTTTGTTTTTTTGTTTTTACTCTATTTTTTTTTTCTAGATTAAGATCAGTGGTCAGGCATGCATGATGTTTTACCTTGGAATGAGCACATATCCATGTTGGAGCTTTGTAATGTGTTTTGTATTGTACTTGTGCACTGCCTAAAGGATTTTGTGAATCAATGCTGCTTAAATTAGCGGATTCTAAAATGCTTTGCAGTTTAGCACCTACATTGTTAAATAACCTGACAACTACATTTATGTAGCATAATCTTAGTCTTGCATTGGGTTTTAAATACAAGAAATACTTCTTAATGTGTATGATATTTGTATGTGGATAAAAAAATATTGTTAATTGATTATTGCTTTCACTAAGAAAAAACAGACTTCTCTCTCTTTTGATGTGTTTGCTAAGATCCAGTTTAAAGGTTGCTACTTAAAGGGATTCTGTAATTATTTTTATGGTGTAGTTTTTATTAATTAATTACACTACAAATAATTTATGCTATATAAAATTTTATTCCGGAACCAACAAATTTAATTTTTTTTTTAGTTGTCATATTTGTGTGTAGGCAGTCATCTCGAGTCATTTTGCCTGCTCATGTGCTTTCAGAAAAAGCCAGTGCTACACTATGGAACTGCTTTCTGACAGGCTATTGTTTCTACTACTCAGCGTAACTGAAGGAGGCACAGAGGGACTTGGATTTTTTTACTATTGAGTGCTATTCTTATATCTACCAGGCAGCTGTTATCTTGGGTTAGGAGCTGTTATCTGGTTATCTTCCCATTGTTCTGTTGATAGGCAGCTGAGGGGAGGGAAGCAGGGTCATATCACTCAGACTTGCAGAGCAGAAGGTATATGACTAGGGGCAGCTGGGAAACTGACAATATGGCTAGCCCTATGCCAAATTTAAAATTAATGTAAAAAAAAAAAATTAGTTTGCTCTTTTGAAAAATGGATTTCAGTTTAGAAGTCTGCTGGCGCAGAACTATTAACTTAATGTTGTGAAAAAACATGTTTCCCCGTGACAGAATCCCTTTAGGGTTAGTCCACACCAGGTGATTCTGGGAGATTAGTCGCCTGGCCACTAATCGCCTCTTGTTTTGGGCGACTAATCTCCTTGAATTGCTTACCCCTGTCTAGCGCTGGCTAAAATGAAAAGTCGCCTGTGGTAATTCACACATGGCGGTTTGCTTTCCAAAATCATCCGAAGTTGCCTCGGCAACACAATCGCCTGGTGTGGACTAACCCTTAAGCATGGTATATACAGGAATGGTAACCCATAGCAGCCAATCAGTGTTCATTATTATTACAGCTACTGCAGAAACCTGATGAACTAAATTGTGGCTATGAGTTCCTATTCCAAGTTATAACTTTAGAACCGTTATTTTTCTGTTTTTCCATATATATAATTTACTACTGTTTGTGTGTTTTGGTTAGCATAATGCAAATACAGTGCTATACTGTATAAATAATTTGACCTATGATAAATTGTACCTCCCATCAATAGTATATTTTAAATTTGAAACCGTATATTTTAAATTGCCCGTAGTGGTCATCTAGTGTGATTGATGGCAACAAAATGTATGTGTATGCTTTGAAAATTCTGCTTTAGGGCTCTTCCACACGAAGAGATTGCAGGGAGATTTGTAGCCTGCGACAAATC
>CM044441.1:105265757-105281514 GCA_024363595.1 Xenopus borealis
ATACCTGTATGGTATATGTTATCGCATCAACAAAAAATCTGTCTGTCCTTCAAAATTCTCTGTACTGCTGGTCCTGATCACATTAAAACAACTTAGCAGTAATCAGTATCCATACATCCAAAAGATCAATTCCAACAATGCCTGGCAATAGCTGTAAATAATAAACTGCTTTTACCCCATAGAGACCCAGTGACCCTCGATGTTTGGAGGCATCTGTACTGTGACCCGAGCACCGTTGTGCAGATGTTTGAGCATGTGCTGACACTGGAATTCTCTCCATGACGTCTTCTCCAGAGACTGCGGGTGTAGTCTGCTGTCCGGTAAAGTGAGAACCGAGCTTTGTCCAAAATCTGTAAACGAGGACACAAGGAAAAGTCAAAACCATCAGTACTTTCATGACTTTTAAAAGTGCATAGGAGGCTGAAAATGTTCACATCATTAACATCCATAAAGGGCACCTGTTGGGCAAAAATATGGTGTGGACTAATAGAGCCCATACTCCGTTTTGGGGTAACAGTAGTTGTTTTGCCCAACAGGTGCCCTTTAAAGGGATTCAGTATTTTTCCAGTTCTGTTATGTTCTCAAGGATGGTAAATAATGAAGACTTAAGTTATAGTGTGCAGAAGACTAATGCAAACATCTACCTGCAATATAGGACGAACAATTGGACGTCCCCATCTCCCGACCTGCCACTAACCATTCAGATCAAATAAAGCAGTAAAAGAACAGATCAAACAATGTTCTACCTCTAACAGCAATTGCAGAAAAGTTTATGTCCAATAAAGCTGGTGACAGTCTCCCACTGAAAATCATCAATACATGCAGAAGTGTACATTAAAAGGATGGTTCACCTTTAGGTTAACTTTTAGCATGTTATAGAATGGCCAGTTCTAAGAAACTTTTCAATAGTACTTCATTATTGTTTTTTTATAGTTTTACTATTTGCCTTTTTTTCTTCTAAATCTTTCCAGGTTTCAAATGGGGGTCACTGACCCCATTTAAAACAAATGCTTTGTAAGGCTACAAATGTATTGTTATTGCTACTTTTTATTACTCCTCTTTCTGCTCAGTACTCTCCTGTTCATATTCAAGTCTCTTATTTAAATCAGACTGTGTGCAAGTTTCCATTGCTCCTTCCAGAGCTTCCATGAGCTAATATTTGAGCTAAGGGGAGTGGACAGGGGCGACAAACGACAGCGGGCCTAGGGGCGCTCAATAGGTAAATCCGGCCCTGCCCCTAGGCTCTATCAGGGTCCTTTCCCCCTCCCCTTCCCGGTCCTCATCCCCCTCCCTGTTTCCTTCCCTGTTCAAGTCTACCTTTGTGCATCCCCTCCTTGTCCGTCCCCCCATGTCCACCTCCCCTTCCTGTTTGAATATGGATACGTGCAGTCGCATCCGGAGCAGCACTGAGACTGTTGTCTCTAGAGCACAAACTGAATCTAAGTGCGGCTGGGCGGAATGCCACCCCTGAAATTCTGCCACCCTAGGCCCGGGCCTTTCTGGCCTTGCCACAAATCCGGGCCTGTTGCTAGTGGAATTAGGACCATAGCAACCAGGTTGCTAAAATTGTTAACTGGAGTGCTGCTGAATAAAATTCTCTCAAAATAACTCAAAACCCAAAAATAATAAGAACTGAAAATCAACTGCAAATTGTCTCAGAATATCACTCTCTTCACTTCACATTTCTCTCAAAGATGAACAATCCCTTTTTTCCCCTTGAACATATAATTTCTGACTAGGGTTGCCACCTTTTCTGGAAAAAAATACCGGCCTTCCTATATATATTTATCTTTTTTCCCTACCATAATTTTTACCGGCCAGGCCGGTAGAATACCATCCACGTGGCAACCCTATTTCTGACCCTCAGCAACATGCATGTACAATAATATTCTCTTGTTTCCAATAAAATGCTGCTTCCTTAGGTACAAATGTGAAGTCAGTGTATGTGAGTATGACACGAGCTGAAAGATGAAAGGCACGCACATTTTCCCTCTCAAGTTCCCTCTCCAGTAGATCCGCCCGATACTGAAAACAAAGCATTGTTTTGTCTAGGAGAAACCCTCATGCAATGCAGCAATTCCAATGGGGGTAGGTCACTCATCCTTTTAGTCTCTTGTAAATAAGTTTATATGGGGGGGGCATGCCGTTAGGTCAGAAGGTGGTTGTCCGTATGAAGGTCCCTAAAGCAACATCCTATTCAAATGGAGATGGTCACACACAAGTAACATCTGCTTGATAATCTATATGGGCTCTGCATCACAAACTGCCATAAACAACTATCAAGGAATATTTTAATTTGATTTTTGAAGCATATGAGGCTCTAGCCTCCTCTAGGAGAAGGACCCCCCCCCCCACACCAAATTCTTAAATATGTTACCGGCACTCCAAGGCAGCTGGTATACATCTTGTAGTAATGCTACTTGCTTAATATAGCAGATAGGGTTGCCACCTGGCTGGTAAAAATTATTGTTGCTCCCAATGTTATTAATAGGGAAAAGAGAAATATATAGGAAGGCAGAAAAGGTGGCAACCCTAATGGCAGATCCTACCAGATTGAACAGTAAACATTACCAGCACACCAATGCCTCTATAATCCAGTAACCCAGTGCTCATTCTGGAGGGTCAGCACCCTCCCCTACTATGATAAATAGGAAAAATGTGTGCATGTTTAAAGGGATACTGTCATGGGAAAACATGTTTTTTTCAAAACACATCAGTTAATAGTGCTACTTTAGCAGACCTCTGCACTGAAATCAATTTCTCAAAAGAGCAAACAGATTTTTTATATTAAATTTTTAAATCTGACATGGGGTCTAGACATTTTGTCAATTTCCCAGTTGCCCCTGGTCATGTGACTTGTGCCAGCACTTTAGGAGGGAACTGCTTTCTAGCAGGCTGTTTTTTTTCCTTCTCAATGTAACTGAATGGAACACAGTGGGACATGGGTTTTTACTATTGAGTGTTGTTCTTAGATCTACCAGGCAGCTGTTATCTTGTGTTAGGGAGCTGTTATCTGGTTACCTTCCCATTGTTCTGTTGTTACGCTGCTGGGGGAAAAAGGGAGGGGGTGATATCACTTCAACTTGCAGTGCAGCAGTCAGGGCCGGATTGACATAGCGGGGCGCCCCTAGGCCTGCTGTCATTTTGTCTCCCTGTCCCCTCCCTTTTATTTGCTTAAATTTTCACGGACGGAGCAATGGGAATTGGCACACAGGAAATTAAAATTTCTGAACCAATGTGGGTGTGGTTGGGCAGCATGCCGCCCCCTAAAATCCTGCCGCCCTAGGTGGCATCTCCACAAATCCGGACCTGGCAGCAGTAAAGAGTGATTGAAGTTTATCAGAGCAAAAGTCACATGACTGGGGGCAGCTGGGAAACTGACAATATGTCTAGCCCCATGTCAGATTTCAAAATGAGATGTAATAAAAAAATCTGTTTGCTCTTTTGAGAAATGGATTTCAGTGCAGAATTCTGCTGGAGCAGCGCTATTAACTGATGTGTTTTGAAAACAGAATTCTCTTGACAGTATCTTTTTAATGAGTGTAGACTTACATCACCCACAATGCTTATTTAAAAGCCCACACTCCCAACCAGTGTTATTAAGCAAACAAAATATAAAACACTGTTAAAAAGGTAAACACTTACTTGGCCCCTGCCAGGCATTGTTACTGGCCTTTCAACTGTATTTCCCAATTGATTTAATTCAGCCAATTTTATGTGGAACCTGACTATATTTTTCCAGACTTGACTCTACTCTAAGGCTGACATAGGAATTTATTTCTTATAATTTTATACATAGAAATGAGCCATGAAAAGAGGAACATAATCCTTATGCCTTTGCCTTAATTAATGCAGTGATCTACAAAAAGTTTTGCCAAGTTTACATTCACGGAGCTCTTGCTTCCATAGTCATTATTATATAGGCCCCTAAAGAAAGAAATATATCTCCCAGCATCAAATCACAGTGAGAGCCATGAGCATCATCTGGCTTATATTACTAAATTGCAGACCGAGAGAGTCAAGCTCTAGTGATTTAGAGTCATTATGGTCTCCAAAATTAACTCCTACCCTACAGAGGTTAATAAAGCTCATCACAATATCCATTCTTTACTCCGTACATGTTTGATGGTCTGACTCTCCCTCCGGCTAATCCCATTTTTTATTTTTCTTTGCTGTGTGGTCCGAGGGTGAATGTATCTTGTATTTATATACAGGTATGGGGCCTTGTGTTTTCTGGATAACAGATCTGAAATTTCCTCCTCCCTGAATGTGGCAGTAATTGCAGGTAATAAATAGGATATTGAAGGTTCTAGTAGTCCGCTCCCTCTGCAGGTTGAGAAATGTCTGTTCTCAGGAGAGATCGTGGCCCCTCCGCTGCCTGAGGCAGCCTGTGTTGCTGCTGCCCCCTGGCGCTCACCCTTTTGCGCTGGAGGGGGGTCCATGAGGGTGGCAGAGAGTTTCTCAACTCACCTCACTGGCGGATCACCCCTGTCTGTTCTCCCTCATACTTGCTGTAAAATCCAAATAGTTTTGAAGAAACTAGCCCTCAACAGCACAAGGTTAGTCTAAAGGGGAAAAAGAGAGATATCCCAATATAGTGCAGTATTTTTCAGTTGCATTGGCGCGCCACTTAGTGAATTTGCAATATTAAAGTGCCCTTTTTCTGTTCTGCTAATTTAATCTGTGCGTCATGTTATGTGTTACGCCCAGGGCCACCATCAGGGGGAGACAGGGGGGACAAGTTTCCCGGGCCCGGGGCTGAAGGGGGGCCCGGCAGCGCTACAACATTAAAAAAAGCCGGACCCCCCTTACGAGCGCATAAGCGTCCGCTTGTCGCGAAGTCCAAATGCAGAATGCGGAAGTGCCGAACAAATACAAAGTCTTGAAGAGGCAGAAAGAACCGAAGTCAACAGCTATAACTGAACGAGTTCAATTCTACGGACACCAATGTGGGTTTTTTTTTTTAATCCCCTGCCCACCACTGTTTTATTTTAATACTCTATAGGCCCCTGCACCAATATTTTTTTAAATATTTTTTGGGGCCCCAAATTTTTTTTAATTTGTAACGGGAGCCCTGGCGCCAATGTTTTTTAAAAAATATTCTTTGGGGCCCCAATTTTTTTTAAATTTGTGAGGGGGGCCCTGGTGCCAATGGTTATTAAAAAAATATTCTTTGGGGCCCCATTTTTTTAAAAAACTTATTAGGGGGGCCCTGGCGCCAATGTTTTTTTTTATATTGACTATCAATATGTGTGGGGGGTTACTTTTTTAGTGCTGAAATCTGTGTGGTCTTTTAACTTTGATATAGAGCAGGTGGGATCAGGGGTGGGGCTTGGGTGTCAGAGTGGGCGGGCCCAGGGGGCCCTGAAGATGTTATTGTGCGGGGCCTCGTGATTTCTAATGGCGGCCCTGGTTACGTCAAACCATGCAGTGTGGCAACTTATATAGTGGGATACTTACAGACGTTTAAGAAGTAATGTACATTAAGGAAAGGTGTTCAGTAGGAGACTTATAACTCCAGCTTCCACAGCTCTATAAAAATGCACTGACATAGTGTAAAACTGTAAATATTTTAATTACCAATAGTATAAAATTTACACTCACAGGGGCAGATTTACTAAATTCACATGTAGAATTTGAAGTTCGATCGAATTTCAAAAAGAATCGAATTCGAATCTTCGAATATGCAAATTAGGCAAATTTGATCATCGAATATTCAAATTAGAATAATTTGAATATTCAAATTATTTAATTTTATTAGAATATTTGACTATTCGATGGTTTAAATTTTTATTCGACCACCTAGTTCGCCAGATCAAATTGGGTATCATTATTTTTGATCGAATAAAAAAAATTCAATCAATCAAAAATATTGTTCAAATCGATAGATCGAATTTTTCCTATTCGATTGTTCGATCAAATTGCGGTAAAATCCTTTGAATTCGATATTCGAATTCGAAGGATTTTACTTCAAATACTATTCACATGGTCGAATTTAGAATTTTTTTGATAAATCTGCCCCACAATGTTCCTGTTAAAAACTCGCATATAGTCTCTTAGGGGCAGATTTACTAAGAGTCGAATTCGAGGGTTAAAAAACCCTCGATTCGACCATTGAATCTTAAGAAAATTAAAATCCTTCTAATTCGATTATCAAATTTGAAGGATTTTACCTCAATTCAATCGATCGATAAAATTGTTTCAAATTGAACGATTCGAATGATTGTAACCCTTCGATCGAATGTTTCTATTTGATCAAAAATAGTTAAAACCAATTCTGTAGGTTTAATCTGGTGAACTAGGCAGTCGAATAAAAAATTAAAGGGCAAGTAATTCAACTATCGAATATTCAAATAGAATTTTATTTGAATCATTTGATTCTCGATGGTCGAAGTGGCCTTCAAAAATATTCGAAATTTGAATCTTTTTGAAAATTCGATCGAATTTCGAATCATTCATGTGAATTTGATAAATGTGCCCCTTAGAGTCACTGCCTCTTCACTTTCTGGGTTCTCTGGGCAGTCAGTGGAGTTGGTAATAGCCGGTATCTCGACCACCACGTGTAACCCTGGGTGCCTGGGGATGACATCACTGCCTGATGCGTTTCGTCTAACGACTTCTTCAAAATCTCATTTGCGCATGGTTGTTCTGGTGACGTGCTTCTCTTACCTTTTCCTGTGTTTTATGTTTATAGGTGGCCATAGCACCCACATTTGCAATGATGCTTAAAAAATTCACATTGTTTTGAGAAAAAAAATGGGCTAAAAATTTGCACTTAGCGCCATACAGTATGCTGCATTTACAAACAAGCCTTCTTGTGTATGTATGTCAGTAACTAACTCTTAGCTCTATATTACAAACAATTCTGGAATTTTAATGAAGGCACATTGATGGAGACTGTACACTACAGCACACCAATAGAGGTTCCCAACAGTGCTGCGCGCTACTTCATTCATGTCTGCATGGAATCTTGCTAACAGATGCCTGAATGAATGTACAGTATGGACTGCATCTAACATAAAAGTCCATTTTGTGATCCTGCGCCCTTAATGTAAATACCTTTCTCAGCTGACTCTTTAGAGAGGATTTCATCTAAGCAATGGGAAACAGGTGATAATGGACACGTCCCAGCTGAAAAAGCCTGACATGCTGCAGGTTCTGTTTCAGCAGGACATTATTTTATTTGCAAAATTTCATAAATGGAGACATTGTTCCATGAGGCTCTTTCCTTGGTTTTCATAAAAGGAAGTTCCACTGATCAGCACAGAGTGTTTTCGTTTTATTTCTTATTTATATATTGAATCCCTCAGTCAAATAGAGAGGCCTCAGTGGAGTATGCTAAGTAGGAAGGTAGAATTTTTTTTTGTCCGGTTTATATAAACATGAATGCTCTGTGTCTGTCACTCTACATTAGGTGTAATCAACCAACAACCTACCAGATGTTATTAATCTACAAATCTCAGCATCATATTGAGTCAAATCAGCCTGATCTGAGCGTCTGACCCCCGGCCAACATTCACAACAAAAGGATTTCTGTGCAGGTTGATAACCACATTTGTAGCCCAAAGACGCCCAAGATTGACAGGGTTTGACTGACAAATGACCACATTCAATGCGAGATCTGGCTCAGGGTCAGGAAAGGAAAAAGAGAAAAAAAAGATTTCTAACTTCCTTGTTTTGTGATGATAAGTCACGTGATTTTAAGGATTACTGAATCCTGCTGAAAAAGGCCAAAAACTGAAAATACATCCTGCATTCAGTGCATCCCCAGTGCTAATACCTTTTGGATATTTGCCCCCTGCTCCTCAGTTTTCTCTTCAGAATGGAGCACTATATTCATCAGAAGTGAGCTGTGGGGGGCATGTAGCGTTTTCTGATGCAAATTTAAAGGAATGCTGGTGGTCTCAGGGTACTGAGAAGCCATGTCCTTCTTGCCTGCCCTATGGACCTTCCTTAGGCCCACCAGAAATGTACTTCTCCCTTGACCTTTAATCTGGCATTGCAGAGCTCATTAAATGAGCACTAAGTGGCTTAGTTTTGCACCACTTGTAGCTGGGCTCTTTGTAAACGACCCCTGATATATTTAAAAAAAATAACATAAATCATAAACATGTCACATTTTTTCGGATAATTGTATAAGATTAAAATACCATAGTCATGGCACTACTGTAAATAAACTAGTCTCTTTGTTGTGCACTTTCATATTTGAGGTGTATATTCATGGGCGTAACTACAGAGGAAGCAGACCCTGCGGCTGCAGGGGGGCCCAGGAGGTATGAGGCCCTAATAAATGAGCAATATCAACATATATTGGTGAAACAGGGCAACCTCTTGATATATTGGCGGCCCTAAAATTAATTTGCTGTGGGGCCCAGTATAATCTAGTTATGCCACTGTGTATATTTATAAAGTTAAAGTACGCCCTTCAGGATCAGTCTGCAATAAAGGTGGCCATAGACACAAAGATCCGATCGTTCGAATCCTCAAACTATCGGACTTCCCCATCTCCTGACCTGCCACTAACCTTCAGATCAAATAAAGTAGTAAAAAGCACAGATTAGCCAATGTTCTGCCTCTAGAGGGATCGTAAGAAAGTTGTGTCTGACAAAACCTAATGACAGTCTCACAAAAAATCGTACGACCGGCACTACACGCAGAGATATTATCGGCAGCCGACAGAAATTTTCTAACCTGTCCGATTGACCAAACGACCGATCTCAGCCGGACGAAAAATGACAGGACTCTCCACACAAAGTCCAAAAATCGTACGAATCCTCGATTCGTATGATCGGATCCTTGCGTCTATGGCCAGCTTTATAGCTACATTTTCCAGAGCAGAAAGGTATGTTTTCAGCCATACTTTTGTTTGTCAATATGCAATGAATATTTCTAAATTTTCTGCTGGGTTGGAGCCAAAAAAGGTATTTTCTGCTGCGCCATTCCTCCCGCCACATCCCATATGGTATTCACCAAGACACTGCATCGTTTTTAACCACATTCTTTTTGAGAGTCAGTTTCCATCTGTAAAATTGAACTTATACTGCATAATTATTCTCGGCATAGCCAGAATGATGTCAAGGGACACTTAATGGGAAACAAATGTGCCTGTAACCTTTGCGTGGCATTGATTAAAATAATGAAAAATGCATATTTAAGCCTTTCACTGGATTACACTTTTAATAGTTCCTTTAGATGTAGAGGAGGACAAGAATATGAAGAAGAAGAATATGTCTCCCTATTCAAATCAATCATGCATAATTCCTGTTATGGTTCATAGAAGGAAAAAAGTAGTAGGAAAAAAGTGAATTTTGCTCTACACTGAATATTGATATTTTTTCCAAAAAAGTATAATGAAGAAGCCATCAGTATAGGTAATACTACTCACACCTGCTTTTTTCAGACAAGGTTGATGCCGCCTTGCTGTTGCATCCTAGATATGACAAGTGAGCTCTTACACACCTCCCAATATTTTGGAAATAGAAATAGGGACAAAAGGATTTGCTGCACATTGCATTTTGACCACGCCCATTTTTGTGACCACTCCCTTAATTACCATATTCATTTTACAACAAAGTTATGAAAGTTTGAACACATTTCTGTGGTTTTTCTGGTTACTACAGTTCATGAAGGGGAATTGCCCTTTAAGTCACAGTTTCCCCAAGAGACCTGCTTATCTTAAATAGTTACAATTGCTTCTTTGCTTTTCTTAAATTGTTAAAAAGTATCAATTTAAGAACACTATACTATATTACCAAAAAAAATAAATAAATTTGTGCCTTACCAAATCTAGATGCAAGCTTGAAAAAATTGGTTGATAATAAAAGTTATTGTGAATGTTGTAAAGAAGTTTATGAACCCTTAAATACAGTAAAATATTTTGTAAATTACCTAGTTAGTTTGACCCTCTGTGTCTGATCCATGTCTGATCTAATTAGCAGTTTTTGCTCCAGGCCATACGATAATTAAAGGAGAACTAAATCATAATAATAAGTTGGATAAAAATGCCATATTTTATATAATGACCTACTTGCACCAGCCTAGGTTCAGCTTGTCAATAGCAGCAATGACCCAGGACTTCAAACTTGTCACAGGGGGTTACCATCTTGGAAAGTGTCTACGACACTCACATGCTCAGTGGGCTCTGAGCAGCTGTTGAGAAGCTAAGCGTAGGGGTTGTCACAAATTATCATCAAATGAGGATGGCCTGTTATATAAGATAATGCTACAGGGCTGATTTGTAAATTCTGATGCTAATTGCACTGGTTTCTGTGCTGCCATGTATTAATTATCTGTATTAATAAGCCTTATACTGTGATTTATATCTTTAAGCCACATTAAAATGTAGAAAGAAAGATCTGGGAGCCATGCAATAAGGAAAACAGCTGCAAATTAAGAAATCCATCCGGCAATTTGTTAGCCTTCCATTGACTGCCAGCTGGCAAGAGGCTCCATTCTGTAAAACAGATCTTTCCATAATTTAGATCTTCATACCTTAAACCTAGTAGAAAACCATCAAAACATTAAATAAACCCAACAAGCTGGTTTTGCCTACAATAAGGATCAATTATATTTTATTTGGGTACAAGCTTCTGTTTTATTATTACCGCGAAAAAAGAAAAAGAAATTTAAATGTGGATTATTTGGATAAAATGGAGATTGTGGGAGACGGCCTTTTTGTGCTTTATAGATAACGGATTTTCGGATAACGTATCCCATACCTGTACCTACTTTGGGTCCACTGGTAGCAACATTAGCTTGCTTTGACTCATTGCTGCTTGGTGATCTATTGCCTTTGACACATGGGGCTATATTCAAGTGCATGAGGTGTATTCAACAACCTATAGGTTTCCCTGTAGACTACAAAGTTGGAATCCATTTTTTTAAGGCAATAGAATCCAGCATGGCAGGGCAAAATATTTAGTTCAGTTGGCCAGCAAAGTCAATGGGTCAACCTATTTAATATTTTATTGACTTTTATTGATATCTGGGACTTGGACAGAAACCTATGTACAAAACCTTGCTATCTTCAGTGGTAATTTCCACTTTAATTCACAATGTGTCCAGCATTTTGTCAGTTCAGCATGTCTTGGGAAAAATGCAAAGACGATACAGTATATTTCAATGTATGAGGCATTCTAGTACTTTTATTGTTGTAGAAAATGTAGAGACGTGTCAGACTAAGGGAGAGAGACAAGCGTACAGTAATGAAAGCAAAAACTGGAACACTAAAGGGCAAATCATTACTAAGTACAAACTAGGGGTGCTGCTATACAGATATCCATGCACCACTGATTGGTAGGAAAGGCTAACATAGATTGGAAATAAAATAAAAATAGTAGTTTAACTCTATGCCTGTCGGCACAGCTAAGTATTGCTCATTAGTATTTATTGTGTCATTTAGTAACTTTCCTTCCCATTATAGATCATATAACGTCTCTCAGCATTGAATTGTTTCCTTATTTCATCTTTTTGGCAGCTGTTGTTTTGATCTTTCTGCGGTCTTTGAATTGTCTCAAGGTTATGCAGAGGATTAAAACTGCTCTGTAATTCTAAGCAGATGGATCATGAAAGCAGCCCTATAATTATTCTGTACCCTCCAACCACAGACATTTCATTCTGATTCCTGAGCTTATGAATTGCAGGATTTATAGAACACCTCCACTTTCTGGCAGGTCTGAAGCATTTTGGAGCAGCATAAACTGCAAATGTCATTATAACAGAACTAATGACACAAAAGGAAAAGACTTCTACAGATCTTCATGTTATTTGTTATGACCCCCAGCCTGGGGAGCATAGAAATGGCAAATAAAGCCCTCACTTACATGAGTTAGGCTGTTGTTTGGACCTAACAGTACAGAATCCCAAATGACAAACATTAATGCCATTTGTAAAAGCTTCTGAACCATAAACATCCTCCACTGCTTCTTGTGAATTCCCTTTAACCTACTCAGGGACTTGATAGGAATAAAGAAACTAGATACTAGGACATGGCCATTTAAGTGCAGGGATGCACCGAATCCACTATTTAGGATTCGTCTGAATCCTTGAATCCTTTATGAAAGATTCAGCAAATACCAAACCAAATCCTAATTTGCATATGCAAATGAATGACCAGAAGGTAAAAAATGGGGAAAAAAATTTAACTTCCTTGTTTTGTGACAAAAAGTTACCTGAATTTCCTCCCCATCACTAATTTGCGTATTTCCGTTTGGGCAGGCACAAGGATTTGGCTGAATCCTAATCCTGCTGGAAAAGGCTGAATCCTGACCTATTCCCGAACCAAATCGTGGATTCGGCTCATCCCTATTTAAGTGTTTTTGTTTTTCAATGCACAATGACTTCCTGGGAGAGAGCTTGGTCAATACAGCAGAGATTTAGTCACTGCAGCACAAACAGCAGAAACTGTTTTCCAAGGCCCCCTATGGCTGCAGCCACACATGCACTGAAAAATGCTGAATCAGTGTCGGACTGGGACACCAGGGGCCCATCCAAAAACCTTAGACCAGGGGGCCACTCTCAGTACTAATATCCTTCATCTCCTCAACCAACCTCTATTCTCCTAGTTTGTTTACTTTACATACTATAATCAATTAGTCCATCTCTTTAGCCTCTTTGTTCTCATAGAAATAGAGAATGGCCATGAAATAGGCCAAAAGTTTAGAAGCAAGAGGGCGCACTGACACCTTGACCCACCGGGAGTTTCCCAGGCCTGGATTTGTGGAGATGCCACCTAGGCCCGGGCCTAGACAGGCAGGATTTTAGGGGGCGGCATTCTGCCCAACCACACCCACATTGGTTCAGAAATTTCAATTTCCTGTGTGCCAATAACCATTGCTCTGTCCTGATGATAAAAATTTGAGCAAATAAAAGGGAGGAAACAGGGGCGACAAATGTCAGCAGGCCTAGGGGTGCCTGCTATGGAAATCCGACCTTGAGTTTTCCTGGTATCCTGATGGGCCAGTCCGACACTGTGCTGAATAATGAAAGAGGATTATATTCTCGTTGATTGCTGCTGCAACTTTTTTTTTACCACCAAACATCCCAATATGCCCCTTAATAGGATTCTCTAATAAAGGAAAAATTGTAAACATTTATATTGACTATTGCCAAAGAGTAAGCTTGATTCCTACAAACACAGGGCTGAGCTGCTTAGTAGTGAATCAGTGAGAAGGCAGGGATGGTGTATTCTTAAAAAAAAAATATTTACAGAATCCTGCAGAAATTAGTTTTTCCATTCACTGGCAGGAAAAGAATTTTGTCTGCCCATCCTGTGGGGCCTGATAACCCTATCATGGATAAAATAAGGAATTCTCAGGCTCTGCCGCTGCCTGTACTGTCAGACAAAGTCTGCTCTGACAGCTTCAACTCATTCTCATGGGGCTATGGGAGGCTCTGCCGGACAGACTTCCATTTTACTTATACTCTGCCAGTTTACGTTAATGTGTTTAGCTGCCCTTTTCTCCCTTCACATTTGAAAGCCATTTTGAATTAAAGTACAGAAGAAACAAAAGATAATTGTAACCTGTTAAACTATAATTACAGAGGGAAGTACTGCTGGCTCTGTCGGATTACAGTCTAAGTCCTCTATCCCTGCGATAAGGACATATAAGATTTCTCGCAGCCTTTCGTACTGAAGCTAAACAGCCACACAGTCACTGGTACTTGTGAAAAGTCACACAACCTGCTTTTATTTCCAGGGGCAAGCGATGCTCCATAATATTTTCCACTTCCTACTGCCAGGTAAGAAACAGCAGCAGTAAAGTGCTGTCAATTCACTATTATTTTACTCATTCTCCATTATGCGTATAGTATTGATATATTCCTCAAAGTTTTACAAATGCGATTAGGGGAAAAATGCACGCCCTTCAAGCTAACGTCTATGTCACCTGATGTGATCCGCAAGAAATGCAATTCTATATAAATGAGCAATAGGAAATCTCAAGCGTAAATCAACTTATGGCAGGCAAAATAATTTTAAGCAACTGGTCTGCATTTTATTTTATTATTTTCTAGTAGCCGGAAACCCGTTACCCAGAAAGCTTTAAAATATGGTACCGCTATATCCCATAGAATCATATTCAGAGTAAGCAAAATAAATATATAAATTTGTATTTGGTCTTTAATAATTAGAGAGTACATTGTTCCTGGTGGTTATTAATTTAGTATAAATGCATACAAACCAATGAAATAATATATATATTTTTTTACATTTCAAAGTTATTTTAGTGGCATTAAGCTTTAAGATCTGATGTCCCAAGCCTTTTCAATACTTAACCCCACTACCCATTCTCTTATGTCTACAATATATACTTTTACACCTACTGCTTAAATGATCACAGATATGGAGTCCCTTATCTGTAAGTACATTATCCAGAAAGCCCCAAATTACAGGAAGGACATCTCCCATAGAGTCCATGTTAGCCAATAATTGTAATTCTTCAAAAAAAATAAGATTTATTTTTTATTTGTAATAATTAAACAGTACAGGTATGGGATCAGTTATCTGGAAACCCATTATCCAGAAGGTTCCTTATTACAGAAAGGCCATCTCCCATAGATTCCATTGTATCCAAATAATCACATTTTTTTTTAAATTATTTCCTTTTTATCTGTAATAACAAAGCAGTACCTCGAACATGATCCAAGCTAAGATATAATTAATCCTTATTGGAAGTAAAACCAGCCTATTGGGTGTTAATTTTTACATGATTTTCTAGTAGACTTAAGGTATAAAGATCCAAATTACAGAAAGATCTGTTATCAGGAAAATGCCAGGTCCTGAGCATTCTGGATAACAGGTCCCATGCCTGTACCTTGTGCTTGATGGTAGCTAAGCTGCATGGATCCATATTGGTGGCAAAACAATCCTATTGGGTTTATTTAATGTTTAAATGTCTTTAAGCCGACTAAGATATGGAGATCACATTACCTTATCCAATATCCCACAGGTCACAAGAATTCTGTATAAGAGTTCTTATTGTGAGAGCACAATGTAATATTTAAACAATTCTTTTCAAATATGGACAGGAATGTAATTTCCCATAGAATTCTATTTAGCCCAATATTCCTTACGGTACTTACATTATACAAAGATACTGTTTCTCTGCAATAAGAACATAATAAGTACCTAGTACTGTTAATTAAAACAGCTCTTCCTAAAGGCATGTGCAAGGGGGAAATCTCATAGATTCTTTGCCTTTAATCCACTGCGTTGTTACTAGTGACAGTGGACAGGTCAGAGCTGTTTATATAATTCACTGCAAAAGAAATAAAATAATTCAGCACAGGTAGAAAAAAAAATACATTTTAATAATTAAAATTACATTTGAAGTTATAAATACTGTATAGATAATGCAATGTGCTCATATGATGCTATCAGTGATAGAATGCAGCTAGGATATAAACAGGCTCATCACAGACACGTTCTACCTTCCCTGCCAAAACCCTGTCATATTGTTATTAAATATTTATATACCACCCATCTCTCTCTCCACATCACTTTGCAGAAAGATTTAAACTGATTAACACAGGCTGGGGCTTTTGTTTATTATAAGTACATTCTAAATTAGTACTTTGTATATAATGATCCCTGTTAAATTCTACAGGAAATGATTCATTAAAATAGGAAATAGACCATAAAAGAATATGGATGACTTCCTCCTAAAGAGTTAACAGGAGACTTCTCAGTACAGTATCATAGACCAGATATGAAAGAGCTATAGCTTTTTATGAGGGAGGAAAAGGTATGAAGAAAAGT
>CM044441.1:105300793-105313186 GCA_024363595.1 Xenopus borealis
AACCATACAAAAAATATCTATTGCAAAGTTGCTCAGAATTATGTTTTCTTTTATTAGGCAAATGTTTAGTTTGGGGTTGACTTGCCTTTTGATATTAATATGTACACACACATATATTTATATATAGGTATGGGATCCCTTACATGGTGTTCAGTATACTCCAAATTGCTAGAAGGCCAGCTCCCATTATTCCATTATAAGTAAATAATTCTAATTTTAAAATGTTTTCTTTTTTTCTGTAATTACAAAACATGATGTTAACTAAGCTGCACAAATCCATTTTGGTGGCAAAACTATTTAATGTTCAGATGTTCTTACCAGACTTAAGGTATGGGGATCCAAATTATGGAAAGATCTGTTATCTGAAAAACCTCAGTTCCCAAGCATTCTGAGGTGGCCATAGAAACACAGATAATATCGTATGAACCAAATTTTTGTATGATATTCAGTATGTGTATGGTGGGAAACAAGCCGACCAATATCAACAGAAGACTTGGATATCGGTCAGCTGGTTGATCGGACTGGACGGAAAATTCTGATTGGGTGGCTTTGAAGGCACCCAAACATCGTCCATGTTTAATGCTGAATCGTCAAATACAAGTAGAATTCTGTTGTTTCTACCTGTATATCTAACGATACAGCTCTAAACGTGGGTATTTTAACAAACAATCTTTATTTGAAAGATCTTTTCCAAAAAAGATTGTAATTGTTACGTCTAAAGGTGGCCATACACAGGGCGATATCGGGCTGATCGGAATGGAGATATGGGTGGTTGGATTGCGGGACCACATCAATGAACAGATGCGGGCGAGATCTGACGGTATTTTTGAATTTTCATCCAGATATCGATCGGGGAATCCATCGGAGGGCCCCATACACGGGCCAATAAGCTGCTTGGTCTGTCGGCAGCTTTTATTGGCCTGTGTACGGCCACCTTAAGAGACCCTATACCGGTATAAATATATTATCAAGCATTTGCAATCACAATAAAAACAAATGGATCTTGTAACTCAAAATAGGCATGCTTTTAGCTAGGTACTGTGTGTGTGAGCTCAAGCATCCCATGTGCAGGCCTCATGCAGTCAGTACTGAGGAGTGGGGGTCTCCAATCACAAAATGTGTTCAGCATTAATCCTACCCACTGACCTTTGGGACCACCCTTGTTTTTTAAGTACATATGCAGTATTTTGATGTCTGTGGGGATCTGCCCTCCCAGATAATAGTTACCAGTTTCTTTTGTGCAGTGCAGTGTGGATATAATGAGCTGCATTTTTCTTTCTCCCAAACAGGCGAGAATAAAAACATTTGGCTTCACCCTGCAAGGACCAAGCATGAGAAATTCCTCTAATGTATTGGAATGGACTGGTAGTTATTTGGCTTTAATAGTATACTGAATCAGATAAGAAGAAGAATAATTCAACACACATTACATATAATATACATTATGTACATGCAGGGATTATGCAATTAGCAGTGCCATTTAGATGTATTTGTAAAATACATATGTTACGCTCTACTGTGAAATACTGTATATGGAGGGGGCACATTCCATAGTAAGCAAGTTTTAATTTTGAGAGCATTTCAAATGTTTGTGTTGCATTCATTAACTGTGAAAGTTTAAATAGCTATGTATATATATTTATTTATCTATCTATCGGATTTGGGTCTTTCATTTTAACTAAATGAATTTTGATTTTTTTTTTTTCTCTTGAATATTTTGTAGCAGGATGGGCTTAAATGACATGTTGTGAACATGTTTGAAAACTGCATGAGCAGAAAGGTGGCTGGCTTGCAACATGTATGCTATGGCTATGTGTGCTCATAAAAATTATTCTGTGTGCTTGTATCATAAGTGCTGAGGTGAAGCCGGGAATGAAGCTAGATTCAACATGAATATGGGGAGGGGTATATTTGTGGCATCAGAGTGACAGCAAAGAGCAGCAAATATACAAATACATTTTAGAGCTATATTTTGATTTGAGTTGATCATATTAATATAAATGAGTACCTTTAACTTGTGTTAAAAATGGGGGGGGGGTGTATGTGGAAGAGGTGGTGCTGATTTATGGATTGCTAAATTGCTCATGCAATCTGCACCAAATATGCATGCTTTGTACATAGGTGCTCTATAGTAATGAGCAAACTTTTGCAAAGTCACAAAACATTTCTGAAAGAGCAAAATCGAACCAAAATACAATGCAGTCCATGGAAATGCAGTTCAAGGCGGTGGTTCACTTTATGTTAAAGGGATAATGTCACGGGAAAAAATGTTTTTTTCAAAATGCATCAGTTAATAGTAATGCTCCAGCAAAATTCTGCATGAAATCCATTTCTCAAAAAAGCAAACAGATTTTTTTATCTTTCATTTTGAAATCTGACATGGGGCTAGACATATTGTCAATTTCCCAGCTGCCCCAAGTCATGTGACTTGTGCTCTGATAAACTTCAATCACTCTTTACTGCTGTACTGCAACTTGGAGTGATAGCTTCCTAACACAAGATAACAGCTGTCTGGTAGATCTAAAGCTGGCCATAGACGTAAAGATTTTTGACAGATCCAATAGTTATCGTGAGACCACGATTGTCTCAAAACGATCATTTAAATGCCTGATATGTCCATCAACTAAAAAGACCATTTCAGGCGATATTGCCAGCAAAACTGAAGGATCGCAGCCTGCTTGCCCTGCAAACATAGGTAGATTGCATGGGGACCGATAAAGATTTTCTAACCTGGCCGATCAATCATCAGACCAATGCCGGACGAAAAATCGTAAGACGAACGATCGTTTGTATCCCACTAACCACACGATAATTTGACAGATTGGTCGGACGTCCCTAAGATCGGTCGTTCGGCAAGGAAATATCGTTGCGTCTATGGGGAGCTTAAGAACAGCACTCAATAGTAAAACCCATGTCCCACTGTGTTCCATTCAGTTACATTGAGATGGAAAAACAGCCTGCCAGAAAGCAGTTCCATCCTAAAGTGCTGGCACAAGTTAGATGACCAGGGGCAGCTGGGAAATTGACAAAATGTCTAGCCCCATGTCAGATTCCAAAACTGAATATAAAAAAAATCTGTTTGCTCTTTTGAGAAATGGATTTCAGTCTAATGGAGCAGCACTAATAACTGATGCATTTTGAAAAAAAACATGTTCTCCTAATTCTAAGTCTTCATTATTTATTTTTTATAGTCTTCTGACTCCAGCTTTCAATATAAAATTTCCATATAAAAAAACAAATGCTCTGTAAGGTTTCAAATGTGCTATTACTACTTTTTATTATTTATCTTTCTTTTTGGGCCCTCACCTATTTATATTCCCATCACTTCAATGCATGATTGCTAGGGTTATATTGAAACTGTAAACTGGAGAGCTGTTGAATAAAAAGCTAAATAACTATAAAACCACAAACAATAAAACATGAAAACCAATTGCAAATTGTCTCAGAATATCCCTCTCTACATCATGTTAAAAGTTAACTCAAAGGTGCACAACCCATTTGAAGTGTTATTAGCTCTGTAATACCATATACATACCCTACCTTGAGAGAAGAGAGAGAAGCCATTTTCCATTATGCCACAAATATTATTTATAGAAAAAAAAGGCTCCCATGTTGCCAATTTTCCCAAACTTGGTGCCCAGACAGCTGCTTAGATAGTCAGAGAGAGGGCTGGGGAGGGCATGGAAGTCAATGATGTTGCCCAGAGAAACAAACCACAAAGCACAGATTTCATTTTAAATGGTAAATGGTTTGCACATCCCAAGTGCCATATCATGTGGGTTGCCTGACTGTTAAAATATCAGCAAATACACTCAGGGGCAGGTCCGGACTGAGAATTAAAATAGGCCCTGGCATCTCAGGTACATAGAGATACTATCAGCCCACACAGAGGCCCAAACTTCTATGTTTCAACTTACATACAAATTCAGCTTAAGAGCAAACCTACATATATGCCCAGGACTGGACTGAGAATCAAAATAGGCCCTGGCATTTCAGGTACACAGAGGCCCAATCAGCTCACATAGAGGCCCAAACTGTCCCCACCAGCCCACTGAATACTGACTTTCTATGGCACCTTATAGCAGCCCATCTGGCATTTGCCCTAACCCACAGATTGCCAGTCCGGGCCTGCTCAGAGGCATAACACTCATGCCTGGGAGTTGGGTCCTTTCCAGTTCTCCTATGTTCACTTCCCGCAGCTGTCAGGCCTGGTACCCCTATAGTTGTACCCCAGGTTAGAATGAGTTTACACTGACCATACTTCTACATCAAGTTCATAAACAGGCTTTTTTCCCCTTTACTTTCGACTAATTACAGATCTGAGGCTAAAGCAAACAATTTAAATGTAAAACACACCCTGAATTCCTGATAGGCTCTTGGGACAATGATAATTTTAAGCCGGGGAATGACATTATGGAAGTATAAACCATATTATTATACATTGTGACTCCTTAGGGAACAACTGGTGCTCATGCGTCAACTCTAGGCCAATTTGCACCAAGGCAGTAACCCATGGCAACCAGTAAAACTTTTTATTTCAGTGTTCGCAGCTGGTTGAAACATGCGAATTATTGATTGGTTGCCAAGGGTTACTGCACGGGTACAAATTTGCCTTCTTAAGCCTCTTAAATAAATAGAAGAGTAAACATCTGTATCACTGCACCCATGCTGGGTACATCTGTGCTGCAAAGGAGTGCACCCTTTCTAGAGACAGGAAACAATTATATCGTTTGCATTGGTCCTCAGTAGTGTATTTATACAATGCCTTTTCCAGCAGGATTTGATTTAGTCCAATCAAAGTATCTGGCCAAACCAAATCGGAATCCTTAAAATCTTGTAACTTGTGAAGTTGTAATTTTTTTTTCCCCATGTGCCCAGTGCGGTTATTTTTTAACTCTTCCTTACAGCAGGGGTGTCCAACTGTTTGGCTTCCCTGGGCCACTTTGAAAAAAGTAAAATAGTCTGGGGCCGTACATGAAATACACAAACACTTTTGATTTTGTAAAAGTAAAGAAAATGCACACAAAAGGACTACAATACCAATTGGATAACCAGATAGAGCTATTCACTGTAATATGGGACACCTGGATATTAAATAGACTTATTATTATGACGTTTCTTCAGGAAGTGAGCGTTTCATATCCATCCTGGGCCGCATGTAGCCCTCGGGCCACAGGTTGGACACCCCTGCCTTACAGATTTAAATTTTAGATTTGCCCAAATCCTTCATGAAATATTCTGAAACAGTTGATTTAGGGCAAACCTAATTTATATGGGCAACAGCACTGGTTATTTATGTAAATTACTCTGTTTTCATTTAATTCTGCAATATTTATTAGGCAGCACTTTTAGGGCTCCTACACACGGGCGTTTTTACCTGCGCTCCCCTGCGTTGCGTTTTGCTGCGTTCAAACGCAGGGGAGCGCAGGTATAGACGCACTCAATTATTTTCAATGGGGCTGTACTCACACGAACGCATGTGAGCGCCGAACGCAGGAAAAATGCAGCATGTTGCGTCTGAATCTGCGTTCGGCGCTTACACGCGTCTCGTGGGTACAACCTCATTGAACAAAATGAGGTGCGTCTAGACCTGAGCTCCCCTGCGGCTGAACGCAGCCAAACGCAACGCAGGGGAGCGCAGGTCAAAAACGCCCGTGTGTAGGAGCCCTTAGACTCCCTATTTTTCAAGCAGACCTCTCTTACCTTGGCCTGTTTTGTATCTGGATATAGTTGTCTCCATATTCCCCTTGCTGGCCAGAGCCACGGATGAATCTAGTGACTTTATAAACAGTACAGCAAAGAAACACTGCACAAATACCACCAGGTGTTAAGTAAATAATAGTCTAAATGTGTATATTTGTCTCTCAGCATATTGCCATCCCCAGTGCTTTGCCTCCCTGCTTCTGTATAGCTTATGTACCTTTCATGGACTCACACAGGCAGGAAGCCGGGATGTGCTGTATTGAGACAGAGGCGGCCCAGTGTCCCCAAACACAGCGCCTCCTTCCCATACACACATTCTGTGTTTTTCCAGCTGGTTTACTCAACTGCAGAAACAGTTCTTAAATTGGACAGTTTTTCCCGTCTAGAGTCCCAAAGGTATATTATAAAAATACAAAAATCCACTTCAAACATCATATTTGTTAACAGTAATTGGCTTGGAATAAGCACCTCATTTAGAAGAGACCTCTAAATAAATGTCACCTTGGGTTGCACTGAGCGAAAGACTACAGGATTGAATTGGTGCAATTAAATGCAATCCAAGTGTACATTGCTGAAGTGGGATTTTTCTGGCTTGGACACGAGGAACACTGTCTGATATAGCTGTAACTCTACCATGGTGCCTTCAAGAGCAGAATTACAGTTGTTCCATCTTGCTGCCCCCCAGGGTAGGGTTGCCACCTGGCCGGTATTTTACCGGCATGGCCTCGAAAATGATGGTTGATACCAATGTTATTAATAGAGAAAAAACATACATATATAGGAAGGCCGGTATTTGTTTCCCTGAAAGGTAGCAACCATAGTACAGGTATTATTCATTATCCAGAAAGCTCTGAATTACGGAATGACCCTCTCCCATAGACTCCATTAAAATGAAATAATCCACATTTTTAAAAATGATTTCCTCTGTAATAATAAAACAGTAGCACTAGCTTGTACATGATCCCAAATTAGATATAACTGTTTCTTACTGGAGGTGAAACCATCCTATTGGGTTTATTTAATGTTTACATGATTTTCTAGAAGACTTAAGGTATGAAGATCCAAACTATGGAAAGATTTATTACCCGGCAAGCCCTAGGTCCCGAGCATTCTGGATAATAGGTCCCATACCTGTACTAGGGGATACACCTCAGGGAGTCCTACTAGAAATGAAAATACCAATACATTATTAGAACTATAATGATGACCTGTGTATAAAAGAAGAGAATTAATTATCTAATACAAATGAGGATACAATAGGGTAGTCAAACCTGCTGATAGGTAGTTTTTTTACTCCAGATGAGCAAAGTTAAAGGCAATGTTCTTCCCAAGAGTGCTTAATAACTAAAAGAGTATTGTCAGCTTCTTGGTAGCATAGGTAAACCAATATCCTCCCAATGGCTGTCTCATTGGAGATCACATACAGCTCTGCAATACTGACACCCTCAACTGCTGAGTGAGTTGGCAGGGGTGTAACTACAGAGGAAGCAGACCCTGCAGTTGCTAGAGGGGTGGGCCAGGAGTATAGATGGCCCAGTAAGGTCCTAAATGATGAGCAATATGTACATGTATCGTGGTAGAACAAATGGTTGTGTGTTAACCAGATCCCACTTTATTCTTATTTTATAGTCCAATTGGATGCATCATTCATATTTCCATTTAATTTTACCTTTACTTTACTTGTCCTTGGAGTGCTCCTGCAACCCCCTTTGTATTTTTACAGCTCAGGCTAGTGTCACAGGAGGCCACTGCCTTGCACTTTGTAACTACTTCTTTTCCCTGAAAAAGATAGTTTCAGCAAAAGTAAGGAATTTTTATGACTTGTTTCCCCACTGTGGATAATGAAGTTTGCTGAGAATATGGTAAAACCTGCTTGTTGTTTGAAAGGCATCTGTTGTGCAGGTGTCCCAAGCTCACTGCAATTCATATCGACCACAGTGGGAAACAATTCATAGCATTCCTTTTTTTGTTGTTGCCACTATAACAGAGGAAAGATCCAAAAAGTAAATGCAAGGGAATGCTTGGTGTGATAACAAGGGCCCCAGTAACTGGAATTACTAGCCCCTACTGTAAAATCTTATTAAAGTGTCCTTCACCCTTCCCAGCACTTGGGGGAAATTATCTATTTCACAAGCAAATGTGTTTATTAAAATGAAGCATCTGGGCTCTCTAAAATCTGAAGCTGGATCTGCTGTCTGTATTGTTACTCCTCTCAGCTAGAGTAATGGAGTCATTTCATTTGCTTCATGAGATATTACGGGAGGGAGCAAGGGATGACTTTAGATTGGGATGTGGTTAACGAACCTGAGTATCCCTGGTTCCAAACTAACTGTTTGAATTAACAATGCCATCTGGCTGGTATTATACTCCCTAGATGCTTGATGCTAATGTTATTAATATGGGAAAAACAGAGACCTGCAGGGAGGCCAGTATTTTTTTCCAGAAAAGGTGGCAACCCTAACAATGGGGTTTACAAGTAGTTGTAGGGCAGTTGACCTGGTTGGCTTTTATAAGTGATAGGCTAGAGGGATTGTGTGCATAGCTCAGTTGAGTCTACTTACTGTATTTTTAATAGGGATGCACTGAATCCAGGCTTCGGCCTTTTTCAGTAGGACTCTGCGAATCATTGTGCCTGGCCATACCAAATTCAATTTCTAATTTGCATATGTAAATTATAGGTGGGAAGGGAAAGCACATGACTTTTCGTCACAAAACAAGGAAGGAAAATAATTTGGTCCATTTTTTCCTTCCCTGACCCCAATTTGTATATTATTTGTATTAGCATATGCAAATTAGGATTCATATTCTGTTCGGCCAGACACAAGGATCTTTCACGAAGGATTCAGGGATTCGGCCGAATCTCAAATAGTGTATTCGGTGTATCCCTTATTTCTAATAGTTCAAGGATATTAGGGCAAATACCTATCATCTATCCCTGTTCAAACCATTGACATACTGAACAATTTACAGTATTGATGTACTACAAAGTATTTAAGAGTAACACCAAAAATTGATAGTGTTTTAAAGTAAAGAAAATATCATGTAGTGTTGCCCTGCATTGTTAAAACTGATCTGTTTGCTTCAGAAACACTACTATAGTTCATATAAACAAGCTGCTACGTAGCAGAAAAGCTCCAAATTACAGAAAGGCCATATCCTATCGACTCCATTTTATCCAAATAATACAAAATGTAAAATAAAATGTCTTATTTTCTCTATAATAATAAAACAATACCTCATAATTGATATAATCATTCCTTACTAGAAGCAAAACCAGTCTATTGTGTTTATTAAATGTTTACGTAGTTTTTCTATACAATTTGAGGTATGAAGATCCAAAGTACAAAAAGATCTATTACCCAGAGAACCCCAGGTCCTGAGCATTCTGTATAACAGGTCCCCTGTACTTGATGGTAACTAAGCTGCATGAATCCATAATAGTTGTTTAAGACCCTTCATCCAGGATAACCAAGTTCCCAAACATTTCCACATAAGAGATCCCACACCTTTATTATTTTTGCAGGAAAGGTTTTATGTTTTTGCACTGATTGTGTATATAGCTTTTACATTAATGTGCAAACCCTTTTATTTTAAAGGAACAGTAACACAAAAAATGAAATTGTTTTAAAGTAATAAAAATATAATGCAGTGTTGCCCTGCACTGGTAAAATTGCTGTGTTTGCTTCAGAAACACTACTACTTGTTTGTATAAATAAGCTGCAGTGTAGCAATGAGGGGAGCCATAAAAAAGGAGAAAAGGCTCAGGTTAAACAGCAGATGGCAGATAAGCTCTGTAGAAGATAATGATGTTATCTGTTATCCACTATTTAACCTGTGCCAGCTAGTTTTTTTCAATTTCTACCATTGCTACACAAGCAGCTTGTTTATAGAAACTATAGTAGTGTTTCTGAAGCAAACACATCAGTTTTACCAGTGCAGGGCAACACTACATGATATTTTCATGACTCTAAAAACACTTTCATTTTTTGGCATTACTGTTCTTTTAAACACATTTTGTTCACATTGTAGGGTGTCCTTATAACACAACAGGAGGAAGACAGAGTATAGATTCTAAAGAGGAACAGGCATAGGGATCACATAAAGCATCTGTGCACAGAATGATCTCTGTGGCTGCATAGCCTGAATAAGCACACGGACAGCGCAGATTTTATTGTGGAGATCAAGGATGTATATATCACACAGCCCCAAAGGAACATTAACCTTTGGCCCCATCATTTTCCCACTCACATGCATAAAGAACTGCGGGAATTATTTATTAGCATAATCTCAACAACTGAGGGCAGTCACGCTGCAGAAAGGCTCACCATTTGTACATTCCACAGTATTTAACCTATAGAGTGCCGGAGACCATAATCATCACTATTGCTTTGCACAAATGGAGCAGGCTACAATAGTTTTAATCCAGGTGAGTATCTAGTGCTTGTGTTTGACTTTAATTTGATCATTACAATTCTGCATAACATGCCCTGGTAGCAAGGATGCACAGAATCCAGGATTTGTATGAATGCTAGAACAAGTATGGGATCTGTTATCCGGAAATCAGTTACCCATATAGCTCCAAATTACAGTCAGACTGTTTGCCATATAAGATAAATTTTAAAAAATGTTTTCTTTTTTCTCTGTAATAATAAAACAGTACCTTGTGCTTGATCCAAACTAACATATAAGTAATGCTTATTGGAAGAAAAAACAACCTATTGGATTTATTTGGAAAACTCCAGGTCCCAAGCATTCTGGATAACAGGTCCCATACCTGTACTTTTTGCAGGATTTAACTTCTTCAATTACCCTGAACCTAAACTACGAAGGATCATACTTCAGCCACTGGGTTCTCAATCGAATGAAATCTGGACCCTAACATTCATGTTACTTTAAGGATCTGGACACAAGTGCAATTTTATGTTCACATTTTTTTTTCTCAATCATGAATACGCAAATTAGGGTTTGTCTTTGGATTTGGTCTTTCTTCAAAAATCATGTATTTTGTGTGTCCAGATAAGGCTATATGTATATTGCACCATATCGATTGTACTCGACTATTTGTTAATAAAATCGAATAGGTAAAACTCGGACGAATTTTACCAACTCAAATGTCAGGAAGGCTACAAACAAACATCACCAAACTGATCCCTGGAGCTCTCCCATTGACTTAGACAGTAATTCAGCAGGTTTTAGGTGGCGAATAGTCAAATTTAAATTCTTAAAGGGACAGAGTATCATAAATCTCGAAAATCTAATTTTAATTTTTTTTAAAAACTCAAAAGTTTGGAAAATTCCATAGTCAAATTTGACAGTTTTCAATTCAACCCTTAATAAATCTGTCCCTGAATGTGCTACTTGCCGATTTGTTGCTGTTTGTTACTATAGACTTAAGGTGGCCATAGCCATAGAGATCTGCTCATTTGGTGATGTCACCAACCAAGCAATATGCCCACATTGAGGTGGGCGATATAGGGCTGATCCAATCGTGGGCCCTAAGGCCCAGTGATCAAATAATAATGTATCCGATACAGGTGGTTGGTTTGAGGGACCACATCAACACACAGATGCGGCCACAATCTGACAGGATGTTTTAACCTGCCCGATCGAGATCTGGCTGACTTTTGGCCAGATATCGATTGGGGAAGCCCGTCGGATGGCCCACACAAACATGACAATAAGCTGCTGACCCTGTTGGCAGTTTTTATCAGCCCTTGTATGGGGGCCTTTAAAATGGCCATACATCATAAGATCTGTATAGGTCCTTATAGGTATGTGCCTGGTGCCCCCCATGGGGGCGGGAACAAAAGGGTCAGGGAGCAACGTAAAAGGGACACGGTCATGGAAATGCGTCACAAAAGGGGCAGAGCCGTGACTCTGAAGGGGCTGAGCCACAGCAGTGTCGGCGAACAGATAAGTTTAAAATCAAGGGCCGAGGGCTTTTGGTAAGGGTATTACAAATTACTGGCAACTACATTGCCGGTAAATTTGTAATACCGGCCCTTACAGGTATTGTACCAGCTAGGCCGGTAAAATACCAGCTGGGTGGCAACCCTACCCCCATGCCACTGTGCCCTAGGTTACGGTATGTGCATTTTCTGCCTACCCCTACTTCTGACCCTGGCATGGGACACGATGCACGCATTAAGAAGGGCCCTGCAAATGCTCTCTGAACTTTGAATGGTAATTAGTGGTCACTGTTAGGTTCCAGAGGCTGGTGTGTAGTTCTCATTGTACATTAGTTGTGTGTAAGATATGCAGAAACCCTGCAAATACATCAAAGTGTTATTAATGTTGCCAGGTTATAGCCCCCCTGCACCCCACCATGTGATGACACACACTGAAAAGAGGACTCTTGGGGCACTCTTGCTGGCTGGCTGCCTCAGAACACAGGAGCTTTGGTAGGCAAAACAGTTGGAGGTGGGGTAGTTTAAAATCTCAGAACAAGGAAGCCGTGAGTAAGTAAGTGAAGTTTTTGAAGGGTCTGTATTTACAATACATAGATTTGATGAATGATTGGAACCATACACCAGCTCAAAGCACAGTGCATTCTTTAATCTGGGAGTTAGATGGTGATTGCACTATTTCTTGTTTAGGCTTGTTAACATTAGTGCTTTTGAGATCAATGGCAGTCAGACAGATGACAGTCAACTGAATCTGATTGCAGCTATTCGTTTCTGGCTGTCGGAT
>CM044441.1:105318997-105330689 GCA_024363595.1 Xenopus borealis
ATATATATATATATATATATGTTTTGTGTTATAGCAGCTGAAAATACTGTTCGATGAGCTATAGGGGTTACCCACACAAAGCAAACAATAATGGCAGATCCCAAGTCCTGTAATTCTTGTATCTTTTAGTCCTTTCTTTGAGTAGTTTTTAAAGTACTAGATCTGAGCTGCAGTTCCAGTTCCTCCATGTCATCTTGAAACCTGATACATCAAACAACTTGCTACATCAAACACAATTTGCTACAGATGTTATCGTGTTTCTAAACAGGACAATGAATGACACAGAGTCTGAGAAAGAACCTCTCTGCTAATGGGTTTTGTGTAGATCAGGGCACCCTGTCTCCCTTTAATATCACCTGTCTTCTCAGCTTTGTACTGTTTAATTAGTGCTCAGAACCCTACGGCCCCGTGCTCAAAGAAGGTTGACATAACCATGGGAAATTGTTTTATGGCGATGCTACACCATGCATTTTCCAAAACCTCCCAGTTTGTGCAATAAGGCAAGTGGCATTTTTGCACACATTTCGTCCAAAACACTGAACTGTGCATCTTCTGCAAGTTTCTGGCTTTTTTTCAGGAATAGGGAAAATGTAAGGTATGATATTACCCCTAGGGTTAATTTCCACAGGTGATTTCAATCAGAATTATTTTGGTCAAATTTTATCTGACCACAAAATCCTTCCATGCCACAGCATGAGAGCTATAACATCTGATCCCCACAGTTGTAATATTAAGTTAGTCAGATAAAGTCAGATGGTGTGTTCTGTTCATGATCCAACACTCAATTTATTCCAGTGAGAAGAAAAATCAGATTTTGTCCTACCGCTTAATAAGCAACAGGTACCATTCCCTACAGACAGGCTCGACACATTGGGTGGCAAAGTTTCCATGTAGTTTTATATTCAGCACCATTATTTTTTTAACCCATGCAACTATTGGACTTGCAAGATGCTGTCTGTAATTCTGACACCATCCTATACAATCTCCCGTGTAGTCTAAATCTTAGGAAATCTTGGGGGCTATTAGCCCTCGAATTCGACTGGCGAATATTTGGTGAATAAATATTTACCAAAATCGAATAAAATATTCGCCGGTATTGAGTGCATTTTTGACTATTTGCCAAAATCGTATGATCAAACGATTCTATAAAAATTTGCAGAAAAAACGTTCCAATATTCTGCAAAATTTTACGAATTGAACGTTCGAAGTGTTCGATCGTACGATTCCCATAGGCTTCTATTGCAATTCGGTAGGTTCAATCTGGCTCTCAGATGAGCCCTCATTAAGCAGAGGAGTATTGGAGATGGTGTTGCACAATGATACCGCTTTACTGCCATTTAGGAATAAAAGTAGGGTGTCAGAGGTTGCAAATTAAACAAAAGAGGTTTTATTGAAACCGCAGCACAGGGTTAATACTCACAGATCATTAACATCATTGTGGAGTCACTTGATAGGTAACTGTTATCCTGGATGATAATGTCCTCTAGGGAGTCCAGGAGCAACTGTAGAAACACAACTTTAAGGCAACCAGCTAGTGGCCTGGGTGTCCTCCAGTGGAATCTGTTCAGAGAGTGATAAGGCTAAGGAGTGCAACCTCTAGCTATGAACCCTTTTGTGGAGCACAAAGCTGCTGTTTATAGTTTGCCTGTCTATCTTACATTCCTAGAACATACTCCTGACAAAGCTAGTTCTGTAATCTTTCTGAACTCTGCTCATGGAGTCCCTGTTCCCTGACTTACATTGGAAGGGTTGTCCGTCTAGGGTAGAGTTCTTTACACCAGACTCCCTAGACACATCCACCTGCAGAGAGGATGGAGACCAAAGAGGAGGAACCAGCCCTTTTTGATCACACATTAAAGTGTGACAGGAAGTGGTCACTAACTCTACCTAGATATGTAAAAAGATAACTTAGACACAAAGGCTTCTGCCTAGCAACTAGGGGAAAGACTGTGTGTGAGATTGTCTGAAGGACCTGAAATGGATACATACATTAAAAACATTGATGCACATTAAGATTTATATCTCACTTGAATTGTCCCTCTAGTTGGGCTTCTGGGAGTATCTAGAAGACTAAATAAACATTCTACCCTAGCCAAGGCTATGAGCTCCCCAACCTGGAAGGCTTGGATTGATACTGTTATTGAGATGTTGAACCTTTTATGCTCGTACAGTAAGTTCAGTACAAACATGGGACCTGTTATCCAGAATGCTTGAGATTTTTCCAGATAACAGATCTTTCTGTAATTTGGCTCTTCATACCTTAAGTCTACAAGTAAATCATGTAAATATTAAATAAACCCAATAGGCTGGTTTTATTTCCAATGAAGATTAATTATATCTGAGTTTGGATCAAGTACAAGGTGCTTTTTTATTATTATTGCAAAAAAGGAAATCCTTTTTCAAAAATTTTAATTATTTGGATAAAATTGAGTCTATGAGATACAATCTTACTGTAGGTTGGAGTTTTCTGGATAACGGGTTTCTGGAAAAAAGATCCCATTACTGTATATAAATATGTGTGGCATTTCTAGGCAAGTTTCTATTTAGGGTTTAGTTTTCCATGGCTCTAATCTAATAAATTGTTTCCAGCAGTCATCAGTTTGGGATGTTCAAGTGCTAAATAGGAGGGCTGAATTGTTTTCAGTAGGAAGTATAATGTTGGTTTGAGGAAGCACACTAATGAGCCTTTGAATTTCTCCAAAAAACACAAAAAAAATTGTGTAAAAATCTGCACTATAATTTGTGTAATGAATAATGTGCATGTCACACTACTTCTTAAAGCATATCTATGTCTGTTGCTGGCATCACATATTAATTTGCCTTAGCTTATCTCGCAAGGACCAAACATGGAGTAACTTCAAGCTTCCTGTTTGCCCTCTTTAGCTCAAGAAATAACAAAACCCACAGATTTTTTTATGATTAATACAGTATTTGTAGCACAAGCCCTATCTATTCATTGAACTCACGTTGAATATTGCTGTACACTACCCCTTTAAAACTTTTAGCATTTTAAATGTATTGTACAAAATGTTCCGTAAGTGAGGTGGAAAGTGAAATGCTGCAGGGTTTCCTGGCCAATTAAATGTTTTTTTTTACAACTATTTTGTTGCTTTGGGTAAAAAAATCATTTCTCTAACATTTAAGTGACCTATTTGCTCAGCAGAACTCAGAATAAAAGGGGAAGGAGGCAGGAAGCAAAATGCAATTGTGAGTTTTAATTGACAAGTTACTCTCTCGGTATAATGGAGATCCAACACGTGTCTATACAGATGTTTCTGAACAATTCCCTGCAACGGGGACGGGGGTTAAGAACAGAACATGGCAGCTATCACAGCAGGTAGACAGGATGAGCAGAATATAATACTGTCTGCAGGGTTGGGTGAAAACAACCCCAATTTCATGTGTTATACCTCCCATATGAAAATCCTGTTATAAATAGTGGCAGGTTCACTTTAAAGTCAGATACCATTACATAGCCCACACAATTCATTTTAAAGAATGTCAATCTATTCTGTCTTTCCCACCTTCAAAAAGCCCTGCAGCCATTAACCATTCTTTCTGTTCCCCACATTGTTTCATGCTTGTCTTTATCTTTGCAGTTTGTTCTACTGGAGTTTATTGGCACTTACGAGTTACAGAATAGGTTGAAATTTTAGATGTAGCTGTAAAGAGTGACTGAAGTCTATCAGAGCACAAGTCACGTGGTTGGGGGAACCTGGAAAACTGACATCTCTAGCCCCATGCCAAATTTCAAAATGAAATCTTAAAAAATCTGATTGCTCTTTGCAGTATAAACTGAAAATAAAAAGCATGTTTTCCTGCGACAGTATCCATTTAAGCACTGATTTGTAGCAACATCAGAAAGCTGTTTATTGTGAGTAGGAATTTCATTCAGTAAAATGTTTCAGAATTATAATTTGCTCAAGCGAATGTTTCACACTTACTCTGACTGTCATTTCTGATAGATAAACAAAACACTCCTTATATTAAAGCATAATAATGCCCCCCCCCCCAAAGTGTAAATAACCTAAAAATATCTACATATACAATTGTTACTGCCATGGAGCTAAAGTTGGCACCTTTTGCTGGCCAACAGTCCAGAGGGGGAGGATCTGATGACTTTTTAAGCAGATTCCGTGACCTCACAGGGTGGGGCTGGAGATACAACATGGAGACCTTTGGTTGGCCGATTGCAGTTTTGACCTGGGCCCTTCCTAAAACCGGGCTGTCCAGGTAAAACTGAACAGGTGGCAACAACTGCATCAAAAAACAGGTAATACGTCTCTATATGTATTGGATAGGAATACATGGCATGTCAGTTCTAATGGATCACGTTCATTTTCCTTTTATTACAGTCACAGAAGGTAACAATAACATGATTTTATTATGTAATAGGTATAGCAATTCCTTATTCCTTTATTTATTTATTTTATAGTGTTTACTGTTTTATTTTTAGTGATGGCGAATCTGGGGTGTTTTGATTCGCAGAAATTTTCTAAGAATTTCTAGTAGAAATTTGTGAAACGGGCAAAAATGAACGAAACGCTGCAGCGTCTCATTTTGGACCCATTACTGGCGTTGAAAAAATGGACACCCAGGCGTAAATTTCTGGCGTTTCTCAAATTTATTCGCCTGCATCGAAACGCAGGAATTCGCCACAGGCAAATAAATTCGCCCATCACTAGTTATTTTCCATTTCATAGCCAACATAGATGTCTGATAATTTCTGCTCAGAAATGCAGGGAGGTTTATTGGCTCCTGGAATTCATAGTGTTGTAAGCTAAACTGGGGCAGGGACTGCTATAAATGTGTATACTCAGTTAAGAGCTGCAGAATATGCAGGCACTATACAACTAAGGAATAATAATATTATGTGCTAAATTGCACCAACATGCCTCTCCATACCTTAGGTCTACTAAAAAATCATTAACTAAACCCAATAGGATTGTTTTGCCTCCAAAATTAAATTATATCTTAGTTTGGATAAAGTACAAGGTACTGTTTTATTATTATAGAGAAAAAGAAAATCATTTTTAAAAATCTGAATTATTTGATTACTATGGAGTCTATAGGAGATGGACTTTCCATAATGTGGATCTTTCTGGATAACTAGTTTCCAGATAACGAATTCCATACCTGTATATCTCATTTTTTATCTGAATTACTTTGGATGTATGGCATAATAATCCACACAAAGGTGAATATTTCTAAAGGTTGAAATTGAAAAACTGGAGTAAGTTTACCAAAAAATGAAGATTCCCATCAACATCGCTACTAAAAGTTTTGGACAATTAAAAACTGGGCTGACGAACAATCATTACAAAGGTAGAGCAGCCATGTTTGAACCTTATTATATACACCACCCCTTCCATGCTAATTTTCCACATATGTAATTTCCTCGTGGTGAAAATTCCCTAGAGGAATTTTCTCACTATAATTATATGGGGATTGGGGAAACTATTTGCCAGAATTTACACCAGGAGAAAATTCACCACCTTTGAATTGCTGGTATAATGCAGCATTAACTTCTATCCGATTCTGCATTTGATTATATGAACCTTTTGCTTGATCTGGATATTCCATGCTGACCATTCCATTTGGTTCCCATATGCATAGATGATCCTTTCTGAAAGCTGCATTAGTATAGTGCAGTCAGAGGTACACGTAGTGGGTGAGGGCATTCTATCTATCATTCTGTGCTGACATTGTATTTCTCCTACAAAGGGTCATTCATTGTTTAGGAACTCCACATTCTTTTTATAACAAACTGCTGTGGTGCTCACAGTTGAATTTAGTTGGTAAAATCAATCATTGCCTTTTTATGCATAGTAAGTCTTTTATGACTATTTATATAGTGCAAGTGCTGTTGTCTAAAATGATTAGCAATTTAAGTAGCAGGCGTTCCTTTGCACATTATTAGTAAGTTAATGCAAACACTGCATACCATCTAGACTATTAATCATGCTCTTAGGTTAACAAGAGGCTTGTATATAATATATCAATAGATATGAGGTTTTCTGTGCAAATTTATTTAACACATTTCAATGGGCTTCAGATTCAGTGTTTGCAGACATTTTAAACAGTTGAGTAATGTTATGTAAATAGACACTAAGACTCTTTTCAGGAACATCCTGTTTTGTTTCCTCTAAAATATAGCTGAATGACATTATAATGGTGCTAGAAGAAAAATGGCACGGTCTGTTCTGCTTGAGCTCAACAAAACATGATTTGCACAGTAAAGTGTTGCAGAATTATATTTCAGATCACAATTTGTGATTTCCCTTGTCAACTTTGACATCTATCTATTTATCTATTTTTCTTTCGACCAACTATCTATCTTTCTATCATCAATATATCTACAATATCTATCATCTATCTATCTATCATCTATATATCTACAATATCTATCTATCTTTCTATCTATATATCTATCTATCATCTATGTATGTATCTATCTATGATCATCTCCCTCTCTCTTTCTCTCTCTCTCCCTCTAAATATATATATTTATATAGGTATAGGATCTGTTATCCATAAACCCGTTATCCAGAAAGTTCCAAATTATGGAAAATCCCAATCCCATTGATGTCATTCTAATGAAATAATCCACATTTTTAAAGATGATTTCCTTTTTCTGTGTAATAATAAAGCAGTAGATTGTACTTGATCCCAGCTAAGATATAATTAGGTAATCCTTATTGGAAGCAAAACCAGCCTATTGGGCTTGTTTTGTGTTTAAATGATTTTCTAGTAGACTTAAGCTATGAAGATCCAAATTACTGTTATCCTGAAAAGCCCCAGGATCCAAGCTTCTGGATAACAGGTCTCGTACCTATATATATATATATATATATATATATATATATATACATACATATTATACCTGTATATGTAAAATGAAAGTGTACACACACAAACACATATCAATAGATTAACCTGCATTCAACTACATTATATAGACAGGAAGGACCAGCACTACAAATTTTATATAATGCTGCATCTGTTGTTTTGGCCCCTCTTGAGTCTTTTATCAAGGATATAGAGCAGTGATCCCCAACCAGTAGCTCGTGAGCAACATGTTGCTCTCCAAAGACTTGGATGTTGCTCCCAGTGGCCCCAAAGCAGGCGCTTATTTTTGAATTCTAGGCTTGGAGGCAAGTTTTGGCTGCATAAAAACCAGGTGCACTGCCAAACAGACACTTAATGTAAGTTTACAATCCACATATGGTAATGGACAATCACAGCACTTATTTGGCACCCGAAGAACATTTTTCATGCTTATGTTGCTCCCCAACTCCTTTTACTTCTGAATGTTCAAAAGGTTGGGGATCCCTGATATAGAGACTTACTATACAGGTATGGTTTCTGTTATCCAGAATGCTAAGGACCTGGGGTTTTCTGGATAAGGAATCTGTATTTTGAATCACCATAAAAAGGTCTCCTAAAAATCATTTGGACATGAATTAAACCCAATAGGTTTTGTCTCCAAGAAGAATGAATTATATCTTAACTGGGATCAAGTACAAGGTACTGTTTATTTTGGAGAAAAAGGGAATCTTAAAAATTAAATTATTTCATTAAAATTGTAAATTTTTTTGGCGAAGATGGGGAGAAAGGAGAAGGGAATACCAGAGAATTGGTGCAGCTACAGCAAAGTCTGAGTGTATATGAAGAGGTAGTAAACGAAGAGCTGATAAAAAAGAGCATAACATGCAGGGTGGTGAGTACTTGGAGATAAGTTCACAAATGTAAGGTGGGGCAGAATTCCTTTGAATGTAAGGGTCAGTAATTGTGTCCTAAATGGGTAGGCAGATATAGCTAATAATTCCGTTTCTTATGAGAATGGTCATTCAGATAAGTGATATATAATTTTATTAACTATTCATTACCACTTAAGGGATTGTTATAATTGTTATAATTGTAATTCTTTTCAATTTTGAAAAACTATTATTTTCCATTATATGATCTTTTATTTACCTTTAATATATACTGGACATAGATATATTTTGATGTATGCCTTTGCTGATTATTTGTCATTTTTTTCCCCAAGTTATTTGTTACTGAATTTTAACTTTTCCACAAACAAACAAAAGAAAAAAAGAACTGTATTGAGGTACAAATTTAAATCAGCTTTCTTTGTTAATTCACATAGTGTATCAATGACAGTTAGCAATTAAATTAGGGTTGCCACCTTTCTGTAGTGCAGAGACCAGGCAGGGGGCAGGACAGTGACACCAATGGGCGGAGCCGTGACATCAGTGGGCATGGCTATGGCATCGGAGGCGGGCAATGACGCAGCAATCTAGAATCTATCTATCCATCATCTATCTATCTATCATCTATCTATCAATTTATCTTTCTTTATCTATCTATGGTCTATCTATCATCTATCTATTGTCTATCTATCATCCATCTATCTATCTATAATCTATTTATCCATCTATCCATCTATCTATAATCTATTTATCCATTATCTATCTATCTATCTATCATCTCTCTATTAGCTATCTATCTATCATCTATCTATCTATTATCTATCTATTTATTTATCTATCTTTATCGATCTATCATCTATCTATTTATTTATATATGTATCTGTCTATGTATCAATAATCTATCTATCTATCATCTATCTATCATCTATTTATCTAACTATTTATTTATTTATATATTTATCTGTCTATGGATCCACCGATCATCTATCATCTTCTATCGATCTATCTTCTCTTTCTCTCTGTATCTATGTATAAAAACATGGCTTTTGTTCACCTGTGAGTATGATCTAGCTCAGAAATACAGGGAAGCACTGTAAACAATATATTTAAATTAACTGAAATCAGTACAGCCATTCAAGCTGAATCATTTTAGACACATCCCTAACTTTTGTTCCTAGGTTCTGGTAAACTTAATTTACAGATAATGACTGTTAAGAAATTCGTCATATGTCAGAATGGTATGCCTAAGATTGATTGCAATAATTAAACCACTTACATTTAATAACCCTCTTGTATGGTTCAGGGGAAAATGTAAATATGGATTGTATTCTGCACTCCTCCAGGCCTGGCTCAGTACTTACTTACTTACTTAAGCACTTACTTAAAGGAACAGTAACACCACAAAATTTAAGTTTTTTTAAAGTAATGAAAATACCTGCACTAGTAAAGAACAACTATAGTTCATATAAACAAGCTGCTGTGTAGCAATGGCAGAAATAAAAAAATAAGCTATATGGCACATGTTAGATATTGGATAACAGAAAACACCATTATGTTCTACAGAGCTCATCTGCTATCTGCTGTGTAACCTGAACAATTTTCCTGTGAATGGCTGCAACAGCAGCTTATTTATATAAACAATAGTAGTGTTTCTGAAGCTAACACACCAGTTTTACTAGTGCAAGGAAGCACTGCATTATATTCTTCTTTCTGCCTTATATAGCTGAGGTTGAGAAAAGTAACCTGCATCATGTTTACCTTTTTATTTCACTAGTTACAGACTATAAAAAGGCTTATTTGGGCTAGAGCTAAACAAGAGACATTTCATGTGCCAACTAGTGATGGGCGAATTCCCGGCATCTCGTTTTGGACGCAGGTGTTTCATTTTGGACGTGGGCATCAGTTTTTGGATGCTGTCGTCCGTTTTTTCGACACAGGAAATGTGCGCCAGCATGCAAAAACGGACACCCCAGCCCAAAACAAGACACCGACGGCATTTAATGAATTTTTTGCTGTTTTGCAAATTTCTCAGGAAAAATTCTGCGAAACACCGCGGATTCGCCCATCACTAGTGCCAACCTAAACTTTCACTTGCCACTTGTCTATATTTCATTTTGTTGTCAAATATGTAATAAAAAGTGCAAAATTTGCTACTGGTCTAATTACCCATTGCAGTCAATCTGCAGGTAGCATTTACTGTTCAGCTGTTAAAAAACAAACACCTTATTTTTTTGTTTTTTTGGTTATGATTTGGGTTACATGGACCATTTAACTATTGCCAGTGCTAAGCACTTTGGGGGGGGGGAGGGGGGAGGGATTTTCCATCTCAGTGCTCATTCAATGGAGAGGGCTCTTTTGCACCCTGCACCCACTACAAGTAGGGCAGGGTGAGGAAAGGTCTTGTATGGTAGCTGCCTCCATTCCTTCCCCAGGCCTCCCCTTATGAATGCATAGCTGCTGAACTGAAGAGGGAGTGAATATTTTTGTGCTGAATTCTGGAATGCAAAGACCTGTGCCCATGCAACCATGATTTTGTAAATGACCTCTACAGCCATCCAGCCTACATTACATTGGGCACATAAGGGCCTTCCTAGTTGACTGGGAGGTAACATGTAAAGGTGGCCATACACAGGCAGATATTAGTCCTTTAGACTAGGGATGCACTGAACATTGATGGCAGGGGCATAAGAGTATTAAAATAATACATTGGTGGCAAGGGGATTTAAAAAAAAAAAACAAAAAAAAAACACACATTGGTGATTGGTGTTCAGTGGAGTTGAACTTGTGGCTTTGTCACCTTTCATGATTTCGGGTTTTTCACTGCTTCAAGTCTTCAATTTCAGCTGTTTTCATGACTTCAGATTTTTTCGGGACTTCAGGTTTTTTTCGCTGCTTCAGGACTTCGGGTCTTTTTGCAGATTTGGGACTTCAGGTCTTTTCACCGCTTCGGTACTTCGGCACCTTGGTTGTTCGGGATTGTGACTTCAGAGGCAAGGCTTTGGCGCGGTCAGAACCGGGCCTGGTACAGGAGTAACCCATTTTCTCCCCCTGTCGGCGGCCCTGGACCCATCTGACAGCTAGAAAGGTAAAATAAAAAGACAAATAATTTATGGATGAAGAATAGGGCAATCTGTAACATAGTAAAAATTGCTGAACAAACCCTTTAAGAACATATGCATTCATTGTCATTTACATTCAAACATTCATGACATCATTTAAAGGAAACACTTGTCTAATTTTTAACCTTGGATAAGCAGTAGGCTTGTAGATATAAAAAGTTAAAGGGATACTGTCATAGGAAAACATGTTTTTATCAAAATGCATCAGTTAATAGTGCTGCTACAGCAGACTTCTGCACTGAAATCCATTTTTCAAAAGAGCAAGCAGATTTTTTAATATTCAATTTTGAAATCTGACATGGGGATAGACATATTGTCAGTTTCCCAGCTGCCCCCAGTCTGCAGATTCCTGGGTTTATATAGGTAGTTTCTTTTGGAAGCTTGATGGCAATATGGTATACCAGCTACTTAACACTGTAAGTGGTAAGAAATCAGCATCTGCAACAAACAGATATGGAAACACTTTAGTAAGTGAATGCCAGGAGCTTGCAGACCCTCACCCATGTCTGGTAGAAAGGCAAGACAGCCTCGATGAATTCAGTCAAGAGATCCAATCCAGCAACACTCAAGTAATACAGAGCAGGCTACATAAGATGGGAAAAATATCCTTGGGTTAAATTTTTGAACAATGGCCACTGAAAGAAAATGATTAGCAGCAGGGTGTTGTCAACTGATCTAATTAACCACAGAAAAAGCCATTATACTGTATATTAGGGCAACAACAAGTATAAACAGATAGAATGTAAAGTTTATATATAACACATTTTACTCATTACAATTTAATAATATACCTAGGAAGCGCGGTAAAGTAAATCTAAAACAGGTCCAAATACAAGTGGCAAACACAACCCAATTAAC
>CM044441.1:105390263-105422521 GCA_024363595.1 Xenopus borealis
TTTTTTGCTATGGTAGAGCCTAAAATTATCTTTTTTATCGGTTAAATTTAAACCAAAGTTTTAATATTTATAATATAAATAACTAGACATAACCATATAAATGCTTAGGCATTTGATTCAGTGGGGCATTCTAGAAAATAATTCAAGAGATCAACAATAATAATACAACTGGTCAAGGCAATTGCTAGTGATTTAAAATGACTTCTCTGGTATCTAACGTGGATCGGCAACATCTTGTTAGCATCCAATGGAAGTGGAAGACAGTGACAAATGACTTTAGTATGCGCATATCCACTGTGAAACACAATGTTATGTAGATAATGTTTATGTTACATATTCAACCCGCTGACAATTTCATTATAGGAAAACTAGGGCACAGAGCTGGCGTGTGTCTGCCCATAAATTATCTCTAATAAGTTCACTTGTTTCTTTTTGTAGGAGTTAATATAGGAAGGCTGTGAGTACAAGAGTCTCTTTGTTTCCTTTTCTCCAGTGACGGAGCGTGGTCTGTACTCTTCTGTGGTAAACAGGCAGAGCACTGCCAAGTAAATCATTTACCTACAAAGCAGCAGAATTCAATTTCAAGAACTCATTTTATCCAAATGAGAAAGCCAGGAATAATTATTTTGTAGAAATGTCAAAACCTCTTATTTTTCAAAAGCTATTTGAATTGAATTAAAAAATATATAATTTGAACAATTCTATCTAAAATACATCTGAATGGTCTGCCTCTCTCTCTGTTTGATCAATCTTGTGATGGATATACTATATGTGTGCAATCTTAATAAAGTACATGATGCAGAAACCTTTGTGAATAACCCCTGAAAATAACAGGAGAAGTATGCCTACTCACCAGACCCAAATAGATTAGGGCACGTAATCAAACAGACCTCCTGGGGATAAAGATGTTGTAAATCCTCAATTAATCCTCATTCATTCAGGAGACAGGAAGGAAAATCATCTCAGAAGCAAAAGCTGCTTTACATCTTCATCCTAGGGTGGTCTGTTTGATTACGTGCCCTAATCTATTTGGTTAGTGAAGGCATACTTCTCCTGTGATTTTTGGGGGTTATTCACAAAGTTTTCTGCACTTTATTAAGAGAGGTATTGGAATATCATTGTAGCAATTACAGCTCAACCAATGGGTTTTGAGCAACATGTTGCTCTCCAACCCCTTGGCTGTTGCTCCCAGTGGCCTCAAAGCAGGTTTTTATTTTTTTAATTCCTTGGAGGCAACTTTTTACTCCATAAAAAGCAGATGTGCTGCCAAACAGAGCCTCCTGTATGCTGCCAGTTCACATAGGAAGTACTAAATAGCCAATCACTTCCTATTTGTTACCACCAGGAACTTTTGCTTATGTTGCTCTCCAAACTTTTTCTACATCTGAATGTTGCTCACAGGTGAACAAGGGTGAGGACCCCTGGTCGAAGGAAAGCAAATATCTCTTAATACAAAGGAGGTACCCCTCAAAGTCCTCCGTAAACCTCAGCTAATTATTGCATGGTTCATTTCCAAAAAAATTATTGCAGCAAGTTTAGTATCCTAAACTAGTCGTTGCGAAACAAAATATAGCTCAATCCAAGTAAATGGTCAACACAGGCTCAGCCTTCTTTAAATAACCCTTATAAAAATTGTCTGATAAATCTGAATACAGATATGGCATTAAATACACCTAATAAGATTGTTTTTCCTCCGATAAGGATGAATTACTTCTTTGTTGTGATCAACTATAAGGTACTGTTTTATTAGTACAGAGAAAATAATGTTTGATTTGATTAAAATTGTGTCTATGGGAGAGTCATAATTTGGAGCTCTCTGGATAATAGTAAATGGACTATGTACCTGTAGTACCATTTATTGCAGTGTATGTTTGTGCAGGAGGCATTTATTCACAAGTCAGCCTTTATTCAAATGTGCTTTTTTTGTTTAACTAAAGTCAACGTTTTTGCCCAAACCTCTTAAAATAATTTTGTCAATCCTGCATTCCAGTACAGGCACACGACCAGGTACTATTTGTCCATACCAACTGTAATGAGAATCTGGCTGAAGGAACTGAAGGTCCTGCTTTCTCCAGCTTTGTGCAGAAATTAACAGAAAGTAGCTGGTAATAAGTCAGTGGGCCACAAATCCTTATGAATAAAATACTTTTGTCTACACATATGCCTAATTGCTTTAGCAAACCTGTTGGATGGCAAGGTTAATCTCTGTTTAAGATTTCTATCAACAATTGCTTGATCTAAAAATGATAATAAAATAATGTCTCTGCCTGTCTCAATTTTTCTGAACGAGTAACCAGTTTTGTTGTGATGGGGTAAAAGAAGCTACAATTTTGTCTGTGAGGTTTAAAACAATAAAACTAGAAATACATATCAGTGAAATACTGTAAAGCTGGTACAGATGAAGCTAGAGGCATTGCAAATAATCTAATGTTGATAATACTGTGTCAAAAAAAGGACCATGGACAGATGGAGCAGGGGGCATTCTAAATGAGCACATGTAGATAGTACACAGAACATATTTGTAAGGGGGCCTATAGGCTCCAAGCAGGAGTTGCCAGGATCAAGTTGGAAGCTAAGGGGTTAAAGGTTCAGACACAAACAAAGTTGATTTGGCGTCCTGAGTGCCCTATTATAACAAAATTCGGCACAGTGGTGAAGTCATTCTGCCGGCGTGAATGCACCAACAACGAAGAACCCATGTGTAGTATATGGGTGCCACCATCTTGGATTCGCGACTGCCAGGCACACCGACGGCCTCCTGGCGGTCCTGAAAGAACCCCCTCCCCAACGAAGGGCCACTGGATCACCAAGTCTTTGCTTTTGGGGAAAATCGGTTGTAGATTTCCTTCACCAGGCGAGGAGTATGTACGTCAGAGTGTTTCTCCCAAGACCATTTTTCAGGGCCAAAGCCCTTCCACTTGGTGATGAACTGGGGAGAACCCCTGGAAAGTCTGGAATCTAAGATTTCTTCCACTTCATACACTTGTTGGCTGTCCACAGAAATGGTGGAAGGAGGAGACCGATCAGAAGAGAAGCGATTGAAGTTGTTGGTTTTACCAAGGAGACATGAAACACGTTAGGAATTCACATCTCAGGGGGAAGTGAAAGTCTGACTGTCACAGGATTAGCTATCTCTGAAATGGGGAAAGGAGAAACCTAGGACCCAACTTGGGAGAAGGAATCTTTAAATGAATGTTCCTAGTGGACAACCAACCACACCTTGTCTCCGACCTTGTATGGAGGGGTGGCTCTTTGTCTGCGATTAGTGAATATCTTCTGCACCAGAGGGCTCTTCTCCAGACTCTAGTTGCAGCCCAAATAGCTGACATATGGGCAGCATGATCATCAGAGGCAGGGATGTCTGATAAGACAAAATCTTGTGGAAAGGCTTGGGGATGTTGCCCGTACACTGTCATAAAGGGAGACCTTCCAGTAGAAGTGTGGCATGCATTATTATGAGTGAATTCTGCCCATGGGAGGACATCAGAACAATCATCTTGACAGAGGGAAACATGGTTTCTCAGGAATTGACAACCAAGAGGGAATGGGTAGAGTTTGCAAAAGACTGCTAGGTTGTGTATGGCTAGCCTTGGAGGTGGCACAGCTGGCACAAGCAGCAACAAACTCTTTGACATCTTTCTGGATGGTCGGCCACCAGACTAACCATCAAAGGAGTTTTAAAGTCTTTTCAGGACCAGGATGTCTTGACTGCTTGGAGCAATGGGTCTGTTGCAAAATGGTTAGGCGAAGTTCAGAGGGTACAAATGCCATTCCAATAAGAGTATCAGAAGGAGCGGAGGATTGACTAGCCAGGATTTGCTCGGCAAATTGAGGAAAGAGAGAGGCAATGATTCTGGCCAGGGATTTACAGGATCTTGTCTTTTAGGGAGATGATCCAACAGAGTGAAACTACAGGATAGGGCATCCGGTTTCCGATTCTTGGAGCCAGGACGATAGGTCAAAATACAGTTAAAGCAGGAAAAGAAGAGATCTCACCATGCTTGTCTGAGTTTCAGTATTTAAGGGTTTGAATAAATTCAAGGTTTTTGTGGCCGGTGTAAATAGTGACCAGAATGGAAGACCCTTCTAGAAGGTGGCACTACTCTTTGAGAGCTAACTTTACAGCCAAGAGTTCATGATTCCCAACGTCATAATTCTGTTCCAGTTGTGAGAATTTCTTGAAGAAATATGCACAAGGGTATAATTTCCCATCAGTAGGATGTCTTTGGGAAAGGATAGCGCCAGCACCAACCTCGGAGGCATCAAACTCAATTAAAAAGGGTAAAACAGGATCAGGATGTTGGAGGACAGAGACAGAAGTAAAAGCATCCTTCAGGGACTGGAATGCTTCGACAGCTGAAGGAGGCCATGAGTTAGGTTTACCCCCTTTCCCCTTTCCGAGCAAGGATGGGGGCTATGCCTGAGGAATACCCCTTGTTGGTAGGAGTTTGCAAACCTAATAAATCTTTGTATAGCCTTGGTGCTCAAAGGAAGGGTAGTAAAAAAAAACAACAAGGTGCTCCAGAATAAATGTGAACTCACCAAATCGTGAATGTGGTCCGGGTGCACCAACTCCAGACCCCCAGCTTCAGGGAGCGGCACGGCAAGAGAAAAGAATCAGGGCACTCATTACAGATCCACAGGACCAAAGAAATTCTGATAAAACTTTACATTATTTATACAAAATTAAAACTAAAAATGCATTGCCATCCACCCTATGTGTTTCACACCCCTCCAGGGTGATTAGTCATGGGCTCAGAGTCGGACAGGTATTGGCATAGTGGGACTGTCCGCCACAGTACAGACACAGAACTGCCAGGCCCCTTCAAAGTTTTTCTAGTTCAGAGAGACAAGCCTTTCCAACTTGCATGGGTTCCTCCAAAGGAGTAGTTGACGGCTGCTGGGCAGGTGAAGGCAACAGGGGTCTTTGGAAGCGAGGTTACAGCGTTGGTTGAAATTTCTTGCTGCGCTTGACAGCTTGATGCTCTCTAAGCCAAGTGTCCACTTTAATGGTGAGAGCAAATCCTCCAACGATTCAGGAAATTCCCTGTAGAGTAGGTCATCTTTAAAGAGGACCTGTCACCTTGAGACATGAGTAAAATATTTCTTTTCCATCCTTAGTTAAACCCTTTAGTCAGCTGTTTTTGTCTATATCTGAAACGGATTAGAAAATATCCTTCATGTAAAAGGGCTTCATAGGCGCTGCCATGTTTAAACACCCCTTTGTTTTCCATGTGTGGGCTGTGCCAAACTGCCAAATCTCATTCATGCTTAGTCAGAGTATACTCTATGATAGACAAGCTCTGTATAACTCATGTCACACCAGGACTTGATATTCTATGGGAATTATTTAAAACACCTTCTATTGTTCTATTCAGATTGTGTGGGCTACTCCAGCCACTAACAACTGCACAAACTGGTGATATCGTGAGAGGAGTCTGCAGTACTGATTTTACCCATGATGCTTTGCTCTCCTGACTTTCTGGAAAGTCAGGGCTTCAGTTAATGTCTCATGGACATTTTGAAAAGTAGTTATAAATTGATAATTAGTGAGATTTGAGCATAATAAATAGGGGTATGTGGTTTGTTTTAAAAGTTTTATTTCCTTCCTAGTGTTAACTCAATCATGACAGGTTTCCTTTAAGTCGACAGGCCTTGACAGAACACCGCCTTGAATGCCTTGTCATTCCAAGAGGTCTCTGCCATTAAAGTTCTAAAGTCAATAGCGTACTCACTGGAGACTTCCCTGATGGATTTGCAGAAGGCAAGATGAGGCATTAGCGACCCGACCCGGGGCATCAAAGATAGTTCTGAATGACTAAAGGAATTGTTAACATTAACATTAAGCATCAATGGTGAATTCTTCTCCCAAAGAGATGTAGCCCACTCAAGCAGTGCACCCTACAAACGGGACATCACATAACCCACTTTCACCCACTCAGTGCAGTGGTGAAGTCATCACACCGGCGTCATCTTCACACCAGCAGTGAAGAACCCACGTGTAGTGTATGGGGGCCGCTATCTTGGATTCTCAACCGCCGGGAAGGTAAGATGTGCCTGACAAATATCACCCTTTTTTCTATTTCTGACTGCAATGCAGGGCAACACTGCTTTGGGATATCAAGTCGCAATAATCAGACCTATACACAGTGAGCGACTCTCACAACTGTTTCCTGTTTATGGCAAAGGGTGGGATAGAAAGGAAAAATGTTAAAGAATACTGATGTTGAGTTTCCCTTATAGTTGTTGAAATAAGTTTATAATCCCTCTTGTGTACACTTTACTTCAGACATGTCCAAAGTCAGGCCCGGGGGCCAAATGCGGTCCGTTTTCAAATTTACACAGGCCCTCACCTACACATTAGTGAAATGATCTGCCACTTAGTCTGTACTGCTGCCTGTATGCTGAAGCTGTTAGCAATAGTCACGCACTGGCACATAGTGTTGCTCCACTTAAAATACTTCTTTAGGGCTGAAGGTGTCAATAGATGTACTGACGTGCCAGTACAGTAAACTAAAGAATTATGTGAGAGCGGCACATCACTACCTGTCAGTACCTGTCTGTTGCTATCACCGTCAGCACATGGGCAGCATGTGCCAAAATATTACTACTATGGCTACTATGGCTACGCGATTCCTTGTTTAAATGAGTTAAATGAAGTTAATAGTTCAAAGAATGTCAGGCTGAGTGGCCCCCTTACATTTTCCCTCACCAAATTTGGCCCTTGTTGCAAAAAGTTTGGACACCGCTGCTTTTTTTTTATCTTCCTCTATATGCAGGGTGTAGTGGTCAGATGAGCACTTTGGAATAATGGCAGAATGAGAAACACCAACATCCTAAGATACTTTGATACGGAGGCTGTTGGCAGAGACCCACACTGTATCTAGTCTGTTTCACTGTGTGCCAAAGTGAGAAAATCACAAATAGCTGCAAAGCAAAGGGGCAAGTAAGTGGTGAGCAGTCTTATGGAGATAAGCCTGAGGGTTAGGATGGCTCAAGATCTACTTTGCAATGATCATTGAAGAAGAGAAATAACTAAAAATTCAGGTCCTACACTGCATTGCAGAGGCCAATGCCTTAAAGAGATAGGCTATGTATGCAATGCTTGTCCTGTATAACATGAACTCTTTATGAATGCAGTATCTATTTGATTCTAATCATGCATATATATATATATATATATATATAAATATAAATATATATATATATATATTAGAACAAAAAAGTCAAGTCATGTCTTGACTTTTTTGTTCTAATATATTTTTTGTCCATAATTTGGACTAAGTCATGGACTTGGTGTAAGCTCCACTCCATTTTGTACACACACATATATATATATATATATATATATACATATTGATTTATCTGAAAGACTATTCTTGATGTTGATAGATGGCCTAATTTGGTGTACAATATTATAGAGTCCTACGCATGTGACAAATATAATAGTCTCTAACTTTCAGTGGACTTGAGAACTCAAGTTTAGATCCATAGAATATTTTTAACAAACAAGAAACTGACACTGCAGTTGGCTGCATGCTGTGAACCATATTTTATTATTGAAAGAATTGCTTATGCACTGAAAGCTGCTTTGGTTTGGAAAGACTGGCCCATATGTATAATTACATCAAGGACAAACGTCCTTTTTCCTTAATCATGCCACTGGAATATTCACAGGAATCAAGGGAACTGACTTTAGGTTGTACTAAAGATTTCACCTTGTAAATAAGCAGCACACTTGCCAATTCCAGCAGCATGCAGAAAACTGAGGGCTTTAGATTAAAACGAATCCTTTTTTCATGATTTGGTTTAGCTAGCATCATACAAAATAATTCCTGTTATAAACAGTTTATAAAAAAAATATAAAGCAGCACAGAATACATTTATGCTTAACACTGGATATAATTTCATATGTCATTTTTGAACTGGCTTATTAATATATATCTCAGGATATTAAACTGTAAAAAATGTATATTTAAAGGGATCCTGTAATGGGGGGAAAAAATTAATAGTGCTGTTCCAGAAGACTTCTGCACTGAAATACATTTCTCAAAAGAGCAAACAATTTTTTTTATATTTCATTTTGAAATCTGACATAGGGCTAGACATTTTGTCAATTTCCCAGCTGCCCCAAGTCATGTGACTTGTGCTCTGATAAACTTCAATCACTCTTTACTGCTGTACTGCAAGTTGGAGTGATATCACCCCCTCCCTTTCCCCCACCCAGCAGCCTAACAAAAGAACAATGGGAAGGTAAACAGATAACAGCTCCCTAACACAAGATAACAGCAGGATATAGCAAGAACAGCAGTCAATAGTAAAACCCATGTCCCAATGCGTACTATTCAGTTACATTGGGAATGAAAAACAACAGCCTGCCAGAAAGCAGTTCCCTCATAAAGTGCTGGCACAAGTCACATGACCGGGGCAGCTGGGAAATTGACAAAATGGCTAGCCCCATGTCAGATTTCAAAACTGAATAAAAAAAACTCTGTTTGCTCTTTTGAGAAATGCATTTCCGAGCAGAATTCTACTGGAGCAGCACTATTAACTGATGTGTTTAAAAAAAAACAAAAAAAACAAACATATTTTCCCATGACAGTTAAACAAGCAAAATATACTCAGTAACAAAAGTTATGTTTGGGGAAGGAAACACAAGTACGAATATACTTAAGAATATTCTTTGTAAAAAGAAATGGGTAGCACAATTATCGCAACTGTTAAGAACTCACCAAGTAGAGGGATGGTCCAGGTGCTTCAGCCCCAGGCTTTCTGCTTGAAAGAGCGGACACAATCCGTATAGCAAAAACATGGGAGGGTGTAGGGCACACTGGAGGCCAAACCAAGCCAGACCAAGGTATTAAAAAAGAAAAATACTTTATTGAACAATCATCTCAGGCCTTGCACGTTTCGTGTCTAAATGACACTTAGGGGCAAATTTTCTAATATTCCCTAAAAATCCTTTGAATTCCCTCGATATTCTATTAGCATTCGACTATCGAATGCTTATCGAATCATTTTAGGCTATCTTTTTGCTCGATATTCGATTTCTCGAATTAAATAGTGCGATCAGATACCGATCAATTTCACAAAAAAATCATACTTTGGCCTTCAAGCCTCCGAAAAAGTTGTACGATTTGAATGATCGAGGCGTTCGATCGTACGAATGGTATTTTGAGCAGGAATAGTCTTAGCAAAAGAAGCCTATGGGGGGGTTCCCATAGGCTTCTATTGGTATTCGGTAGGTTCAATCTGGTGAAGTAGGCATTCAAAGGATTTTAAAATTTTAATTCCTTCAATCATCGAATGATCAAATATCCGATCATTCGATCTATTTGATAATTCGGTATTCGATGATCGAAGAGGCCAAATTTGCATATTCGATTATCTGAAAAAATTGTACGATCGGTATTCGATCACATTCGAATCCTTCACGGGAATTTTGTAAATTTACCCCTTAGTCATAGGCTCTCAGATTTTGATTAATCTGCCCCTTATATTGTTCCTCAAATGTTAAATTCTTTGTGTTACTAAAGTGTGATCCATTTATGTCTCCCTGTTGTGTATCATGTTTCAGCTCCAGTCTATGTATTGGACTAGTTACTGCACCTGTATGCAGATGAAGGTGGTATTATGGAGTAAATACAACACGTTAACAAATACACAGATAATTAGGGAACAGAACAAGAAACAGATGAAGGAGAAAAAGTCTGAAGCCTGCAGCCTGGGACTACAGACCACAAATAAAAAAAGCTGGAGAAATACAGCAAAGAGAATGAGCACCAGATAAAACAGAGGAATAAACTAGCTTTCCCAGTCAATTATATTAGGGACTCCAGTGAGTCCCAAAGCTGTACACAACTAATTGCTACAGAGAAGTCATAAGTGAAACCAGCTTGTTTCCCGTTACTACTAAATTCATAAAACCCATGGAAAAAATAGCGAAATGTTGCTACATTCCCAAAATACATTAGGTAAATGGGAATGCAAAATTATATTGCAGTTAAGGCATTTTCAACTCAAATAGCTTATACAAACAAACCTGTTATCCAGGAAGCTCTCTTTTATCCAAATAATGCAAATTTAAAAAATATGATTTCCTTTATCTCTATAATAATAAAACAGTTCTTTGTACTTGATCTAAACTAAAATATAATGAATCCTTATGAGAGGCAAAACAATTTATTTAAAGGGGTGGTTCATCTTCAAGTTAACTTTTAGTATATTGTAGAAGGGCCAATTCTAAGAAACATTTCAGTTGATCTTCATTATTTATTTTTCATAGATTTTTAATGATTTGCAATTTTCTTCTGCTTCTTTGCAGCTTTCAAATAGGGGTCACTGACACCATCTAAAACAAATGCTGTGTAAGGCTACTAATGTATTGTTATTGTTACTTTTTATTACTTATCATTCTATTCAGTCCCTCTCCTGTTCATATTCCAGTCTCTCATTCAAATCAATGCAGGGTTGTTAGGGGAATTTGTACCCTAGAAACCAAATTGCTGACATTGCAAACTAGAGAGCTGCTGAATAAGTCCCCCATACGCATTTGCAGCAGAACACTAGCAGCAGAGCATAATTTTAAAGTGTTGTAGACTTTAGGTAAGATTAAAAGGCGTATGACAAGATAAAGTACATAATGAATCAGACCTTGTCTCTTTTTATTAAATATTGGAAGAGATGAATGACAATGGTTATCTCACTAACTGTGTGGCCCGGCTCTGATTACAAAATTTGTTTGTGCAACTTACTGCAGATGTAAAAAAAAAATCTATGAGCATCTCTTAATAAAATAATGAACTGCTAGGGAACATTATGATTTGACCCCATACAGTAAAATATGTTATTTAAACTCTGTGAGAATGCACAGTATCACAGGTAATCTTCATATCACATCTGGAATGTTTCAGAGTGTTTCGCTTGCTTTTTAACTTTTTCAGTTTTTGCCAATATTTACTGAGGAAATCTAAATGTTGGCTGTAATTGTAAGTAGATAAAAAAGAAAGTTAAACTGTGTTTTGTTATAGGCACCCATAATGGATGCACTCTAATCCTTTGCCAAGATCATATGAATTTCAAATGCATAACACGTTTTATAAAACAAGATACAGAAATTTCTTTTTGGCTTAAATTTCAAAGAGGCACTTAGGTGTAATAAGCCTTTACAACAGGAATGTAAAAAAACATATAAAAACGATGGGAAGGTATAACATTCGATGCAAAGGGTACACAGCTGCTTGAAGACCACCTGCGAGGAGGCCCTGTAGTATCAATGCTATAAATGATTATAAATTAAATAAAAATTATTTTTTAGAAATGTTTTAAATTGCACTTGCTAGTTTCAGCCATTTGTGCACCCTAAATAGCTTCAGCAGAGAACAAGGTGGCTCCTGCAGCTTTTCTGTCTACTCTCAATGGAAGGTAGGGTGTTTGCAGTCACAAAGCTCAAAGTATTGAATGACATAATCACAGGTAATTGGACCAATGTTGCAGTAATATACAACATCAGCAGGTGTCAAGTTGCAGCTTTTGGGGTGCACAACAGCGGAGAAAGTTCAGTCTCACGTTTTTGCTACTGTATATCTGACCATGCAGAAGCAGACACATCATTTGTAGTCAAGCTGTAAATGGCTCTCATCTCAGACTTGCTACTTGTTGGTCATATTTCCTATTTAAAGATGATATGATAAATATGATTAGAAACTAAAAGAAGCTTCATAAATATAAAGTTCCTACATACAGCGAGAAACATGAGTAGATAAAACGTTGGCTTTGATACAATACAATTTCTAGCAGGTTGATATTTTCGAAAGTCTGCCAGATATTGGTGGGCATTGTAGTCAAGAATAATTACCTTGTCTTGTAAGGTCTGGGCAAATGTAGCTTTCTGGAAACTAAACCTGTGTGCAATATAACTAAAATTGTATGTCACATAAGTATAAGAAGACTGCTTCATTTCATATGTTTATTTTCGAGATGGCTTCAAATGAAGCATCTTGAAAACATTGGAGGCCAGGACTCGTATATTACACTGAAATAAAAGCTATACACAGTTCTACATTTCACAATATAAATAACTCATCAATACATATATATATTTTATAGTGGTCCTATAACAGACATTGTGGAGCCAGTAATACTAATCATTTCATGACCAGACTTATATTTTCCATATTCTGTATTATGTTTCCTTTCCGGTGTGTTACATGAGGAGTATTTAGACCTGACACAAAGAACAGGGCTTTAAGACCTTTATCAAAACTGTGAATCAATAGAAAAAACAATATAGTGATTTTTCTTTGCCGAAATTATGATGTTAGCTGTTCAAGAAAAATACTCCACAGAGAACTTAAGATTGCAGCATCAGCACTATCAGGGGTGGCTTATTTAAGTACTGCATGGAATTACTTTACACTGTATGTGTGGTTAGAGAAAGACTGCAGATGTTCACAAGAATTTAAATTAGATTTATATCAAAAGATATCCTGCCAAGGAAATAGTTTAGCTCCATTGACATATTGCTATATGAACCATATCTATTCCAGGACAATGAATTGTTACAAACATAACCATCACCCTCATTTTAAACAAATAATTCTACTTGCAAGGGGTGTCTATGTACTGATTAGCTGGAGAGTAGGTCTCAATCAGTTTTAACGGATCCATTGCACTACATTTGGAATAAACCAGGTGGGCCCCAGTCCTTGTGGGTCATGCTGACCTAGGCCTGCTCCCTGGTCAGAAACCCTTGACACTGCCCCCTGACCTCGCCACATGGTCCAGATCGCAGTGGCAAAAATATGAGCATAGCTGGGTTGCAGCTGGGGTGGTGGGGGTGGGGAGGCAGAGGGAGGTTGCGGCAGGGGACCCATTGTGGGGCGTATGGGCCCCTGAGGTAACAAACACACACAGTAGTGCTACACAATCCTCACCACTTTTTGTAGCGTCGGGTGCCGACTATGACTCTGCTCAGGTTGGATGCATACTTCAAAACATATTTCAGATATAGCGAAAATTCTATTTATTTGTGCAAAAAGTGAAGCAACGTTTCTGGTTTAACCAGCCCTTTATCAAGCTGGGTGGTAACAGCCCCACTGGGCCCGTGACCCCCTGGGCCAACTCTAATACATCAGGGATGGAGCTAAATTGAAGCAATTTGCATGACAATAACTATTTGCCAGAAAAATGCTGACTTGTAATTTGTTCTGTAGTAACATGAGAGGCTACCATGTTGATGATGTCATTGATATGCCTAACGTGTATTGTCAGGGAACTAAAAAAGTCAGTGCCATGGGGTATTTTTTGTAAGGATAAGTACAAGGATAGATCTGCTATAAATTCATTATTAGAAGTGCTATAAAGAAAATGAATTTTCTGTTGTGCACAAGATGCTTTGCTAAGATGCTCTAAATCCAGGGCCAGTAATACCAAACCCCCAAAAAATAAAGCAAAAAAAAGCCATATTTTATATACTAAGCTTAATGCCCCAGGCTAAAGGTTCAGCATCTTTATATCAATAATGTCATAGGAGCACATCCTAGTATGTAAACTCAGCTCACTCTTCAGTCACTCACAGCAGCTTATGGCAAAAGAGTCCTTGTTTCTTCTGCTAATGAACTCCTACAGACCCATATGCTCAGATCACATGGACACATTAAAAAATAGTGTTAAACTACTTGAATGCAGGGAACAGTCTGATCCACTTAAGAATGGGACTGTGTCCAGTAAAGCATTTCCCAGGACAATGTGAAGAGCTCCAGCATTACAAATTAGCCAAGCCAAACACATCAAACAAAATCTTTAATGAGACTTTTCCTGACACGCTAATTCTTCAATGCAAAACAAAATATTGTAGTGCCAAGTGTGAAGCACTGTAGCCAGATTTCATCTTCTGTAAGTCAAGCAGTGGCTAGTGTACGTATATCTGGTGCTTTGCTTTTTACTGATTGCATTGCATGAGAGGTCAGATATTGTATGTCTTTTAGAGATAACGGTGACCTCAGTTTTTTAAAGTAAAAACACAAGACTGTCATAGTTTCTTTCTTTAATAGGATTTAAGCAGGAACCATGTGTATACACAAAAATGAAAACAAAAATCCCAGCAATAATCGTTTCATTGTGGTATATTGTACTGTCTTGGAAGCAAAGTAGGTCATGGATACTTGCTCAAACAGAAATTCATTCACTGCAGAATAATTGAGAAAACATGTATGTTTGAACTTATAAGTTACTTCATCTTTTCGCATTGTTCGTTTCTGAACAAGCCCTTGTTTGTCCATAATCAAGACAAAAAAAAAGCCCATGTAGTTTTTCCGCCAGGTTTTGAATTGTAGTTCTGAATGAAACACTTTCCAAATGTATATTTCTGGTCATGTCAAAATCTGTAACTGCTCTGCTGAAATAATCTCAATTGCTGATTACTAATGCTTTCTCCTTGGGCAGATGATGAGGTAAATCAGAATGTTATGTGTCCACATTTGAGGGGGAAAAAAAATAGGCAAGAAGGGTAATTTATGAATGTAAGTCTCATTGGCTTAAAATGAACGTAAATGTTCACATGTTGTATTTATTTTATTCAGGAGTATGAGTAGGTTCTGGGTAATGGCAATATGAGTGGTAACCAGCATGGCTTTATGAAGGACAGATCATGATCATGAAGGACAGTTACTGTATCTGAAAAATCAGCAGGTTGAGGCCTGTGGGTTAAATTGATTAATGCAAGCAAAAAATGCAATGTGGATGTTTGTGGGGACATTAACCACATATCTATTCTTTGTGTAGCTAAGAGGTCCAACATCTAGCAGAAAGAGAACATGCAAGACCCTATAGATTATGCTGTTTGCAGCTACACAGGGGTTATGGTATGCAATCATTCCTAACAGTACTACTGTTCCTATGGTTCGACAAATATACATGATGTTATAAGCAACCTGCAACAAATTAATAAAAATGTATTACTGGATAAATCTCTTGTGAATATTTCAATTAATTCTGTTCCAACTAAAGATCAAGATGTTGGCTAACAATGACTACAATTGTAATATTCATTCTTGCATTCATGCAGTTTTCAGTTCATTCATTTGAGTTCCATAATACCCTATTAACGTTTCCCACTTTTGGCATAACAATTTACTTATCTTAATCTCATCTTCATGTGGATGTTTGCAGCTACATTAACTGCATGCATATTGTTTATGTGGCCAAGAGGCCAGAAAGATAACAGGCAAAGTCTATGGATTATGCAGTTGGAGCTAGAATTAAAGGAACAATAACAGCAAAAAAATTAAGTGTTTTAAAATAATTAAAAAATAATGTACTGTTAGCCTGGGCTGGTAAAACTGGTGTGTTATCTTCAGAAACTCTACTATAGTTTATATAAAAAAAGCAGATGTGTAGCAATGGGAACTGCCATTCAGTTTGGAAAAAGGAGAAAAGACATAGTTCCCTGGAATGTAAAACTGAAGATTTTCTCCTTTTTTTGGCTTTGAATGGCTGCCTCCATTACACAGCAGCTTATTTATTAAATTATTTATTAAAACTATATAAGGAGCAGGTTTATCATTGGTCGAATTTCGAATGAAACAAATTTCAAAATTCAACCATATGAATAAATGGGAAGTAAAATCCTTCAAATCAAATTCGAAGGATTTTACCGCAATTCGGTCGATCGAACACATCAGGCAGTGATGTCATCCCCAGGCGCCCAGGGTTACATGCGGTGGTTGAGATACCGGCTATTACCAACTACACTGACTGCCCAGAGAACTAAGAAAGTGGAGAGGTGGCCACTCTAAAGGGCAGATTTATCAAATTCACATGAATGGTTCGAAATTCGATCGAATTTTGAAAAAGATTTTTTTTATTCGATCAAAAGTAATGATTCCCAATTCGGTAGCTTGATTTGACCATCGAATATTCGAATATTCAAATAAAATTTTATTCGAATATTTGATGGTCAAATTTGCCTAGTTTGCGTATTCAAAGATTTGAATTCGAATTTAATTAAAATTCGATCGAACTCCGAATTATTCATGTGAATTTAGTAAATCTACCCCTAAGTGTTTTTGAAGCAAATACAAAACGTTTACTAGTGCAGGACAACAGTACATTATAAATTAATTACTTTAAAAAGCTTTCATTTTTTGTGTTACTGTTCTGCATGAAAAGATTATAATAGACAGGAAGGGAAGGCACACGTGGCTTGCAAAATGGAAAAGGCAGTCTTTGAATACTAAATTTAGGCCTACTCTGGCATGTGAATACTTGATGAATTTCAAGATTTAAATTTTCCATTATGTTGTCTTGTTTTGTACCTTTTTAATTGCAGAGTCTGGTACATTTTTGTTCATTATTGAACAAAATAGATATCCACAGCATTCCCTCTTTATAAAGCACAGACGGCACTGTATTCAAGGAGAGATGTCTTGACTGCTCATTCATTTATTTAATAAAGAGGGCTCAATTATTTCAGTATAATATACAGTTATATGGGCTGAGCAATATTTTTCTGCCTGATACAGATTTGCCGTGAAATATACAGTTTTGTAAGTAACAAATCTGTAGCAGAATCTCTCCGTGCATTTTGTTTCCTTGGAAAAAGAAATGGCAGAGAAAAAAAATGTCAAATGATTTCAATGCATTTGACTTTTATTTCCTTTATTTAATGACTCAACATTTTTTAGTTCAGTGCTTCTTCCCTGATTTTACATTTCTTTGCGGGGTTTCTTATTTCTCCAGTACCTTATTGATGTAAATTGCCTGGCTGTTCATTTTATCTGTGTCAAGTCTTTGTTGAGGGCTTAGGTTGTCTAATTATAGGCAATATCCCATTATTAATTGTCGGACTCGGATATAAAAAAGGCAGAATCTGTATAAGAGCTATCTTAGACAATAACAGTCGTCCCTGTTTGGACTGGTTGATCAGAGGATTCAGTGTCATGTCAAATTAAATTAGATTTCAAGTAACCTCTTCATTTGTGTTCATAGTACATGTGAGGCAATTAGTTTCCATCAGAGTTCCACATAACAGGAATATAACCTGTATATTCCTTATGAAAATGCTATGATAATTATGATTAGAAAATTTGGAAAACCCTACTTTATAATGGTATAGTATGGGAAGAACATATTTTCATCCACTCTGCTGTGTTACATTATTTTCATTATTTATACAGTAGTTTAATTTCTTTCCTTGCCTAGAAGATAATATTAAGTTAAGGGTGAGCTAAACTGGTTCCCTACAGATTACACAAAAAAAATGTGCATTAATCTAGAAATGAATAGGATTTTTAGCAGTACAATATTATCATTATAACATCCCATTTCTCATGACATATTTTTAAAGAGAGAAAAAAGAAGCAATCCAGCCTTTACATTCATCTGATAAGAGTAAAGCTAAAAGGTATAAAATATATATAACAAAAAAAGTCATTATCTGGACAGAAAAAGGGATTATGTGTGTCCTATGAAATAATTCAACAAACAAAATGGTTTATATTTGGTGGGTCTCCTTCAGGAAAAGAAATCTGCAAGTTTTCAACTGTACAAAAATAAAAGAAAACAATGGACGGCTGGACTGTTTCCATTACATCTCATAAAGTTTGCAGAAAATGTAATGCACTGAGAAAACCTTCTAAATAAATATAAGAAATAACCCTCAGGATTCTGTGGATAAGCCAATCTTTTTAACAGAACTACAGTCTGCCTGCAAATGCTCCAAATTAGACAGAAAGCACAGCAACAACTTTGTAACCAGTGCATTTACTAGAAATTCTATAAGTAAAACTCCTAAATATCAAAATATCCTATCAAATTGGATCTTTAAACAAACTACAGTGACTAAATTGTTCTTAGTAGCAGCCTTTAAGATTTTAGTGGGAAATCTGAAATAACGTACCTAGCAACATGATATGGCCTGCATTCAGGCTAGTGGTAATTCCAGGGTTCCCTGGTGTTACTTATGCATTATTCATCAAACCAGGCAAGGCAGTTACGTTATTCACAAGTACTCACTGGTGCTAGGAACATGTACTGTATGGGTGCAAATGCCTTTTATGAACTGTGAGGTGCACTACGCAGAAATACTTCAGATGCAAGTGCTGGGGTAATTTACTTATGCCCCAGATACAAGTGCACTAAGGAATGCTAAATTGTGTCACTTAATTCTCATTTATCAGCACTGAAGTATTTCTGCGTAGTGCACCTCGCAATTCATAAAAGGCATTTGCACCCATGCAGTACATGTTCCTAGCACCAGTGAGTACTTGCGAATAATGCAACTGACTTGCCTGGTCTGATGAATAGTGCACAAGTAACACCAGGGAACCCTGAAATTACCACTTGCCTGAATGCAGGCCCGGATTTCCCTCTTCAGCACCCCTAGGCCGCATGCTCCTAGTTCCTGCCTGCGTTCACACACACTTCCTCCCAAGCGAGCACGTGCATGCACCGAAGGGCTGGGGAGCTGCAGGTCCGCAGTGCTCCTTAGAATGCTGTTGGGTGGCATGCCACTCCTGAAATTATGCTGCCCTAGGCCTGGGCTTGCCTGAATGTACCATTAGTTCCAGGGTCACTCTAGTGTGTGGCATCAATAGCCCCTACTGACTTGAGCAAAGCGAATCACACACCAATGCCATTATCAAAGGGGTGGTTCACCTTTAATTTAACTTTTACTGTGTTCCAGAATGGCCAATTCTAAGCAACTTTTCAGTTTGACTTTATTTTTCAGTTGCTAGGTTAATATGGACCCTTGCAACCAGATTCCTGAAACTGGAGTGCTGCTGAATAAAAAAACTCTAATAATAGAAACTTAAAACCAACTGCACATTGTCTCAGAAGATTACTCTCTATATCATACTAAAAGTAAATGTACAGGTGTGCAACCCCTTTAAAGCATCGTGCATGCTCTAAATGATGCCATCCCTTATCTGAAAATGTTATGTGCAACTTCCTCTACAGTGTTGGTGCCATAGGTGGATTTTCATTAAGGCTAGGGGAGGCTAAGCCTCCCCAAACCTATCTGACACCAAAAACAAATAATGCAAAATAAAACCTGCTCCCTTGCTGCCAGCACTGTTCCTTTAATCAGCGATTGAAAGTTAAAGTCCTGCCCCCAAACCCGATGCTGAAGAGATCATTTGCACTCTGATTGGATATTTGTGGGTTTGCAGTTTGTCCAATCAGAGCACAGCTGACTTTACAGACAAGAAAATGAACCAAACAGTTACAGAGTAGGTGGGGCTGGAAAAACTTCACTGATAGAAGGCATGGCAGGAGGAAGAGGCTGAAATATTGAACTGGGCATATTAGCAGCAATTTTCATTACATTCACAGGTAAAACATAAATTCTAAGGTACTATTCCACCAGCTCAAATAAATAAATGCTTTTTCTCAGCCAGCGTCATTCCCATCCATGTCATCCAAATTGTCTTTTCCCCTGAAAAATGTTTTTATAGGTCTTCTTTTTCCTTTTTTGCCCCTCTTCTATATTTTTCTACTAGTTCTTCTTACTTTTTCCATTTTGTTTTCATGCAGTTGGCACTGTGTTTCTCACATTTTTTCCTGAGGTTTCTTGCACTTCATTTATCTGAATTAATGTTCTGATGGTATTCCTACTTAAATCAATACTTCATGTATGTCATCCTGTAATTTTGGGGGTATTATATTTGCAATTAGTCATTCATTGACTTTTCCACTGCCTCTCATAATGTGCCTGGTGCTGTCTGTCCCGGAGTGACAGTCTGTGAGTTTTAGCAAATGCCAGAGGGACTGCTGTAAGGTGCCATACACAGTCACTATTTATTAGGCTGGTGGGGGCTGTATATATATATATATATATAGGTGTATATAACCTGCCAGTAGCCACTGTCTCCCACTGTGTATAATGTGCCAGTAACCACTGTCTCTGACTGGGTATAATGTGCCAGTAGCCGCTCTCTCCCTCTGAGTATAATGTGAAATTAGCCACTGTCTCCCACAGGGTATAATGTGCCAGTAGCCACTGTCTCCCACTGAGTAAAATGTGCCAGTAGCCAGTCTCCCGCTGAGTATAATGTGCAATTAGTCACTGTCTCTCACTGGGTATAATGCGCCAGTAGCCACTGTATCCCTCTGAGTATAATGTGCAATTAGCCACTGTCTCCCACTGGGTATAATGTGCCAGTAGCCACTGTCTCCCTCTGAGTATAATTTGCAATTAGCCAGTCTCCCACTGGGTATAATGTGCCAGTAGCCACTGTCTCCCTCTGAGTATAACGTGCCAGTAGCCACTGTCTCCCTCTGAAAATAATGTCCATGGTGTTTCACTACCCACTGCCATACACTGTGAATATGATATTACATTTGATTGTCTCATGGGAGCTATTTTTATTTTTTTATTAGCTTGCACCTTTGGTTGGGTAAAAAAAATTCAGGGTGACAGGTTCCCTTTTAGTTAGCCAGTATATGGCCTTCTTTATCCTCTCCAAACAAAACAATCACCCTCCGCCTATGGTTGGTGCATCACACTGTTTTATAGACAATAACCTTGTGTATATCTTCTTTTAGGTTATAATTTTGAGAAAAAAATTAAGGGTCAAACATTACACTTTGTGCTGCCTTTGTAAATGAACCTTAAAGTGGACCTGTCACCCCAAAAAAATATTCAAAATTATGTTTTATCACATTAGTCAAGCAAAATGAACATTAATTACACTAAAAAAAATATTTTTATCCTTGTTTTCTTCAGTCTGGGAATTCATAATTATAGCAAGCAGGCAGGAGCCATTTTGTGGACATTGTTATTAAGACAAGCCTTGTATCATCTCAGAATCTTGTTTGTGCACCAGAATGGGGGACCTGATGTCTATCCCCATGTCCTGGCTACACAATTAAATGGAGAACTGGGGGAATGTGTGGGGAGCAGTGACATGTAGGAAGTGCTGAATGGAAAGTGAAAGTAATTATCTGCCCCGCCTCTATGCCTAAGGCATAGAGGAGTGGCAGACAATATTTGATTGACAGCTGATATTTTTAAATGAGCTTAAAACAGCTATGAATGCTTTAATAAAAATTTGAAATTGGTTTTCATGTTTAATTTGAAAAGGACTTTTATTATACAGATTTTTGTGTCTGGGTGACAGGTCCACTTTAATGTTTTGACCCCATAATATTATGGTTTGATAGTCAGTAATTAAATGCCAGATACATTATCCAAAAGTTTTTCTTGTGATAGGCTGTCATGTAGATTTCAGATTTTATAGGTATGGGATCCATTATTTGGAAAGTCATTATCCAGAAAGCTTGTCTTAGACATGATTTTTCTAGTACACTTAAGGAATGAAAAACCTGAATGCTCAAATTTATAGAATTTTCAGCTAAAAAAAACTTGAACGGCTCGATTAAAAGAAAACACTGAAAACCTAAACATAATAAAGGCTACAAACATCTTCAAATGGTTGAAGTGACCACTGCCATTGACTTCTACATGACCTCCACAGGTTTTAGCTGGAGTATTTTCTGATTCAAGCTTTTTACATCTTCAATTTTAAAACCTGAAAAATTCTATTTTTTTAACGTGAAAATGCGAGTTTTTACTCAAAATCTCCCCTAACCCCCAAGTCTACTAAAAAATTATTTAAACATTAAATAAACCCAATAGGCTGGTTTTGCCTCCAGTAAGGGTTAATTATTTCTTAGTTGGGATCAAGTACAGTTTTATTATTTCATAAAAAAACAAAATCATTTAAAAAAAAAAATACAGGATCTATATGCGAGATGGTGTAGCAGGTGAGTTAAAGGTGTGTAACAAATGGATATCAGCTGTAAATCATTCTGCACAATTGAACAAGACTCCAGACCTTTATAAATGAACTGCACATGTAGCCTTGTCATAAAGACTATTCCTAAAACTAAATCCAAAATAAGTGACTCTGTGTCAACTTTTGTTGGCTTAACGGGAACCAACTTAAATTTTATGAATACTGGAATAAAGTTTAAACAATTCCAGACTCTGGATAGGTTGCAGAAAGGGTCTCATATAATTTTATATCAAAGATACACACATACGTGGCTATAAACTAGGGCTGAGCATGATCCTGCACTGATTCTATGCTTCATTTAACAACATATTTGAAAATGCCCAAGAAAAGTAACTCAGTTTTATGTAAAATGATTTAACAGTCGCAGCAATTTACAAATTAGGGTTTGTTCCGAGTTAACTTTATGTTAAAAAAAAGTCCTAGTCACTTGTTTTGGTTGTGAGTGAAGTATATGAAATATATAATTCTTATTTTTTTAAAAATCCCTTGCTGGTGACTATACAGGTTAGCATAAGAAGAGTGTAGCCAGGGGTCATGGATAATTCTTAGAAACCAGCAAAGATGTTAAAGGATTAGCTGCCCTCCAGAAAATCTGGCTAATCAGATGACGCCATTTCTGACGATGATGAGTTTAAATAGCAATGAGCATATGATAGGTAACACATGGGGCCATTTTTGGTTTGTGGCTTTCTAGAAAAGAAAGACTGTAACCTCAGGGGAGCACCAGGAAGGGAATCTATCCACATAGACAGAGTAGCAGACTGGGGGAAAGAACTTTGTTTCCCGAGAAGAAGAAAAAAAGTTCGGAAGATCTGGAAAGAATTGAATTTCAAAGCTCATCAGCAGAACGATAGCATTTGTTTCCAATTGCACTAAAATGGCTTGAAAAATCCATCTGAGGTTCCTGGCAGAGGTAACATAACTCATCTCATCTGCTTTCTTTGCAACCATGTGATCGGTCTAGAAATCTTTTGGTGACCATAACCTATGTCCATTTTAGTCACTCTCCTTTATACTGGGGGAGGGGGCACCGGATGTTAAAATATAAAGCTTATACATTTGCTTTACTATTTCCAGATGACATATATATATATATATATATATAACGTTGAAGTTTTTTTTCTTTTAGTGCCTTCTTACAACACCCACATAGAACTGAGAAGAGTCTGGATAAACACATACTGCCCTCTGCATTATCTCACAAGGCATACATTTTCTTAGTAAGCCCATTACATGGGTAAAACTGCTACCACATTTTGTGAGGCTTTGTCTGTACAATGATCAGTGGCTTGTAATAGAAAAGCAGGAATTCAGGCAAGCTGGCTGTGAAAATGATTTTGCAGAGATATAAAACCATGGACACAAATTTATTGATTATTGATTTGGTTTTTGCCACAATTTGAAAACATGCAAGCAAAAGTACATGACCAACTATATTCATGCTATCTAGAACACTTGAAAATACTTCCACCTAAAATGCTATAGGAGGTCAACCTTTAGCATTCAAGCATGTTGATGTTATGGTTTGATTTTTTTATGGAACATAACACATCACTTTTATATACAAATGTTTCTGCCTGCCTTATATATCCTACAGTTAGACTATTTCACATGATTCATAGGGCTTTAGGAGGGAATATGACACTATCAATTGTTTTAAGTCAAAAAGCCAAGCAACGGATATATAATCAGATACCATTTCTAAATTTAGACATATGTATAAAAATAATAATTTAACCGAGCAAATTTGCCTTTAAATATGGATACAGATTATGATTGCTGTAGCCAGTTCATGAGTCAAGGAGCACAGATTTCAAGGTTCTGTCTGTATTTACTGGGGTGATGGCAGAGTAAAATACATGTGCTAAATAAGTAAGGTGCAGATCAGATGTACCAGGAGATCTGTACATGGAAGACCTTTAGTCTCACCTGGAGCTTCACAACAGAGTGGACAGAAACATGAGTAAAAGTGCATGATATATCTGCTAAATAATAATTATAATAACTAAGTTATAGCCACATGAATAGTGATCCCCAACTAGTGGCTGACTAGCAACATGTTGATCACCAACCCTTTGGATGTAGCAACTAATGACCTCAAGGCAGGTATTTATTTTTGAATTACTGGCTTTGAGGAAAATTTTGGTTGCATAAAAAACAGGGGTACTGCCTTACAGAACCTACTGTAGGTTGCCAGTCCCCTTAGGGGCTTCCAAATGGGCAATCAAAGTCCTTATTTGGCACCACCCAGGAACAATTTTCATGCTTGTGTTGCTCTCCAACTCTTTATATGTCTGCATGTTGCTCACGTGTAAAAGAGGTTGAGGAACCCTGCCCTAAAATGACCACATACAGTAGCACTGCATCCCAGGGTGGGGCCCAGTAGACTTCAAATGATGACCTTTTTCCTCTTGAGATAATATTTTAACACAGTGTTTGATTTTCAAATTTAGAGTATCTCTGATCTTAGAACAGTGGTTGCCAAATTGTGGAGCTGTCCTCCCTGAGGAAGAAAGCTGAAGCAGTGCCATGGAGGCTCATCAAGAAGGTTTGGAGGAGATATGAAAACAATGTCTATTTGTCCACCTAGATAAGACTGAAACCTGTTTGAATGTCAGTTAGAGTGTGATTTGGGATAAAAATATAGTTGCTGTCCTAGATATACCTGGAACTATGGCAAATACATGTTTTCCTATTAGTGTAAACATGTTTTGAGCTGAGGGGGCCCTGACTAAAGGTTAGAACACCAACAGAGGCTTGAAATGAAAGACTCTTGACAACTATTTTCTAAGATTTCATTAAAATAAAAATAGCCATATAGCACATTGCCACCTGGAAGCCTGTTACTAGTTTAGTATTTTTGCGTTTGATTTTTAAGCACCATTTTTTATTTCCAGAGTTGTTTTCTGTGACAAAGATAAACACAGAGGTTACACTAGCACATTCTGAGTTGTCAAAGCAAACTCTCCAAAGTCTCTTAATTCCTGCCAGACCAGCACTATGAGCCCCTTGATAAATATTACTAGAAATGAAATACCTTTTCTGTATATTATATGTGGTGACAGTTGGCATTAGTTTCAGTAAATCACATACAAAGACCCTAATTGCTTTAGCAGCCTTTGCACTAGGAAAAATACTAAAGAGCAAGATAGAGGACAAGCTCTACAGCTAAGTAGTGTTTATAGTTGGGACAGATTTATGGCAGGACAGAGAGGGAATCTCACAATCCGAAGCGCTGCTCAAAAACGCAGGCGTTCACGTTGGGTGCAACGGAAATAAGGTAAGTAATGGCATTGTCGGATGGTGTCACAGCTTTGATCCGATGCAACACGACTGTTGGATGCAGAAGCTGCATGCTACTTAATCTGATATTTCCATCTCTTACCTTATTTTTGTTGCATCCGATGTAACGTCTGCATTTTTGCGCAGCGTGTCGGAATCAATTAGCCCATGGAGTTCAACCCTTAATGGTAGAGACACATGGTGCTATTTGGGGGAGTGACAAATCGCCTCTTCCTCGGGCACCTAATCTCCCTGGACTGCCTCCCTGCAAGCAAGAATCTAAATCGTCGGCGGGATGGCACTCGTTTCGCTTTGTTTTCCGAAGTTGCCTGAAATTTCCTTACAAGGAAACTTCGGATGACTTTCGGATAACAAAACGCTCCGAGTGCCATCCTGCCTGCGATTTAGGTTCTTGCTTGCGGGGAGGCAGTCCAGGGAGAATAGTCACCCGAGGAAGAGACAATTTGTTGCCAGGAAACTAATCACCCCAAATAGCACTGTGTGTTTCTACCCTAATGGGGCCGATTACCCCTTGTTCAACATGAGTTCAATGGATAGTGCTTGTGCTAACCATACCTTTTGCCAATTATTTTAATCATGAACAATCTATGTTTTTTTGTTCCCTAAAGCAAAATCCCTTATGTAAGGAATTATCTGTGCACTGGTTATCTAATTATCTATCTTGCAAGGACCAAACATGGAGTTTCTTATTTGCCCCATTTAGCTCAAGAAAGAACATACATTATATTTTTGTGTCTCTGCTATGAGAGAATAGGTACACTAAATTGTCATGCCTCCATACAGGGTTAGCCATGTTATATTTTGTGGTTCCAGACTATTTTTCTTTAGTGGAAGAGGGGGGGCAAAATGGCTCTTTTGATAGTAAAGGTTGCTGACTAATGATGGGCGAATCTACCCTGTTTCGCATCGCCGAAAAATTAGCAAATTTCCAGTGAAATTTGCGAATTGGCGAAAAAATTAGCGAAATGAGTCTCGGCACGTTTTTGACTCGCGTCGAGTCGTTTTTGAGTCGCGTCGCGTCGTTTTCGTCACTAATTTTCGCTGGCATTTCGCAAATTTATTTGCCAGCGGCGAATCACGAGAATCCGCCGCAAATTCGCCCCTGGAGAATAAATTTGCCTATCACTATTGTTGACCCCTGCCTTAGAAGGACTCCCTTTGGCTTTCCATGCCCTGAAAAATAGTATGTTTTGTTCTTCAGAGCCCTGACAAGGATTCCATTTTCTTTCGTACCTGAAAGGGGCACCCTTTTCTGTCAGTGGGGTTCCCTATTAACAATACATCGATCTGCCTACTTCTACTTCCTAATTTTCTCACAGGCCTTCCTCCACTCAGCATGCAGACACATTATTATAAGTAATAATGTATGGAATCTGTATTCCTACAGGATAGCACTTTTTCAGTAAATACTACTTTACCAGGGCAATATTAATTATTTTGCTGTCCAATATCGCTAGGGTTGCCACCCGGCAGGTATTTTACTGGCCTGGCTGATAAAAATGCTGGTTGATCCCAATGTTATTAATAGGGAAAAAGAAAAATATATAGGAAGGCCGGTATTTTTTTCTAGAAAAGTAGGCAACCCTAAATATAGCAGACCCTACCCCCCCCTCCACCACCTGGCTGCACCTCTCCTGTGCACAGAAATGCAATAATATTGTTGTTTTGAACACTTCTTGGTATATGAGATGTATTGTATTCTCTTATTCTTGCAGAAAGAGCAGAAATAGAGTGGACTTAAATATAGACAGAGAACAAAATATCCTGCATATATAAACTACTTTAGAGGAGACACATGAACAATCTGAAATTAATAAAGGCTGCTCATTTTAATCCAAAACATAGTCTTTAATCTGAAGATGAATGTCAGCCAAGTAGCAAGTACATCTGGCAAGTCTATGTGGTTTTTGCCATTTTTTTTTTAATCTTAATTTATTTGTAAGGCCTGACACTACTTTAGTGAACTGGCCCAGCACCAACTACTGCTTTTAGGTATGTATATATAGCTACATGTATATACAGGTTCTATGTGTTTCAGCTGTCACCTGGCACAGAACTGGCTGAGAGCATGTAGTAGAGAGGTTAGAGATTTGGCAGTGATTCAAAATACCTAATACAGACAATTCTTAGCACAGATTTTTTGAGACTGCCCTGATTTCTAAGTGTAAATATGCTTGACTGAGATATATGAGGAGCAGGTTTATTTTAATTCCAGAATTAAATCTACTATGCTGAAATGGAGTAACATCTCCAGCTTTCCAAAATTGACCTAAAGATGCTAATGATTTTTAGTTGGGAGAATAACGTCAACTTGCCTAATTTAATAAGTTCACATACAGCCAGGAATCCACATTTTAAATTTAGCAAGATCTTAAAATTGGTGCAAGGAAAAACCAGTCTGTGCAATCCACAACAATAATGAAACCCATTTATCGCAAACTTATTAGCTTTATTTCAGATGTAGGGATCTGGAAATAATGAAATAAACCAGTCAAGCAGGGACATTCAAGCCTGTGCATATCAAGTCACAGTTGATGATGTTTACGGTATGCCTCTATGACCTTTAGTAATGTAACTTTCTTCCTATAATTAAAACTATTAATTAAAATAGGATTCTAAACCAAATTTTGGCTATAAAACTGATTATTTAAACTTAATGTGAATGTGAGAAAAAAATTAAGAAAACATTGGCAACAGGGTCTGCTCTCTTTCCATTCACTATACCTCAGCACTATGGAGCTTGCACTGCAATACTTTTTAATGGACTAATAGCAGAAATTAACTAAGTAACCAAAAATAAGACTTAGCAATTGAAGTGTTGGTTTTTCCCCTTGTAAACACATTTATAGTTTAATTTGCTATATTTGTAATTTTAATCCTTTTTACTGGTAAAAGCATAGGCGAACAAATAGGTTTCTTTTAAAGGGGGGCATTTTATATTGTTACTAGCATACTTTATTCTTCGTTCTTGAAATTAAGTACAGTTATGGGACATGGGATTGGGGTTTTCCAGAATAGGATTGTTTTGATTCTTATAAGAATTCAATATCTTAGTTAAGCTCAGGTACAAGGTTCAGTTTTATTTACAGAGAGAAAGGAAATTATTTTTAAAAATGTGTGGAGTCTATTGGAAATTATCTTCCTATAATCTCGTAACCCTAAACTATGGTGCAGGCCCTTACAGCTCCCAGACAGCTCAATGACAACCCCTGCATGCACCCAAATGCATAATCCCTTGTATGTTGGATTAAACACATCCCTTTAAGGATCTTTTTGTGTTCACATAGAACTGATGGGACCATAAAGTGTAATAATCAACATTTAAGGCAGCTATAAAGTTCCCAGACATTGTACGACCACTGGCACCAGAGCAGCAGAATACATCAAAGCTGTTGTAGAAAAAGAAGAGCCATTTTACTTCCCCCATAACTGGTGCTTTTCCCTAACTTAATTGGAATATGGCATAAAATTAGCCTCACTTAATGTTCTGCAGTCTTTACTTGGTCCAGTAAAAGAAGAAACTGCTTTTGAACTACAATTCTTACTAAATGATTTCTGCTGGGTTACACTCCACCATTTTCTTTTTTAATTTTAGAATTAAACTATTGTCTTTTATTCCTGTTTTTATTGACTGCTGGTTCTTGTTATCAACATACATATGAAACCCTGAAGTAATAACTATGCTCTATAACTAACATAGACCTGGAAAGTATTTCTCTGCACATGTTAAATCTATATTAAACCAATATGAAATTAAATTAAAATAGTGAAACATTTTCATTCCATCTTGGATGTTTACCAAATTTTTTTAGCCTATTAGGTCTGTATGGATGGATGGACGAGGATGCACTATGACCTTGGAGCGCGCTCATAGCAGGCAATTGTTTGGTCCCCCTTTCCTATTTAGTCCTTTCATGGGGTTCACCTTTAACTTAGTATGGCATAGAATCATCATCATTTATTTATACAGTGCCAACACGATACACAGTGCTTTACCTTAATTATAACAAACAGGGAATACATGGTGGATAACAATTAAGAGTTTACATTGTGCAATAGGATTGGAGGGCCCTACAAATTAGAGTTTACAAACTAAACAATAGAGACATTAGGATTTTAGACACAATTTTGTGATTTATGATACACAGTGATTGATTTATTGAGGTACATTGAATAAGCTTCTTTAAACAGGTGGGTCTTTAAGGAGCATTTGAAAGTTTGGAAAGAAGGAGAATGTCTGACAGCTTGAGGAATAGAGTTCCAGAGAAAAGCAGAAGCCCAAGAGAAGTCTTGAAGACGAGAATGGGCAGAAGTGATGAGTGGAGAAGCGAGGCTAAGGTCAGATCAGAGATTAAATATAGGGAGGGGCGTCATTGTTAAGGGCCTTGAGTGTGAGGGCTAGTAATTTCAATTTTATTCTAGAGGAGATTGGGAACTAGTGAAGGGACCATGCACATGGAAGCAGCTGCATTTAGAACAGACTGGAGTTGTGAAAGGTGACTTTTGGAATACCTGCAATGAGTAGGTTGCAGTAATCAAGGTGAGAGATAATAAGAGACTGAATAAGTGTTTTGGTGGATTCTGAACTGAGATATGGTTGTATCCAGGCAATGTTGCGTAGGTGTATACGACAAGATTTTGCAGGTGTTTGAATGTGTGGTGAAAAAGACAGATGCAAGTCCAGTATAACTCCTAGACAGTGTGCCTGTGTGGTGGAATGAAAGGTAGTGTTGTTTACCGTGAGTGATATCTGAGGGACAGGGGAAGATCTTGGAGGAAATATAACAAGTTCTGTTTTTGTAAGGTTCAGTTTCAGGTGGCATTGTGACATCCAGGAGGAGAAAGCAGAGAGACAGTCTGTAACATGGGAAAGGACAGAGAGAGAGGTCAGGAGTAGACAAGTAGAGTTGGGTGTCATCAACATAGAGGTGATACTGAGTCCAAAGGTCTGAATAAGTTTTTCTAGTGAAGTAGTATAGAGTGAGAACTGCAGAGGGCCTAGAACAGAGCCTTGAGGAACTCCGAGAGAGGGAACGTATTAGAAGTAGAATTAAAGAATGCAACTTTAAAGGAATGGTCAGACAGATAAGATGTAAACCAGGCCTGGACTGAGAGTCAAAATAGGCCCTGGCATTTCAGATAAACAGAGGCCCAAAGAGCCCCCACCAGCCCACTAAATACTGAATTTCTATGGCACATTATAGCAGCCCATCTGGCATTTGCCAGAACCCACAGTTTGTCAGTCCGGGCCTGATGTAAACCATGAAAAAGCAGTGTCACGAATGTCAGCTGAGTATAGAATGTCAAGGAGGAGTGGGTGGTCAACTGTATCAAAGACTGCAGAGAGATCTAGAAGGACAAGTATGGAATAGTGACCTTTAGACTTTGCCAGTAGAAGATCATTGGTTACTTTGGTGAGTGCTGTATCAGTAGAGTGTGTTGGGTGGAATCCAGATTGCAGGGGGTCAAGAAGGGAGTTGTGAGTAAGATGCTAAATCATGTGTTTGTAAACAAGCCTTTCCAGTAATTTGGATGTGAATGGAAGAAGAGAAACTGGAAGACAGTTAGTGGTAGAGCTGGGATCAAGGGACTTTTTTTGAGGATAGGAGTGATTAGTGCTTGTTTGTATAAGGATGGAAAAGTACCAGTAGAGAGTAAAAGGTTGAATAGGTGGGTAAGTGCAGGAGAGAGTGTATCAGAGATTGGATAAAGGAGGTGAGAGGGTATGGGGTCAAGAGAGCAGGTTGTGGGTTTTGAGTAGGCTAGACGTTTCCTAAATTGTGGGGGTGAAGGAGTGCAAATAGAATGTCCTATTCCTAGCAACTTGTCTTCAATATTTATGTTGTATAGTTTTTCAATTATTTGCCATTCTCTGTCTTTTTTATGCTTTCAAGTGGGGGTCACTGGTCCTGGCAGCCAAAAAGTCTATTGCTTTGAGAGGTTACAAAGTTACTTTTTATTACTTATCTTATTAATCAGTCCCCCTCCGATTTATCTTCCAGTCTCTCATTGAAACCACTGAATGATTGCTAGAGTAAATTATAAAATAAAATAATACAATAACAAACTGGAGGGCTGATAAACAAACAGCTAAGTAACAGGAAGACCATAAAAATTAAGACCAATTGCAAATTCTCAGAATATCAATGCGTACATCATAATAAAAATAAAAAAAATTTAATAATTGACAATTGTCATTAACTTCAGGTACAGCCCTAGCGTCACTGCTCTATGGAGTTCCACCTTTTAGCTATGATGAATTGTCAATGACTGATACAATACTAATTGATTGAAACGCACAATGGGGTTCATTTATCAACACTGGGCAACTTTGCCCATGGGCAGTTACCTATAGCAACCAATCAGTGATTAGCTTTTTGAAGCCAGCTGCAAGTAGAACAATGAATGCAGCAATCTGATTGGTTGCCATGGGTTACTGCCCAGTGTTGATAAATGACCCCCAATGTCTTTAGGCTTCTTACATAGTATCCAACTCTAGATAATGCTACATTTCTTTTTAAAGTTGAAGTATTACAACAGAAATGTTGTAGAGCTGCTCCTCTTAATGTCTGCAAGCCACAAAGAAAGCTATTAATCACTAGAAAGTAAGCTTCTGCCAGAAGGCAGACTGTTTATTTTATTCAGCTGCATATGTGATACTTTTCCTTTCACTTTAAAAGCTCAAAAGTTTTTTTTTATATAATTTCAACGTTTATTGTCAATTAAATATACAGTAAATGCAGTTATAATCATGGGTTTCTATGGGATGTGCTAAAAGGGTAGGTCAAAATGATAATATTATTCCTTTAGTCTCATGGCACATGGTAACAGGTGGTTTACATTACAACTAACGACAGACTGCTTGGCAGGATTCAGAAGCTTGTCTGCTGGTGAAAACCCGATGTGCTGATTTATCAGATATTAAAATGGAATGTCCTGAAAGATTCCAAGCAGTTCAATATTTCCCCCAATTTATTACAATTTTCCTGGCTGACCCCTCTGTATAGGCATCACCAGGGAGTCTTGGGTTATACTGTAGGTAACTAGGCTGGCCATATATGTACTTTAAACTCAGAAATACACCAGGCACGTTTGCATGGTACAATGATAGTAGAGGAAAGATTCAGTACTTGATTGGCATTTCTAGGCTCCTTA